>WOVY01012135.1:207500-354793 GCA_013436015.1 Rhipicephalus annulatus | reverse complement strand
GTACCAAAATTTGCTGCCTGTTAGAACAATAACTTAGCAAATCAACAAAATTTGATCCCCAAGAGTGGTGATTTACGGCCGCAAGTACTAAATGATGGCATGAAGTGCGATGAGCTGTCTTCTTGCACACGTGGTCGTAGGCGACGTTCGGGCCCCGCCGCGGTGGCCTAGTGGCTAAGGTACTCGGCTGCTGACCCGCAAGTCGCGGGTTCGATTCCCGGCTGCGGCAGCTGCATTTCCGATGGAGGCGGAAATGCTGTAGGCCCGTGTACTCAGATTTGGGTGCACGTTAAAGAACCCCAGGTGGTCAAATTTCCGGAGTCCTCCACTACGGCGTCTCTCATAATCAAATGGTGGTTTTGGGATGTTAAACCCCACAAATCGATCAATCAGGCAACATTCGGAACGTGACTGTGGCTTGCCGGGTGATAACAATGACAATGGTAGTGTAATTCGTAAACTTACCGAATCATTACGGTAGCATGGCCACTTATGGCAGCCATTTCGCTAACCGGTCGACCGGCTTAGTTCTCCGATCAGCACATAATTCCACACTAATTTCTGCGTTTAGAAATAATGAAGTTAATGGTTCTTGCCGGATCAAAGGTGATACCTTGTAGGCACTTGTTTAATATTAACAAATTATTATTATTATTATTATTATTATTATTATTATTATTATTATTATATTATTATTATTATTATTATTATTATTATTATTATTATTATTATTATTATTATTATTATTATTAATGGAAATAATTGTAATAGCACAACTAATAATAATAATTGATGTCGGGGCTTCGCACGCCAATATCATGATATGATTATTGCCCACCATCGACACCAAAGCACAGGGCTCCGCAAATTTGTGCCCACTGGGTTTCATTACCGTGCCCTAAATCTAGGCATATGGGCCTCCAACTTTCCACCTGTATAGAAATGGGGCCGCGATGGCCGGAATTTAATGCCGCCACGTTCGGGTCCACCGTCGAGAACCAAAGCCAACAAAGCACCATGGCGGGGGTGTAGCGATGCTCTTTTGTAAGACTCTTGATAATCACAACCATTCGTTGATTCTTGCTTGCATCGTAGTTGGAAGAAACCAACCATGGTATCTCATAAAAAAAACAGTTAATGACTATGGCTTCTAAAAACTGCTTCTCAACTTTCGCGAATGACGGAGGAAGCTCAGTGGCGTTTACACTTGTCACTGAGAGCACGACTCCTCAGTGCTGTGTACGACATAATGCGCACATGTCGCCAGCTCTGTTATATGAAATGTCCACCAAGGATTATAAACAGCTGAAGGTGGGTGTAGCCACCAGTACATATTAAAAATGGCAAGAACATGAAGGTCTGTGTACAGATGAGGATCTGTAACTGAAAGTTTCTTCTGTGCAGAAACACAAAACAAGAACAACAAAAATCGCACACCAGTCGTCGAGAAGAAATCAGGTTTGTAGAAACGCATTCCGAGAGAGGGCGAAGTTTTTTTCATGACATCGAGACACCGATTCACAATGCGTGGAGAGCTCCGTACGTGAAACCTGGCAGAAAAAAGCGTTGGTTTTCGTCGTAAGTACGGGGAATGCTGCTGTTTCTACTTCTGTGTGGTCCTGGCCATAGTGGTTTGCGGGTCAGTATACTAACGGTCACAATTGTTCGCCATCTGTGAAGCCTCACACGTGAAGCTACTATGCGTCTGTTCGTTCCTTCACCGGGAAACAAATGGTAGCGGATCTCGAAGAAACCCAACCAGGCACGTTTTTGCCCGAACGTGTTCAAACATCTCTCATCCCGCTGTGTTTTTCTTCTCTCTTCCTCCGGACGTCGGCTGTATACTGTGCTCGATGGTTTGTGCCACCGGCGCAACACCAGTAGGCATACGAGCTACCGTTGGTACGCGTCGGAATGTGGCTTTTCTTTACTCCTTTTTGCCTGGCTGTTGCCGCTAAGCCCTGCGTCTGTCATCCACCAAAGTTTGCATCGCCGCTGTGCTCGGAATATTGTCCTTTTTTTCTCACGTTCCAAGAAAAATGATTTTTCTTACATTGTGCTTTTTCTGAAGTCAACACGGAGGCATTCTGTTTCTTCGTCGCCTCCAGGCACGACACATTCCTGGCGATATTTCATTTGGGCTGTTTCGTTTTAACCTTCGCTCTTTCAGTCCTTCTGGGTGTTCCGTACTCTTTCTTTCTCTCTTCACCATTTTCTCCTCCTCAGGCCACACTTATTAACCTCTTATGTCGTAAAGTCACGCCCCGTATTCAGCGCCTACCTTTATGTTTTTTCTCTCTGGGGAGAACTATCTTTTTCTTATTACGCTTCCCCAACTGACGTTCAAAGGGGAAAACAATAACGCGACTGTTCGGCCCCCTTTCTTTTCTCTCTCGCTCGGCTTTCCAGGCTAGCTGCAATAAGCAGCAGTGCCGGAGAAGGAACAAGGTCTAATGAAAGCTATTCTGGGTAGGCATTGTGTGCAAGTCGTTCGTTTGTTGGTTCTCCACATTCCTTCACATCTGGCTCTTTGCAGCTTACCTGACATCGTCTCAGAACATATCACACCTTTTGCACTTGCAATGGTGCTCCCTATTCCGCCAAACTTGCGCAATAACAAAAACAAAAAAAATCATGCTGGCCTCTAATCTTTCGTTGTATCTTTTTTCTTCGCCATCCACATTATACACCCTATAATTTTTGATTGTTTATTTTCTCTCTCCTAAGGTGGCGTGTTCAGCCGCTTGTTCGTGCTCTTTCAACGCTCTTCCTGTTATCCTCAAAGGCGTGTTTCCGCTTTTCCGCCTCTTAACTTGCAACGCTTAATGCGCTTTGCCACCGTTTTAATTCTTTCGTTTTTTCCGCTGCGGTCAGGGCATTTCTTTTTAGCCCCTCCGCTTCTTCCCCTCTAACCCTTGTCACCCTTGTCTATGCGTTGTGTTTCTTAATACCTCGTTTACGCTTTGTTGCCCTCACACTGCTGCATTGTTCCAGAGATTATACGCACTTTGTGAGACGTGGCGTTCTGGCACGGTGGCACTGTCATCCTGTTGTTCTTCCTTGCACAAAAGCTGATAAATTACGTGAAGCGCTATTTATGTTATAATTGTCCGTCATCCCGGTAAGTCTCCCACTGCCAGCGTTCTTAATTTTTTTGTCTCAATTTCTTTGTTGCCTCTTGTGAGTGTTCTTTCGTTGTAGTACGCCGAAGGAGTGGGGCGATATTAGTTATATACGAACACATTACATCTTCTGTCATATGTCTCGTTGCAAAGGGGGCATCATTTGGTCTTATAATTGCTCATGTACTTTCCCAAGAATTTCTGAGATTCCTTCATTGTTCTTCCCTATGGTTGGACCCTTTTCCTGTGTTCTTCGTTTTTTTACGGGTGCTTTGCAGTTAGTGTTTTGCGCATGCCGCTTTACTGCCCACTGAAAAGCCAGACAACCGAAACAGAGAAGGTGATTACAAGACGAAACTTTTTGACCGCTGAATAACCAGTACTTTTCACTCTCCACAGAATTTTACCTACACAGAGTGCTCTACGTATAGTTCTTGTATTTATTTACTAACTGAAGTGATGATGATGATATGTGGGGTTTAACGTCCCAAAACCACCATATGATTATGAGAGACGCCGTAGTGGAGGGCTCCGAAAATTTTGACCACTTGGGGTTCTTTAACGTGCACGCGAATCCGAGCACACGGGCCTATACCATTTCCGTCTCCATCGGGAATGCAGCCGCCACAGCCGGGATTTGAACCCGCGACCAGCGGGTCAGCAGCCGAGTACCTTAGCCACTAGACCACAACGGCGTGGCACTAACTCAAGTGACTTAGAATGTTTATTTTAAGAGCCCCTTCTGAAGCTTTTCGGAATAATGCAATCGGCTATTAGAAGCAATACACCTATATGTTAGCGGTAAGGTACTATCATTTTTGTTCAAAGCTTTGATTGTTCCTGTGAAGGTCGGATGCGTTTTTATTATTATTATTAATAGTTGTTCGTATCCCTGACGCAGGTCTTTTGGTGAAAGGCTGTGCGTAAATGCGTTGACTCAGTCATCGGGAATAAATGTAGTACTACAAATAACGTTACACATCTAGATTCACAGTGACGTTGTACATGCTTCATTTTGTCTCACACTTTCTATACACATTAAAAAATGGCTGGAATCAAGGAAAGTTCAAATGACTAAAGATATACATTACGGTAGTTGATTGCCACTTGGATAAGATGAATGAGCCGAGTTATAGATACAAGCCAGAATTGGGGAGCACGTACGAGATGGGATCAGACTTGTTTTTTATTGCAGTAGAAGATAAGTACGTCAAAATTGCAATTCGTATGCTGAAGTGCCGAGTATAAGAAAATCAGATTTGTTAATTACTACCCTTACCACCTAGCCACAAAAATCAACTTTGTCTTGCTTATACGCTACAATGTTCCGAGCACCCTTCCAAGGTGGGCAACTAGTAGGCGCTTGCGAACGTAGACTGCTTCCTTTTTTTTTCTCTCTCTCTTTTTCTTTACCTCGAACCCTACAGACATGGAGATGGTTTTCATGTCAAAGAAGAGGAACATTGTAATGAAAGATTCAGAGCTTGCTGTATCGGCATATGGGGTGCTCTGGCCCGAAGATGCTCCCCATTGTCAATATTTCAACTGTCACGTCTTCCCCATTTGCCATTTCTTTCGAATTACTCCGCAGAAATTGTTGCACGAACACTTCCGTGCAGCCCCCGATTTCAGTGTGTGTGTTTTTTTTCCTTGACTATTTTCTCTCGCCTAAATAAACTCCTGTGGATCGTTGGCGAAAAACAATGTTATCGAAGATTGAAGATGCTCGAAACTGTGGTAGCGATATGTTGCGCTGTTCTACAGAACCCGCACTTGTATATATCTAAATGTTGTTGCTGTCGTTTCGATAGCTTGCAATTACTCTTTATGCCGTAACTAGTCGGCCATGGTGCTAAACTGGGTATGGTGCACGATTGTTAAACCTAAACTCATGCGTTGGATCCCTGTTGTGGTGGCCTCATTTCGATGTAGTCGGAATGCTAGAGCGCAGGTACTGAATGATGTCAATGTACGTTAAAGAACACCCGATGATTAATACGTCCAGAAACCTTCACTGCGGCGTGCCTCGAATCACATAATAATTTCACCAAGTCGAATTTTTGAAATTATTATTACTATTATCCCTTAATTGCCCCACTATAACAAAAATCTATAAGCAACGTCTTTTTCTTATTTATTGGTTTCATATCTGTGCCGTCACATCGTCACGTAAAAGAAATGGGCCTCATGACTCCTTCGCTTTTTTGTGTATAACTGCACATGCGCACAACTGTCGCACTCCAGCGTAATGAAGAGCGCGTTAAGGCACGTGGCAAATGATAGATAGATAGATAGATAGATAGATAGATAGATAGATAGATAGATAGATAGATAGATAGATAGATAGATAGATAGATAGATAGATAGATAGATAGATAGATAGATAGATAGATAGATAGATAGATAGATAGCTAGATAGATAGATAGATAGATAGATAGATAGATAGATAGATAGATAGATAGATAGATAGATAGATAGATATGTGGGGTTTAACATCCCAAAGCCACCATATGATTATGAGAGGCGCCGTAGTGGAGGGTTCCAGAAATTTAGACCACCTGGGGTTCTATGACGTGCAATTAATTCTGAGCACACGGGCCTACATCACTTTCGCCTCCATCGAAAATGCCACCACCACCGCCGGGATTTGGTCCCGTGACCGGCGGCTCAGCAGCCAAGTACCTTAACCGCTAGACCACCGCGGCGGGGCGCAAATGAAGGAAGCTGCTTTCGGAACGCGAGGTCTCACGGTGAGGGCACACATTGCTGGAGAAAACGTTAAGCGTATTCGTACCAAACAGCAATCAGAATCACATGTTCCTTGCTCAAGTTGCTCGGAATGGGTAATAACGTTGAGTCAAATACTGTATATCTAAATACATGCGACAAAAAAGTGGAGCATTTTTGTTACTACTTCGCGTAGGAATAAACATCATTGAATCGAGTTTTCCGGAGTGCTTTATGCAATAGAGGTCTTACGAGCAGTAAGCTGTACTTCACACCGCTAATTTCAGTTCGCGTCGCCTTCCGGATGTACGTAGCTCGCTACGCAGCGTTTGCGCTTCTGCCATCGACCACGGCAGGTGTTAACGACCCTTTCGCAGGGCCTCTCATGGCCCGCGTTAGTTGTAAGTGCATGATGAGTGTTGATTAGGTGCTTGATTTCTCTATCTTACACATTCCTGGGTCTCATGCATGCCTTATAAAGCATTGTTGTAACAACGAAGCCTGCCAGCCATTAACAGAACGAGAGCCACAAGTGGCCGCAAGTTTCCCATTTCTCGCAGTCAAGCCAGATATTGCAGACTAACGGTCAGATTAAGAAGTGTGCTATATAATCGTTGATTGCTGACTCGAACGTCACGAGTCCCATTGCGACCGTACGGTAGCCTGACGGTAGCTTTACAGTGACGGTCACTGCCGTGACGATCCCACGGTACTCGGGCCTCCAGTATCGAAATGCTAGATACTCTTCTACTGTGCGATGTCAGTGCACATCAAATAACACCGGAAGGAATATATTTTCGGCGTGCCGCATAATCACATCATATAAATCACACAGATTGTATGAATATTATGCGTGGTTTAAGCAGATATCTGAGCGTTCATCGCTCACACCCACGACAGCAGTGACCACATGACGATAAGTCAATCGTATAACCACATAACTTTTTAAGAAAGAATAAATATTCCGGCTGGCGACGCTGAAGGCGACTAAGTGGAGGAAAAATCGCTGCGTATGGGGGCTGAAAAAAAAAGTCCCTCCTTAAGGAAAAAAAATGGCAGCATATCCACCGAGTGAATGATGGAGAGCGGGGCGAAGCATCCGTCCGTCCATTCGTTCTTGCTTCCGTCCGTCCATGCGTGCGTCTGTGTGGCCACCCATGCGTCCATACACCCGTGCGTGCGTGTGTCTGTTCGTGCGTCCACACGTCCAGCTGTGCGTCCGTCCCTGCATTCGTCCATGCATCCGCTTCTGCGTTCGTCCATGCGTCCTTCCGTCCGTGAAGCTATCCGTGCGTCCGTCCATGCATCTGTCTGTGTGTCCGTTCTTCCACCTATTCAACACTCCAAGTACCACCATCTCGCATCTTTTCATCATATATTCCTCATATAGAAGCACCGCCATGCAGCGGACATTCCAAGGACTGAACGAGAGGAGGCACACGCACACTTTCTTAGAACTTGCGCTTCGTGTCTACTTCCCACCTTTAACCACCTCGAGTTCATGGTATATATTAGTTCCCTGTATTCAGAGCACTGCGGCCCAGCGCTCGCTAAACCTTTCTAAAACCAAGCAAGTTACGCCGAGCGAGTATAACGTAGCAACCCTTTCTTGTCAGATAGTGCTCAATGTACATGCTAATGGCTGCTAAGGTGGAATGAGAGACAGGAAAATTCGGCTTTTAGTTAACGCGCACACTGCGAATTTTTTTTGTTCAACAACGCACAGAAAAAATATCCCACCAGCACCACCGTGGAGGTCAAAATGTAAGACTGGTTTCACACTACTACTACGACTACGAGGGACGAACGGGTGCCGCTATAAGAAGCTTTGCCCCTAAAACAGCTCATACTGGCTACATTAGTGAGCTAAAGCCTACCAAGCCAAGCAAGGCACCATATGTGGGCGCCTCGAACCCTGACCGAGGAATCGAGATTGCACCCTCGCTCTGCCTCTCTCTTGATGTCTTGCAGGAGATAGCTCACCCTGAAACTCGTTCTCATGCCCACCCTGGACTCACGGATTACGGTAAAATGGCCTCTTCAGCGCCCGCTTCATCGCCCGCGAGATTCTGCGCTCGGTCGAACTGTGAGTGCATGTACGGAGGGCCGCTTCGGGGTTGGCGAGCTACCAAGGTTGCAAACAGCCGTGGGTGCCGCAATTATTCCCCCCCCCAACCCATCCTTCTCTGCTCTACATTCTGCATTCTTACTTCTTTGCGTTCTGGTGCATGGTTGTGAGCTTTTCCTCCGTTGAACGGCTGCCCATCGACGCGAGGTGCTTATAGCGGGCTGTTATTCCGTCCGCTTCACGATTACTGCGAGTACGTACTTCTCACTTCCTCAGGCAATGTCTGGGGCTAGGCTGCCCTCTGTTGGGTAATAACTGGAAGACTAAACGAGCGTATACATACGCATTTTTGGCTAGGTTATTGTGAGCAGTGCAGCGACTCCCAATGACGCTTCCTATCATGTACCAGGTGAAAGGGCCAATAATCACGTTACGGAAATAGTTTTTCTTTCTTATTAAGGACGCAACCACATATCAGCACGCACAGCAGATGAACCATGTTCTGCTGCTTACTTCATCCGTACGGGCGTGGCGTATATATAACGCGATTATCTCTAATTTTGGCCGAAATGGTCATCCTCGTTAAAAAATAAACAAAGGACCAAAACTATTCGCATGCTCAAGCTGTAGGGTCTAAATGAGCACCCTTTGTGGCCATGCGCTTACGCTCGCACTATTTGCAACTCGGCTGCGTCGTATGGCGCTGACGCAGAGAATAGTCTCTGCTCGTGCACGATAGTTAAAGATTCAGGTGGCTGTACATTTCCAAAATAGCGTCTTCTTTTTATCACTCCATCCTTTCTTTACTATATTATCTGGACTCTCGATTACCTCAACGATTTTTCACTGTACCTTTCGTGCTTGAACTTAGCAGGGTATACACACCTCCCGCAGGGGAACCCCTAACTGTACTTCAGTTTACAATGGTTACGGCGAACCACAGTTGCGCCCGCATTAGCTGGGGTTCACCCTGCAAACCACTATTAAGCTGCCCGCGTGACAGTGTTTAGCAACTCCTCGCTTACAAAACAAAGTCGAAGGGAAGTAAGACCGTCATCTTAGTAAAGGTTGAAATTAAGATAATGGCCATCGACAAAGGTCATTCAAATTTGAGGGAGCAATATTAAGGTTGTCTGCATTCTACGGAAAATACACTTTACCTTCACATGGGTCGAGACCGAAGACTATGACTCACCAGTAGGCAACCCAAATTATCATCTACACTGAAACAAAAAGAATTGACACTTGGTAGAGGGGGAGGGGTGGTCAAATGTTCCCAGGCCACTATTTCATGTATTTATATGGAAGCGTGGTCTGCAAACTTTTGACGAGCACTGTACATCTCGATTTTAAAGATCCAAGCACCGGGCTCTCGCAACACAGGGCGCCGCGAGAAACCGAAGACTGCCGCCGAGTCGTTCACCAACCCTTTCCCACGTATAACACTCGCAGCCTTCTTCCGAGAAACCACGAAAGCCGTACCTGTAGCATTTCTCCTTTCGCCCAAATCCTCCCACCCCTTCTTTTGACATTTTTTCGTGCCAGTGCGCCGACTAACCGAATCGATTGGCTAATCGACCTGTACCCATAATACAGCGCAATCGAAGTCGATTAAAGACTGCGCTTTCAGCTGCCTTCTCTTTCCAATTTCTCCCTCGCTCCCTATCCAGCCTTTGCTTGCCTCAACCCAACTTCACTTCGCCAAAGACCCCCCTTTGTGCGCATCACCGCTTGCTACTGCTTCTTCGTACAAAAATTGCGTTTTTTTTTGAACCTGCCAAACCTTAGAGCTTTGCAGTACAACGCTTTAGCCACTAATCTATCCCAGCGGGCAGCTAGAAACTGCCAGTACTGATGCTGCAGAGTCAACATATTAGGGTGAGAGTACGTTCGAACATAAAGTTAACTTTCCTCAAAGCCATATAAGCTGCAGAAAATGTATCTTTATGCTCTTATAAAAACCACTGAAGCACCAAACTTCAACTCGCGTAGCAGTACTGTTCACTCAAAGCAGTTGTAAATGGCCACCTCTCGTGTGAGTTTACCGTACAAAACTCATTACAAATGCCTCACGGATAATTCTTCATCGCCTTCAGCCACAGCATCAACAGAGTGCATAGAATGCCTTACAAGTGTATAGCGGGTACCGCGCTTTCCCGAAGGAGGAGTATTATTGGCGTTGTAGAAAAAGACGGCATGGCCCTAATCTGGAACATGAGGCTGGCTGGACGACGACCTATGATCGAACTCCGTTTCATCCTGGGATTTCCTTTAGTTTTTTTTTTACTTATTTCGCAAGATATCGGTTACGGACACCAGCGGCGGCGGTGGCAGACAACAATGGCACCCTAGTTGTGATCTGATGACGCCTTTTGTTGTAAAAATCACGTTACCACAGAATATGAAGTGAATGTCATAATAAGCAGACCAGGTGGCTCTTGTCATTGTGTCATCGTGTCATTTCGGCAAATGCTCAACAGATCCGGCGAGTTCTTGGTTGTCTGATGATGTAAAGTAAGCTGCGCTGCTACTTCACTGTTCATATATGCACAAGGCGAATAAAAATCGAGGAGCTAAAGCTTTGTTGGTCATTGTGATATGAATGATATTTTACTTCTTCATGAAAAACGTTGCGATGTTGATCGAAGAATGTATTCACATGTTCCATGGAAATTCAGCTTAATTTTTTTAAGAAAATCCTGCATTTTTAGCCAAATACTTCACAGCAGTATGATGTATGAGGTGGCTGAAGACTACGTATAATTTTGACTACGTGGAGTTCTTCAACGTTCAAATAGGTTAGGTACTGCAGAGGGTTTTTTTTTTTTAAGTTTCAACATTTTCAAGTTTATTGATGAAACACACTTGTCAATAGCTACCGTGAAACTTGTTGTCAGGTCAGTTTAGTTCGCAACCGTATCCGTAGCTAACTTCAGCTAAATTTGTCTTTTCACAAAAATGTGCGTTTCAAGAAACCTTGAGGTACCGAGAGAGTTAGTTCCCGACAGTCATATCGTGATTTCAGGTTGTTAAATTCAAATAATATTGTTATTTCACTGTGGTGCCTTTAAGCCCAAAGCAATTCAGACAATCTGCAAAATGATTAAGCGCCTGCTCTGTAAACAACATTATTTACCCTCGTGGAGTCGGTGAAAATTAACGCCTGTCCTGTGTTTCTCAGTCTATATGTATTTCTATTTTTGCTTTAATTATAGGTTTAATGCTGGCACAATTTCGCTCAATGTCAAGTTTTATAGAACTTCCAAAAGCTTATTTTAGGATCGAAGGTGCTTGTTTGTACGCCCCATCGCTTACCAAAGAGCCAAATGAGTGATCGTCGATTGCTGCGGCTCACCTTTTTCTTTACCTTAGTACAGCGCATTTGATTGATGATTGGTAAATAGGATAGACCCAGGCACGCAGTCGCTACGTCGTGAATGGTGTGTAACTGAGCAAAATTCCGCTGGCTGTGAAGCGGTAGCACATCATGATTAACAGAGTACATTCGTGCTCTTCAGTCAAATTTTGCAGTCCGGAGTCTGACCGGCATAGGACCCATACTATTTCGCGATTTTTCCATTGGTTATAGTCACAACCCTTACTCACTGTTACACAACGGGAATGGTGCGATTCTTAGAATGTCACTATGCGAGGAAGACCTGGGAATGAAATTGAATGAAAAAAAAAGTTCTTCTGGAATGGAAAAAAAACTATCTTTGGAATGTCTTGGCTGTTCTGGCTGCAAAAAAAACGTATTATATATAGCCACGTTTAAACTTACACAGTTAATTATGTACGAATACATTATAATGGACAGTAAAGTTCGTTTATTTGTATTTCACAGGGCTGGAAAACATCTCCCAAATTAACCGAAATCTGAATTGTACAAAAGATTAAGGAAACAACAAATGGCTATTACAATATTACACTTGGATTTTCTTGATGAATTCGTAAATTGTGTATCTAAGTTGCATAAGAACAGTATAAGAGGCACTCGCGACGTTGGTTACAATTTGACCACTGCTCAAGATCCCCGTGCCTTGACAAACCTGAAACGTGCTAACTAAAGATCAAGTAGAAACGTCATTTCCCTCGTTACCGTATGGTTCGTGACACTGACTATGGCAATGCAGACTACGCGGCATAATTTCAGTTGTACGCGAACGCTATCTTCACTCCTTGGCGTCACAGTTTTGCGGCACTTTGCACTCGGAGAACTTCGAGAATCATTCGAGTTAACCGGGTTACGGCAAAAATTACAAATTCAACGAGATTTTTATTACAATAAATAATTCATATGCTCGCCGGGAATGAAGAAACCTTCTATATTAACCAATTTTCCTAATTAACAAATTTCGAATCAACAATCTTTTACTATGTATGCATTTGTGTGCGAAAGATGATACTCATTAGTGAAAACTTGAACTATTTCACGCTAATGTGAATTACCCCTAACGTATAAAAGCATGTTCATCCAGAAAACCTAACGTTCACCTTCTATCGATAGTGAGTTAAAGTTACACAAGGTTTCTGCAAAAATTCTAAGGAAGCACGCTTCACGAAGATGCCCAGCCGTTGTTACCTTGTCTGAACCGTTTAACCTTCAAATAAAAAAAGAGCCTGCTTATTAATATTTACTGCATTATTGTTGGATACGTGCTTCGATCGATGGCATTTCAGGGCACACATTTGCATACCTTCGCTTTTTCCCCTCTCTCGCCTTCTGTGAGTTTCCGTTCAAATCCCCACCGTCGTCTCTGCAGCCGATAAATTTGAGCCTCGTTTCGGGATTCCATACGCATGCGCAGTCATGTATGAAAGCCCCGTCGGGAACGTGCGAGAGCTTAAAAGGTCGAAGGTGTTGCAGTTCACTGCTTGAAGCTCACCTTTCTGTTTATTCCAAAAAACTGCGTTGTCGTCGAAGTGAGGTTCAACAGGAACCGCTTCCTTTGCAAAGAAAGACAGAAAGAGAGAATAAAGAAACACAGGGCGAAAGGAAGAGAGAAAAAGAAATAAAAACAAAAATTGCAAAAGGAACAAAGAAGGAGGCATAAAAAAAGAAAAAAGAAGGAAAGAAAGAAGATAAACAAGCACAGAAAAATCTATGAGTGAAATAAGAAAGAAAGAAAAAAGAAGGAATGAAAGAAAGACAGAAACAAGCAAATAAATAAATAAACAAATAAATAAATAAATATGCATTTAAAATTGTCGGCAGAAAAAAGTAATGAAAAACAAACAACAAATCGACAAAACCTTTAACTCACGAATATTATGCAGCAGATAGGAAAACTAAATGTGGAACGTACTTCTACTTGTTTTGTGCGTAGAAGCAAGGTCTCTGAAAAAGTTCACTCAAGCTGGCCCAGCCGTTGTCGCTGTTCTGTTCTAGATGCATTTGACTTCGCCGGGCGCCCACTTTATTGAAGATATACAAACTAAATTGTTGTTGCTGCTGCTATTATTGCTGTTGATGATTGTTCGGAGAGTTCGTCTCAGTTCTTCAACTTTCATCAATGGCTCAAGAGCGCGCATCTTTTTCACAGAGTCCTCCTGAGACGTCCTTTCTGCGCCATGCAAGCAACAAAGAAATGTGCGAGCACATCAAATAAAAAAATAACAGCATCTCCACGGAGTGCATGATGCTGAGTGGGGCGAAGCATCCATCCATGTGTCCGTCTGTGCGACCGTCCGTGCGTTCATCCGTTCTTCCGTGCGCCCCTCGGTTCGTCTGTCCATCTAGTGAACACTCCAAGTACCCCCATCTCGCACCTTTTCGTCATATATTCAGTATATTGAAGTACTGACATCTAGCGCACATTCCAAGAACTAAATGAGAGGTGGCACTCGCGCACTTTTTTACGGCCTGCGCTTCGTGTCTACTTCCCACCTTTGAGCGCCTCTAGTTCATGGCTATATACTAGTTCACTGTATTCAGCACACTGCGGCCGAATTCTCTCTCAACCTTGCTAAAACCAAGGAGGTTACGCTCAGCGAGTTTATCGTGGCAACCCTTTCTGGTCAGATAGTGCCCAAAGTGCGTCCTTCTGATACTAGATTCTTTTTTGGTAAGCATCAACTTCAAGGCAAATTTTATTACAGATCAAGTCAACAATACTCGTCTCTGTAAGTTTTTTATCAAAAACAACTATGTTTTTGTTTATGATTAACGTGCGCGGGTTTTCTCCTCAGTTGAAAACGGTACGCGTGCACCACTCGTCTAGTCTGGTTGATTTGATTGATTGATTTGTGGTGTTTAACGTCCCAAAACCACCATATGATTACGAGAGACGCCGTAGTGGAGGGCTCCGGAAATTTTGACCACCTGGGGTTCTTTAACGTGCACCCAAATCTGAGCACACGGGCCTACAACATTTCCGTCTCCATTGGAAATGCAGCCGCCGCAGCCGAGATTCGATCCCGTGACCTGAGGTCTAGTCTGGTCGTAAAGGTGGCTACCTACTACTACGACTACTACATACATTGCGGACGCACGACCCACAACATAGAAAGCTTCACCCCCAAAACGAACTTCAACCGGGAAAAAGCACTGACATTGTTCTCGAATTCAAGTTGCGAATGGGGGTCGTACTTTTCCCAGTAGAAATTTAAGTGACTTGGTGCGCACTCGAGGCAAATTAAAAATGGAAATCATACAAAACGTCCTTACTTTCGAAGCGTACGTATTTAAAAGATACGTCGAGTCTCTTGTGAACCTTTTCTGCATCCGATTATGTCACGCGTTTGCTTATATTCCTGTTGACTTAGTCGTTTTTCTTTTCTTTTGTACATCGTAACGTGAATAGTCTCTAAATGCTGTATAAATTGAGTGTTGCGAAAACCCGCATTTTCAAATAGGGTGAACTCATACCGGCATATTAAACTTACCCATTAATATTGGAAGTCCCACAGCATTCGTCCCTGGTGAACGCCCTAGAGGACTATTGTGTTCACATCGCGTTTTTTTTTTCCTATCTCGAGTGGTTATATTCTTCCGAATTAGAACACGTTTCCATTCTAGTACAGATCTTCCAAAGTGCTGAAGCTATATCCTGAAACAGCTACCGTCGACAATTTTCGCTACGCGTTTTGTTTCGGCATGCGATCGAATTATAGTTTGGAATACCCTGTGAAGAGCTTTAAAAGGCGGTGTCTATATGTTGAGTTTCGGACAGTAGGTTCTACGCTTAACATCATGAAAAAATCAGCCATGCCGTTTTAGTTGGACGTTTCTTCTGATTCGGTAGAAACACAGAAATCGCACGTACAGAGCACTTCACCGAGACAAATACTGCGCATGAAAGCCCATTCGCATGCGCACGCACATTCGCAACAGGACGCAATCGCTTGAGCTACCGGCTGCTGACGTCAACGCGCACCCTATATATAAACATCCCACAAAAGGTGAGCAAGGATCTCCGATTGCAATCCAGCGCGATTCCCTTTGTTGCGGAGCACACAACAGCAATTCTAAGCGTTGTTTTCTGGGCGATACAGAAACAGTGGACCACAAACCATTTCCGCCGATGCTTTCGATTTGGTTCGCTGGTTTTGCGGAGAATTTGTCGAGAGGCCCGTCTTTTCTCTCTCCTAAACCTTTCCTATAAAAATGCTTGAACGAAATCAATAGCCCAAATTTGATTAGCCAGTACTACTTTTCATGCTCCGTGTTAGGCTGTCCACCTGTATAAGTAGATATTTTTCGTGGGCTAAGCCTGGTACATTCTGCTTTTCAGGTATTTTTTCTGCCAAATTATTGTTTATGAGAGCGAGTGAGAGAGGCTTTGTAGATTTAATCTTCCAAACCACGTGCGGGAAATTGAAGTCTTTTTTTGTTGTGTTTCATAAGACTGGTTGAAATATGACAGACAAAGGTTCTTCAACTTTAAAGGAATGTCTACGCGCTGTTGGTATTATTGCGTTTGCCGTTAGTCTGCGAGGCGAAAGTTCTCATCAGCGCAATAGTGAAATGGAGTGCACACGTGTGCTTAGCTTCTTGGCTACATCCGAAAGGGGTTCCATATGTTGTCTGAAAGTTATTACAGCAGCAATAACAGAAATCCACGAATCCTTAGAACACAGGCATTGAAGAGAAGACAGCGTGTTTCGTTAAGTGGATCAAGTTATGGACCTACATAAGAGCTCCGATGCTGGTCACCTTATGTGTACATTACAGGTAAAAATAAGAACAAAACAAAATAGCATACAAATCTAAATTGTGTTACATGGTTTGTGTTTTGATAAAAGTATTTAATCTAAACATAAAGAAACAAGTAGAGTACCCTTACTAATCCGTGCTGTACAGAGCCTGTCTAATGAAATTGCCGAAACGATCACGTGACTCAGCTAGCGCTACCATGGGGCTGCGTCTTCGTGAGCTAAGTCAGTCCCAAATTGAGACCTGGACTCAAACAAAATATCCAAGTAAAAATAACAGTCTATGAGCAAAGAGAGAAAGTAACCATGCGCTTGCACTAGTTTCCGTAAAACAAAAAAGTAAAAAAGTAGGGCTGTAACCACCACGTATTTCCTGCATTATAACGCAGTCTAGGGATTAACAACACAGGTAAGTGATGAAAGATATCCGAAAATTAGCCAAATGCGAAAAAGTGCTGACGCACACATACGTACTCTCGCTACGTCGCAGTACAAAAAAGCGAAAATGGCTTAAAATAAGCCGCAATTACCAAATTGTTACTACGACTTATACGATGACAGCAGTTACAATCCCGAAACTCCGTTTCTCCTTTATGTTTGCGTTTACATCCTTGTACGTGTCTTTCCTGTCGGGTGGTGTTCGAATACTTTGTGTACGCTATCGTCATTCGCAAAACGAACCCCCTCAGTACGAAAGTTTCTGAGTAGTGTATTCTTTAGCTTTGCGTTTGTACATAGAGCATGAGAAGGTCTAGTCTTGACACCCTACCATATGCAAGGTTGAGATCAGCATAACAGTCTGGCATATTTTCTATGCTTCTGTGGTAAATGTTTGAACCACGCTTGCGTACGCACTCATAAGCAACTCGGGTCGTTAACGAATTCCTGGATGTCTCAAGCTAGCTTCAAACACCACTCCTGAACTCTCCAGTCTACAACCTCAACCATAATCACGAAGCACAAAAGATACTTTTCACATCTTGCACTTTCTTTCTGCAAGGGCAACTAACATCTGCTCCACTGTAATGGCCATCAATATTTCAGCGATCTTACTGTAAACACAGGAATGTAAAATTTTGCCCAACATTGCACCACAACTTTCATGCTTGACAGCGGTACTAATCCATTTCCTGAAACCATCGAGGAGAAGGAATGGTGTTCTTCAAGGCTGTTCAGTGGATCAAACGAAAACCAAAGCTTTGTTTATGAATCTCAGCACTAATTGCTGCGCAGAATGAAACGGCTGCTCAATAAGAAAACTAAGTTGCATTAGTCAAGCTAAGTAGCTCGTCTACACTCCCGAATGCACGATATAATAGATGACTGTCGTTTAAGCTTAAAACCATGCACAAGTACGAATGCAAGCTTTGGGTACGGCTGGCACACGTTACGGCCTGTCTGAATGGGGCTAGAGAATGCTCCCGCAGATTAACAACAAAACTTGCGAAGGAGAATTTTTAAGCACTCTCTATTAGAATAATTATCCAGATGGCACAGATGTTTATTATACGCCTAGGGCCACGTTTCAAGCAACTCTTATAACGGACAGTTGTGTAGCAGTTTTTAAATTACCCAAATGATTTGCTGGGCCCATAACGCTTTGTTTTCATATCTGCCTCGTTAAATTCAGAACCACGTTCTCCGTGGGTTGTGGTCTCAGTGTCTATCAATGCAAGCGGCAATAATTAGCTTCCACTTCCAAGCAACACACCGGTGAGGCTCTAAATCAACCAACAATGTTAATAAGTTGATCTTACTCGCACAGTGGTTATTGAGTCTCGCCTTCTTTGGGGGCCGATAAAGTGAAATAAAGTGTTTCATAATGAGGAGAAAAAATATGGTGGTGAGAGAAGAAACCTCGGGGTCTGGTAGCTTCTATCATGAGCACAAAAGGGCTTCGGAAAAGCGGAGCAGCGCAGATTGTATGCTCATCTATATAGACTGGCTGGACCAACGCTGGGACGGACGTCGACCACAATACAGCCGGCGTTACTTGAACAGCACAGACGGGGGCGCAGGCCTCCCCAGCAGCCATGCCGTTCCTTATCTCTGTGTTCCTCTCTCACCACCACCCAGTACTAGGGCGCTCCCATGAATTTGTTTAGTATCCTTCTTTTTTCCATCCCCTAAAAAATTGTCGTCCTATGCAAGAAACCCCAAAACCGTGAAACGCCACTGTCTGAGACAGGCGCGTACTGTTAGGAGGGATGGCGATGGTGGAGAGAGAGAGGGGGGGGGGGGAGAAGGAGAGCGCGAGTTAACGACGGAGAAACAGCAATCAATCTCCGAACGGTGATTGTGCTTCTTCGTTTGGCTGCGGCTTTTAAAAAATTTAAAAAAGTTAAGCGTCGTTCAGAAACCTACTCGGGGAACTTCGTCGCTAGCACAACGAAGTAAACTGCGTGCAGCAGTTTTGTAGTTCCTACACCCGAGACGACGCAATCGGTGTGCACTGTTAAATCAGTCGCCGAACACTAAGTGCACTTCCGTTTCAAACTGTGCCGCTTAGAGTGAAGCGGAAAATGCGCGCTGCCTTCTGCACACTTGTCTCGCGCCATACTGATTTTAGCACATTTGCTGCACAGCTGCAATAAAGCGTTTATATAGTTCAAAACTATAACGCGAATACTCCACTCTCTTACTTGGTTCCTTCAATATTACGAAGACAATTATCAGCTCATTTCATGCCCATACAAAGCGATACCTTTTCCTGCTTATCATTAATTGTTCCTGTAAGCACACTTGTTAGGATTCCTTTTCTTTCCATTCACCGATAAAATAAAATCGATGTAATAGGAGTCTATTTATTTGAACAATAGTTATTAAGCACACGTATTACATTGTTTAGGTTATTTTACAAATATATAACGATGTCCTGAGATGTAGGGTTTTAATGTAACCTGCCACAGGTTCGATACTACTTAGAAGGTTTCACTGAAAATAAAATTCTTTAGAGTTTGGTTGCTAACTTTGCACTACCTCAAGAGCTAATCTGATAACCACCTTCTCAAGCTAAACAAATGTGCCTTTGAGTACATGGGGCATTCTGCTTCGCTGCCATGTGATATATTTTCTTGTTTTTTCTTGAAGCGCTCGGAGTGTTGCAGTGGAGCAATAAATTGGACTTGAAAATTAAAAAAGCTGTTTAAGCTATTTGGCTAGTCATATACGAGGGGTGTTCGCCTATTTTAAATTTACAGATTCATTTGAAATTTACCGCAGTATATCTCATTTGTTTTCCTAGCCGCATTTTCTCTATCTGTTATTGCCAATCAACATACCAACAGAACAATCAGTTTGCATGAGTTCATAAACAATGCAATGCATGTATGCAATATTACGTGAGACGAAGCCTTCTTGCCAAAATATGTTTAGTTAAATATGAAAACAAAGAAACTGAGAGGTTCATTTCACTATAAACGAGAAAGCGGCATGAATCATAACTAAAGCCTTCTTCTTTGTCTGTAAATAATAAAAACATCAGCAACAATGACTTGTTCAAGTATTCTTGTATTCTGAATCTTTTTTTCTTAAAACTATAACATGAAGCAAAGTATTTTTGATATTGTCAAGAGCCTAGAACTTCTTCCAAAGAGGAATAATTGCCTAGGTTTGGGAGAACTGCTCCAATCAACCGTACTATGGCATGCAGGTTTGATTACCACTTGGAAAGCAAGTTTAATGTAATTTTTTTGCTGCTTTCATTGGCTTCCCAACAATAATGCCAAAACATAAAAAACTCAAGCAATAGCATAACAAAAAAAAAGACTACAACGAGAGTTCTGAGACAACTCGCAGTCTCAAATAAATGTGGCTTTGTTATACTCATACGTGTCAATGGTGAAGCACGCTTTACAAGATGCTCAACAAACTTAAGATTTGAAATGGAGTGCGGCAACGATTAGGAAGCTAATGAATTTTGCTACGTTATAAAGTTCCACTGAGTAAAGTGGGGGTTCATAGAACACAAATCATGCTGTCAAATGCCTGGAGACTCGCCTGGGGCTTCCCGAGACACGCAGAGGCTGTGTTGTTTTCAGGGAAAGCCCCATGCTTACACTAACGCAAACGAAGAGGATCCTTGTTAAGACAATTTGCGTAGTCCTATAATGTGCCATAACTAAGCATACTTCTGTGTAAAATTTTCGCAATCTCATATGATGTGGTTAGGATGGCATTAGGAATTATGCAGGTATAACGAGGCAGCATGAAGAATAGGACCGGGTTGATTGGCAGAACACGTGAGAATCCTTCACCCTGCAATACGTGTAGTCAGGCTAATAATGATGCAGATAATGATAATATCTGCCATTAGTCACCACGAAAATACACCATTTAGGTCCCGCTAAATGAATATTCTTCTATCATAAACGTTACTAGTGAAGTACTACCAAAAGGTCCATTTGTGTGTTTATAGCGCCTTAATGCAGCTAGCCCATCTTTATTGCTTCTTTGATCTTTGCGATTCATACTTTCTTGCGAACATCGCAATTGCAAGTCGCATATAGGTTTAAGAATAACAAGGGTTACTGTTTTTTTTGCATTTTTTACACCACCAAGCCTGAACCATGTCTTCATTCTTTATCGGTAATAAAAATAAAATCGTTTATTAACATAGCTTCTGATAATGTGAATCAGGGTCATCATCGCACAAAAGTGAGCGGCATTCTCATTTACGGCTTATTCTGCTTCGTGATTTGAGACGACAAAGAGTGTACAAAACTTTAAATTACTCTTTTTGACGTGTGCTAGCTTGTAGCTAGCTTGTAGGTGAACGCGAAGCAATATGAAAAAAAAAAGCTCGTTGATACGCCAACCGCAAGTCTCTACGTAACGTTTATACTCGAGCAATTGTTTTCTAATTGTTAGAAATGATGACGAGGACAAACACAACGGGAAAAAGACGTATACAAACCCCTGCGCTGTTCATCGCGTCCAAAAAAAAGTGAGAGAGAGATAGAGGCACTAGTTGAGCTTAGAAATCTCTAATCATGTTCTAGTGGCTTCTTTGACACTGCGCGGCTCCCCAGAGCGGCATGAGTTGAAAAGAAAGAAGTTGAGTTTAAGAAGGAATAAAACTAAAAGTGCGAAGTTTTAATTGCAGCAGCTGGAGCAGTGAACATATCCCGTTATATTTAGGGTTCTTTCATAATCGCCTTACCTTCTAATATTTTATGGTGTTCTTTTTAAAGCTTGCCCGGCTTTGGAGAGGGAGTGCAGAGAATGGTTCAAGTTGGCCACCTGACTGCACTTGGTTCCGCAGGAAGTAAAAGAAAGCCAATTCATGTAGAACAAGCCGGTTAATTGATATGTGGAGTTTAACGTCCCGAAATCACCCTATGATTATGAAAGACGCCGTAGTGGAGTGCTCGGAAATTCCGACCTCCTGGGGTTGTTTAACGTGCACCAAAGTTTGACCATTTTCGCCTCCATCGAAAATGCAGCCGCCATTACCGGGATTTGATCCCGCGACCTGCGGGCCAGCAGCCGAGTACATTAGTCACTACACCACCGCTGCGGGCCAGAACAAGCCGGTGTACTTCTTCAACGTTCCTTATTCGTTTCGCAACCCTCGATAGGTATTTTTTTTCCTTACGGCGTTCAATATTAAGAGCACCAATGTTGCAGGCGTGAGGTGGCATCGCTACCGTAATCAAGCGTATATCTATTTCGCACTCTGTGAGTCGAGCAAGTTTCTAAGAACGATGAGCTGTTCACGCGTAACCAGCTGTTTCGCTGCAGAGGTGCTCTCATAGAGGTGGCAAAGGACGTGTATATGGCTGGCGAGTGTGTATTCTTGATCGGTAGGACGGCCGGGACACCAAGCGCCCCTTTCTTTTAGTCTGATATCAACTATACTAATGCTGTTTTCATTCCGCGAGATCATTTTCCGCCTCTTCTGGTTCACTTGTGTTCGCGCTTGCAAGACAATATAAACCGTCGAGCCAAAGTAACGCGCCAGATGGCGAGGGCCCTTTATACGACGCCCGCCGCCGGTTATTCGGGGTTCTTGCGGTTAGCGTCGCTTTGTTATCGCCAACTGAGTCTTTTATAATGCGTCTCCTATAACCACACACAGTGTTCCGGAAGTATCTTGGTCTAGACTGCCTCACCTATCTCCCAGTTGGAAACCTTTTCCTACCTTTCTTTCTGTTTTTTTTTTCGCCTGCAGGCTTCCGAGTTGATAAAATGTTGCAAATTGAAAAAGAAGTGAGCACAGACTCAAGCAAAACACCCTGACGGGACAGTCGGATCGTACTCAGACACATCTAGGATGTATGGTTGACACGAAGGAGTCGGACCTATAGAAGCACAACTGCTCGCTTATTTTAGTTCGCTGTACTTGAGCAGGCCTGCTGCAACAATACGCCATGGTATGCGTATGGTCATTAGGTGGGGCTTTATTAACAGCTTATTGAAAGTTACATTTCTATAAATAATACTTTCTCATCCTTATCCGGCACGTTCTGTATCATCTCACGTTCAAGCAGCGCTATGTTAGTATAGCTTTTCTAAAGACAGTCATTAGTCAGGTCAGGCTGGAAGAGCGTAGACACAGAGGTTTGGAGGTTGGAAAGGGATAGAGGGCGTTTCAGTCACTTTTTCTTTATGCTCGTGCGTGCTTTTGTAAGCGCAAGTTCATATATGCACATAAAATATTGACAAAAAGTTTGTGAGTGGAAATCTCTCCCCTCCAGTCCCCGGCAGCGCCAATGGCGCAAAAAAAGAAGCATTTCAGGAGGCGAATCAGCTAAACTATCGCGGTCCGCGAGGGCCGGACTGTGCCGTCACAGAAAAAGTATGGTTGTTGCCGCAACAAGACGGGTGCCACTTTCGACATGCTGATATTGTTTGCATGTTCTTCTATGAATGCGAAGCACAACAATCGTGATAAATTAAGGGTGGGGTTAGAAATAGGTGTGAAAGAAGGAGACGCAAGATTAGCTCCATATAATCACATAATAGGACGCACACCTATGACAATTCTTATGCTGTCTCGTACATTCTGAAATTTCCCCCATTTCCGCCCGCAGCGAAAAGAACTAAACGTCACAGATTGTATCTGCAGTTAGATTCTGGCCTCGTTAGATGGCGTACGTGCATTGCTTGAAGCAAGCTAGTAGTAGTGATTCTGGAGCAGACGACGTCTCCCGCATATACAGGTCCATCACTCGCATATTGTACGCATGCGTGTATAGGTAGCCTTGGGAGGGCAAGAGTGCCTCCTTTCTGTTTCTCTTCAGTGTTCTCGTGGGTTTGCATGCTGCGGTGGTGGCGCGGGCTCATCACTCTCTGCGCGCACTTTTCATGCCTCAATATTGATAGATTTCTTTGGTGAGGGGCTAGCAGGGCCTAGCCAGAAACCAGAGATGCAGGTAAGGGCGTTTCAGTAACACAAATGTCGTCGAAGAACTGACTGAGAATGCAGCTCACCCTGAAGTGCTTGTTCTTTTTTTTCTTCTTAATCATAATACTACGTAGCAATATTCCTTTTCGTTCCTACACGCATGGCTTCAGTTCTCTACGGCATGTGGGCAAGAGTGTTTCAACTCGACATCATTGGCAAACACTGGTTGGGCAGAGAGTTCTGTCTTCGTTTTTCTGTGTTTAGAAAAAAACACAGCGTATCCACGAGATGAATGACGATGAGTGGGGCAAAGCGGACGGAGGAATGGACGGATGGACGAACGAACACATAGACGGACGCACGCACAGAGGGATGGATGGATGGATGCATGGAAGGACTGATGCACGAACGCAAAGAGGCACGCTCGGACGGACACACGGATGAATGGACTCACGGACGGACGGATGGAAGGACTGATGCACGAACGTATGGACGCAAGCACGGACAGACACACGAACGGATGGATGGATTTCTGTCTGTGCATCCATTCGTCTGTCTGTACGTCCGTGCATCCATTCATCCGTCTGTGTGCCTATCCGCCCGTGCATGGGTCCATGCGTCCGATTGCGTTCGAGAATGCAGATGGCGCGTGGTTAACACCGACGAGACGCGAGTCAATGAAGCCGAGCGCAAGCGTCTTCAACGCACGAACCGCTCTGCTCCGCCATTGGAAGAAACAGGCGTGGCTACTACGATGGACGCGAGACTAACCCACACCTTAAGGAGCTTCACTCCTAAAAGTTGGTAATGATCCAGAGAACTTAGTACTCTACTATGGGAAAGCATAAAGCCGTCCCGTGGGCATCTCATTTCATGAGGCTGTGGCAGCAAAGCACTTTCGCTTTTCAGATATGCTTCAAGATGCGGCCTTTCAAATAGATCACTTCATCGTAGATATCCACGATTGTGTCTTTGGTTTTAGATAAGGCCTTCGAGCGCATCGGTATTTCTCGCACGGATCTTGACTTTTTTTTTTCTTCGAAACGCGAATTCAGAGCATCCTTGGCTGTAGATACAGGAGTTTACATTGTGGACACAGCCAATAACGCTAGCGGAGAAGAGTAGGCGAAATTGGGGGATCTTTATAAGGTTTCAATGATGACCCGTTTTTTTTTCGTCAACATGCATTTCTTTCCGAAGCGTTTCGAGGTTTCCTCTCTAATAAATTCTATCATTTTGTTTTATATTAGATTGTTTTTTTTTGCCCTCGTCTAACCTTAGTGTTCAGAAAGATACAAAAGAGTGCATAAATGCGAATGACTGGTTGGTGGAAAGAAGATCTCTAAATGACGACAAAAAAATGAATTGGAGGAAAAGAACCAAGCCTCTGAGACGTCGCATATAGGCTTGCTCAAAACAAGCGACAGTAGGCAGGAAAGAAAAAAGTAAACGCACAGGAATCAACAAAGTTGCTCGGAGATTACTTGATAAACCGCGTTCCACGTTTATAAGACTTCCGTTTGACAGCTCCATTCGTCTTTCGGGCCAGCTTCCATCACGTGACCCCGGAATTTTCCCCTTATATCCTTCTTCTCAGTCGTGGTCAACTGCTGTACCACTAAGAATTTCCAGAGCATGACGTCTAGGCTTTTCTTGCTTCTTCCCTTTCCATCTTCTACCTCTGCCACCAAGCACTCTCCATTTCTTTCGCTCAACTCCATTCACCTTCTTTCTTGAGCGAGAATGAGAGTGGCATTAACCGAGTTACTCTTCCAAGGCAGAGGCAGTATTGTCTGGGGACGTCAACCCGTCCAGTGACGTAGCACCTGTTTTCCCGTTTTGTCCGGTCACTGTTGGGGGCGGAATTCAGCGTATTACGATGCGAAAAATTACGTCTCTTCCTCTCCGTCTCTTTCTTGAGAAACTGGGAATAAAAAAGAGCGTAAACGAAATGTCTGAAAGCAGCCTTTGTTGAATGCAACTCCCGCAATACTTCTAAAAAGACTGAAGAAAAGAAAACAGATGCAAATAATGCTCACTTCCAACGTGTCATTTTGCGTGGTGGCCTAATGCTTTCATTTAAATTTGCGCATTGTTGTACGGGCGGACATTGCTGGGGCAAGGAATGTGTTTTGTTGGTGGTCGGCAATAAAACAAAAAAATTGAAACACTTTTTTCAGATATACAGAAGTCGGCTGCACCACATCGCTTAGAGATCAGATACAACGAGGCAAATGTGACTATTAATGAGGTAATTTAGCGCAAAACATGGACTATATTTAGGGCAAGTAAAAAACTTCGTGAATTTTACACACACATCTCACTATAATCAATGTGCTACACAATGCCTGGCAAGATAAATAAATAATATGTTATCCAAATTGTTTATGTCTTGAGGGAATGCACAAAAATGATCCTTGGCGTCTATTTTTCATTATTTAAATCTTGAAGAAAAAGTCTCAACAGTAAACTAGTACAGAAGCCAGCAGCACTGAAAGAAAACAGAAACAGTGTACCGACTATGAACTCTAAAACCAAGCAGGCAATCCAGAAGTAAGCACCCGTTTACTTCTGTTTTTTTTTATTTATATGATGTAAAATCGCAGGATATCCACAAAGTGAATGATGACGAGTGGGATGAAGCTCCCGCAGCCCGTGCTCGCGGTAATACGAGTGCGCATGCGTAAGACCGACGAGGAATCGGAAAACGTCTGTGCCTCGTCCACCAGCGTCTGGAAGCTCAACATCGTTCAGAAATACCAAGACCCGACCACCCGAAATGGACGCACGTATGCATGGACGGACAGATGGACAGACGCATCGACGCAAGAATGGATGGACGGATAGATGGACGCACGGATGCACCGAAGCACGGATGGGCTGACGAACGCTTCGCCCCATTCATCATCATGCACTACGTGGATATGCTGCGACACAGTTTTTATTGACATGCAACGCAATGCAACTGGCTACTTCGACAACTACGACGACACGGGATGAACGACTCATGGCGTAAGGAGATTCGCACCTAAAGATAGGGTATTGCACCGATAAGGCGCATTCTTTTGTGTGATAAGTCACGGTGCTTTCTCCGCAAAAATTTAAAAACGGACTTGGCTTCGTTGGTGTTGTATTGTTCAAGCTATTCTTTCTTCATCACGCATGCCCATCTTGGCTGAATGTTGGCATTAAGCAACATTGCCATATACTGATCAAGTAATTAAAACTTTCTGGTGGTGCCGTCAGTACGAGAGATTTCTTCACTGTAGCGAGGTGGGCACCAGGCTCCGCACATGTGATTCATATAGTCGCACCTTGTTCAATATATGTATACTCACTGCCGCTGTATTAACCTACATTGCCGTTTATGTACACATCTTACTAGGAAGCGCAGCCACTATTACAAAGAACACACAACACAAGCGCTTGTGTTGTGTGTTCTTTGTAAAAGTGGCTGCGCTTTCTAGTAAGACGGATCCTTACCAACTGGCCCGATACAATTGTTTATGTACACATGCCCTCAATGTAGAAAACCAGGTTTTCATATTCCATTGCGCTGCACACAAATAGTGGTGAGACGTCCATCCAGTCGTAAAAATTCACACACTGAAAAACGCAGTACTTGTGCTGTAACGAGAGACCGCGTTTTACTTGGTGGCCCCATACGGGCACCACTTCACATTTTACAAGCTCGAGAGACGGGCGCAGCGCTAAAGCTCGGCGTCCATCTCTGAACAGCCCTCTTACCTCATTTCCTCTAAAGATGCAGATTAGAGTAGAGAGGCGCAAGTGACGCAACCGTCCGGGTGATAACGCAGGGCCTGCGACCAGTGTCGATGAACCGCCCCTTTGGCTTTGCACAGAGAGGCCACACGAGATCCGAATAATGCCAAGCTGATTACAGAAACCCATTTAAGACGCGTGCTTAACGCACTTACAAATAGCTGGCTAGATACTCTTTCCACATAGATGGAAAGCACGGGAGCCGCAAAAGACCACATGGCTGAATATAAATGCATGCATCCGACCAGAGCTATTTCACGGACGGACGCACGAACGGGCACACGTACGGACGGATGGCCGCATGGATGGAAGCATGGATGGATTGATAGATGCTTCGCCCCACTCATAATCATCAATTCCGTGGATATTCTGTGATTTTTTTCTCTTTCTTTTTGTCTGCTCCAATGTTGTGAATAGAGTCCTACTCCTGATAAAGACACTTCGCATGCATTTACAAGGCGAGGCCTCGCACGGCGTGGTTTTTGGACAAATTTCACAGAAAATTGAAACATTGATTGATATGTGGGGTTTAACGTCCCAAAGCCACCATATAATTATGAGAGAGGCCATAGTGGAGGGCTCCGGAAACTTCGACCCCCTGGAGTTCTTTAACTTGAACCTAAATCTGAGCACACGGGCCTACAACACTTCCGCCTCCATCGGAAATGCAGCCGCCGCAGCCGGGATTCGAACCCGCACCCTGCGGGTTAGCAGCCGAGTACCTTAGCCACTGGACCGCCGCGGCGGGGCAAATTTCACAGAAAAGATTTGATATACATTCTAGAAATAGAATTTTACCTTACTTAGTGTGCTGGCATGGGTTAGTAGAGGCGAACTTTATTGACGTATTGTCTCGGATTTCCCTTGGGTGTAATAAGCTGATCCAACACATTTTCTCCTTCGCGCTTCTCTTGATGTTGTGGTGAACACTTACTGCGCGATGTCGCTCGATAATTTTGTGAACTAATACTCAACTTAATGCTTCATAAATGCCGCTAACACAAAAAGAAAACGCGGAATCAAACAGCATATATGTTGTTCGTGGGAGTGAGTGAGTGAGTGACCTTTTATAGATTTGATCTCTTTGACTGATGTGATTTAAGGATATCTTTTTTTTTATGAGAGATTCAACAAACATTCAGTCGCTATCGATGTTGTAGGCCCGTGTACTCAGATTTGGGTGCACGTTAAAGAACCCCAGGTGGTCAAAATTTCCGGAGCCCTCCACTACGGCGTCTCTCATAATCATATGGTGGTTTTGGGACGTTAAAACCCTACAAATCAAATCAGTCGCTATCGACTATCACGACGAGATACCGGCATATCTCCCTTTCGCCTGCCACCATGTTCGTCGCTGAACAATTGTTATCGTGTTTATCGTGTTATCGTGTAACATGAAATATTAGGGGACGCTCGAGCTTCGCTTTCAAGAATAGATAGCGATAGCATCTCGCCTCGTGAAATGCTATCCTGCTTCGGTTTTCCGTGCATGCCTGAGGAATTGAATGACTGAGCGCGTACTATGGGCCATTCTTAAGTGTCAATGAATGCCTATTGCAAGCACAGTTGTTAAGAGCCCACTGCATCATAACTCTTCTTTTTTCGAGACAGTGAAGTGGCCACTTTATGCATCTTTACGGCCACACGCCAACCTACGCAGCCGTTCACATCGTTGATGGCTTTTCGGCTTATGATGTTTAAATATATCTGAGTGCTATGTACTGGGTGGGCACTTAAAACACCCACTCGCTGCACAAATCACGTCTTTTGACACCTGGCGTGATTCTAAGCTCTGTCACGCAATATATATTACGTTTAAGATGCTCTTTTGAAAACAGGAACTTCATACAGCGCTTTTTTTTTCAAGCCAGTCTCAAAAGATATTGTGGCTCCCTGCTTGTCATGCAGATGGCCGTAGTTCGATCTTCACTTGGACCCGGAATATTTACTACGATAGCCTTAAACAGCTCGTTTCGCAGAAATTCTGGCATCGGCCTCGACGTGGTTGGTTGTTTGCGAAATATTATAATCTCGCACGTAACCAATAAATCTTGTAAAATTGAAATAAAAATGAATAAAAACTTACGGGTCTGAGTAAGGATCGAGCCCATATTGCTCGCATAGCCAGCAAGTGTTCTACCGTGTAACCACGCATCTGCTTGAAAATACACTTAAAATACCTTCTTTATATTTAAAATGCAGTAAAAACAACGTCTACGTTTTATATGTAACATGTATTGTGTGGCGCAAGCATACAACGCCATCATGCGTAGGAGCAAGTGATTATCGAAACTGCTTCGCGGTTTAGATGCGGCATCCCATTACAAAAGAAATGCACGTTACTGCGCGTATTCTGTTAAGACTACGCGGTGGGTACATAGCAAGCCATAAAACACTTCACGCGCATAATTATTCTTCTTTTAAAGCGTATGGTACCCATTACACCGACTGCAGCTGTACGCGAAAGCTTCACTGGCCTAAGCCACTTTCAACTGTATCAATTACATCGTAATAATTCATCGTAGTATACAGCGTGATAAATTACATCGTAGTGATAATTTAAACTTCTGTAGTGCCATCATACTATGAAAAGTATGCACTGAGTGGGTCTACCACACATCCATGCGTACAGGCAGCCCAAAAGGCCCACGGTGCAGTGCTGAGGCTTGGCCTTCTCGTCACGACGTAGGAGCTACCCGCGGTCTTCCCTCAATGAAGACTGGGAGATGCCTTCTTCAGAAAATTAATAAAGCTTAGTACCTACCTACTAAGTGGTCGAAGTACGCAGTACGAACAGGATATTGCTATCTTGTTCGACTCTTAAAGGCGATGCTTATGGATCTCCCAATATTCATGGGTGAAGCTCCTTATGGTCGAGGCTTATTCGTTGGCATTGGCATTAAGTGCCGTAGGCGCCGCTGAGGATGGCAATGACGAAGGTAACCACTATACGTGATGACAATGATGATGATGCTCGTGAAGATAAAGCACAATTGCATTCCAGGCTACGCATTCTATTTCTGTCATCGCAGCAAAGCACATGCAAAATACCCGCTGCATGTCATGACGATGACGATTACACTGATAATGAAAATGACGACGATGATTACGGACAACGGCTGGCTTGTGCAATGAATAGCGTCTCTATATGCTCCAGAATACATTTCATATGAATGGAAACAACTAACAACCACCAGAGAAACGTGCCCAGACCTGGTACTTGCCAACTTCTGGCTCGATCCATTACCAGAAAGCAGTAATAACGAAGGCAAAACGATATTCACAACTGAATACTACAAACCATTAAGACCAATAAACATTGTATATCAAAGGAATGTCATCGCCAAAGGTTGTGTCGACTGTCATTCCCGGCCTGAGCGAGCGCATTCCCACAAGGGCGATCTCGCGGTCACATAGCGCTCAACATCTTCATCTATATCACCGGTGACACTGAGACACCCATTTCCAAAAGCAGCGCGGGCTGCCGTGGACACGACGGTGACAGGACGACAAGTCGCGAAGTCGTGGAAACGGCGAAGCACCACCTCCGGGAGATGTAGGCATACTTTCCGGCTCAAGACAGAACGAAAAACGCATGAAAGAAGGGGGAGCAGCAGCTGAGAGTGTCGCTGACATGAGCCGCAATCAATCTGATGGGAAGTGCACTGACTCGCACTGGTCCTTCGGAAACAGCGAGCATACGAAGTTCTTAATCTTTACTTTTCCAGTCTCACTTCTCTCTCAATCTCTCTTTTTGTCTTTTGCTTTTGATTGGGATCCGCGGAATGTTCGGTGTGAAAGCAATATACCACTGGCTGTTGTACAATACCGCCACATCGTGCCAGAGAAGCCAGGGTTCCCTCCGACCGAAGAAAGTCCGTCGATATGGATTTTTATAACGATACGGTGCATTTTTACTGGTTCAGACTTTGATCCGCCACCCCTTTTTCGAAGGAGGAGATAAAGCAGGGACGAAGTTGTTAATTCATTCATAATTTAAGCACCTTCTTTTTTACCTCGCATGAGCTCCGTGCTTTGGTTGTTTCGCCATTAGGCCCAGCTATATGTCTTAACGTAGAAGACACACACTAGGGCTTGGTGCTTCCAAGCAGCCGCCTAGCTGGACCTATAGTGACCCAATAATTGAAATGCAATAGTTTCACAAGGTGACACGAATGTGAGGGGCATTGAAGGGCATCGAGGTGTAAACAAACACGCTTGTTATAATGTTTACAACTTGAGAGCATCTGCAAATATTGGCAAATACTATCATACTTTTGAATCACACATTTTATTTGTCGTACGTTTTCTTTCGTGGTTTACAGGTTTTTCGTCTCACTTTCCCTATGAATAACGCCGTACATATGTGATAAACGCATTACGAGCGTACAGTTACAGCTTAGAACGTTATCTATTCAGTACGTAAAGTCCAGTACGTACAAGTACTGTATTGTTTCAAGCAGATTCTTATCAATAAAGAATGTCCCTCCTACGTGTTGCTAAATATTGAAGTAGTGAACACACTTTAATCAATGCAAATTTTATGATTTGTCTCTTTGTCTTAGTAATACTCATGGGGCATGGTTCATTTTTCAGACTAGCTTATGCCAGTCTCAAAACGTTTTTAAAGACGTCCATGGTGTGCTTTATTGCATAGCGCAATTTACGCAAAATAGCTCCTGCACTATTCAGGCTTGAAAACTGCCGTCTCTACAACTTCCTCGAACAGGCTGCGAAATACGGGGCTCACTTGTAGAATCACCAGCTTCGCATCACGTGCTCTGCGATACCAACGTAACCTTGGCAATGAACACACAAAAAGCCACTCTCCTCCCCCCTTACACCTTCTCGGCTTCTTTCCCTCCACACCTCCTCTACAAGACGTCTATCTTCCCCCACCGGTATAACCCTGGCTTTGCCAGAAAGGCTGTCCCAGCGGAGGAGAATCATGATTGATGTCGGGCAGACATCCAATGCAAGCAGCGCTCTTTGCGGCAAGCATTTGTCTGCGAGACGTTTTGGGGCGCATTTTCTCCACGCTTGTTGTTGCCTTCATACATCCCGTGGCACTAAATGATTTATATTTGCGTGTGTTACGTGCATTTATCCACCGATTATGGACCTATTTGAGACAGTCGAAGGAGCATCTTAGATGCTACTTGTTTTTAGTACGCCCTCTGTGTTCTTATATTTCATTCGTTTGTCAAACTTTGTTTCAATTAGGACGACGTACGTCTAGGAAAGGAGGCGGCTTTTCTTTTCGTTTGGGCTATTTTTACTGGTGCAACAGGAAACGCTCTAGTCATTTTTGTGTTTTGCTGGAAAAGACAATAGACACACCTGCCACGACGTTTCAGTGGCTATGTGGCTTGGCTGCTGAGCCTACCGGACTTGTACCTAATCCTAGCCGTGGTGGCCCCATATTGCTCGAAGCGAAATTCTAGAAATTTTGCCTGGGCACTCAGAGTTACGCACACCAGAGAAAAGCCCTGGTGGTTGAAATTCTCGAAGTGCCGCACTACGACATCTTTCATGATCCTATAAATTACCCGCGTAGCCCGGCAGCGGCATATAATAGGTACTGATTGTCAACTCATATGTTACTGGCGTTTATGTGGCTGAGCAGGACAGCGACCGTACAACATTGATTCATTATTCGGGAAAGCAAGCGGATTGCCGTTTGACATTCCATCTGACGCATTAATCACGAAATATTATTTCTATTATATGTGTTGCGTATCGAACGTGTTGTTCGGCTAATTTAGGCAGGTGCGCTATATATATATACATATATATATATATATATATATATATAATATATATAATATATATATATATATATATATATATATATATATATATATATATATATATATATATATATATATATATATATATATATATATATATATATAACGTTAACTATTGTACTTTTTAAATACGGACTACAGTATACGAAACAATTTATCAATAGACCCCCAACTTACTTTCCACGAGTAGCCGAAACAATATTTCTGAACGAGCTCTGGTTTTATAATTTTTTAGAGCTTCGCAGCGGACGAGGCGCACATCAAAGAACGCACGGAGATTAGGAGCAGTATTAGAAAACACTAGGAGTAAAGTTAGCGCAAGCGAGATTACCTTATACTTTCAATATAGGTGGTTCTCCCGTTTAATATGAAAATCCCACGAATTTTAGCCGGAACTTCTGTGAAACGAGCTCTTTAACGTTATCGCAATATCACTGTTCTTAAAGGCTGAACGTGGAGTTTGTATTTGCAAGCGATCAAAATGCCGTGTATCTGCGGGTGTCGTAGTCGGTGTTGTATGTTGAACGCCATTGTCTGATGGGTCGGTAGACGGAGCTCGGCGAAGGAATGTTGAGCCAATTCACGTACTAACTCATTTCCCCATGACGCAATAGATTAGCTCATAGCTCAGGTAGAGTTACTGTATATACTACCTTTAGGTTGCATGCACCTAAGCTGTATAAACTGGTTCATTATGCCATCTGTAACATGCGATGCAGATACGGTGTCACTTTACGGCGATGCAGATACGGCGAACCTGCGATGCAGATACGGAACAACCATAAAAGCACGCCAGTTGATAACTGGAAGAAATCGCTGGGATCGATGGCATATGCAGGGTTCCACCTAAATAAACAAAAAATAAAGAAAATAAACAGCAGCTGTTCCAGATAACCATCGCCAGGCCACACTAATCTACATAACAGTTATGTCTTTTCCGGTTAACGACTACTTTATCTGTAACTTATGTGGAACAAAATTAATATGTACGACTGACTGCACGCCAGAAATAAGCATTTGGCTTTCGTTACAACAGACCGAATAATTTAGCCCAACAAAGACATCGCAGCCACGTATGTAAACAGAACAATGTCACCACAAAATTTTAATGGTATACGTGGAAATGTACTAGGGCAGTTCTGCAGTACTGAAAGCCACGCCATGAGTATATGCTTTGTGCTCGAGTGAAAGCTGTGCAGTAAAAAAAAGAAATAAATAAACACGGGGAACAAGCAGGAAACACGAGCTATCGGAAGCCATTAGCGTGTTCGTCAGCGTGTTCCAATTTGGGAACGGGGCTCGGGTAGTCTGGCAGCCGGTACTGCGTTTCCATTCGCGTAGTAGTGAATAAAACAGCGCGTTACAAAACGCTTGAGAGGAAGCCTCAAAACCCTTTCACGACTACGGTTTCACATAGGGAATCCTTCGTCGTGGACAGCCAGCAACTTTCGCAAAGTGTGCTTCCTTTTGAAGCGCGGGTTCTGTCTACAATGCAACATACTGACAGTTGTTTGCGCAGGCACGTCAATACAATAGGGTTTCGTTTTCTATGAGTAAGCGTCGTGTTACGCAAAGCAGCTCCCCAGTTTCACCCTCTTTTGTTTTCTATTCAGCGCGTGCCTGAAACGTGCGAATTGGGCTCGTTGGCGAAGCTTCATGGTTACGAACCACTCAGCCCCAATAAAACAGAGCTAGAAGCCGCAGAGAGCAACTCATGCGCCGTCTCTTGTGTTATTCCGTGAGTTGTCATTCAACCCCGAGTGCTTTCCGGCTTCTTCTTTCTAGCCTTTTGAAGGGACTTAGAATTGATGCAATTTTTTTTTGTTTTTGAGGGGGACATTCACGAAGCGAAACCTTTGTTATCGGGTGCGTGGCAGTGTGGCACCATAAGAATGAAACACTCGAATTTCCCATTGGAGACGTCTTGCAGTTGGAAGGGAAACTGATCCAATGCTAAGACCACGAGCTTGATACCAACTACCTTGTCATCAGTGCTTATTTTACCCGAGTTCACTAATGCGATAGCAAATCACAGAGCGCGGCAGAGTTAAAGAAGCTATGCAATGGTCATCTATCAAATTGTGTTTTTACGCGATAAATAGAAGTAGTGGTTCTATTTCTTCTTCACATACACAAAAAGAGACCGTAAAAGAGTATTTCATTGTGAATTGAACCCCAGAAGTCGCCGGCTATAAACCTCGTCCATTCTCGGTTGCCGTCAATTCGCCATGGCAAGTATGACGTCATAGGCTTCACGGAGTGGAGCCGTCATCTTTCACTGAAGTTTCACCGAAGTGAAACAAAATCATTGTTCGAAATACAAATGCTCTCAAAGCAAACGGCTTGCTACGTCACGACTTGCAAATGCGCCAGTGTTGTTAGACTCTCAGGCAGCTCCTGAACTTTTAAATATATTCATTAAAAATTAGGTGCATGACCAAATGCGTGAAACTTCGCCAGGCTATTCGTGAACAGCCAATAATTAATGCACATAACGCATATTATGGCCAAAAATTTTGTATCATGGCTCCTTTAATGGAGAACTAGAAGCACGTGGACTCTAACTGTGGCATATTATTACCAGAAAATTTCAGAAACTGAAGAATTATTTGTGAAAAATGCAAACTTTCCTGACAATATTTCTCAATTTATAACATCAGGCATTGCGCTCGACTAATGCAAAAATTGCGGCTCAAATCCAGGCTATGGAAGTCAAATTTCGATGGAGGTGAAAACCTGTAGGCTCGTATACTTTACGATGTCACTGCACGTCAAATAACAACAGAAAGTCAAAATTTTCATAGGCTTGCTCTAGGGTGTGCTTGATAATGAAATCGCAGTTGTGGCACGTAAAACCACATATGCATTAACCTCTCAACCTGACGGCATTCAGTTCATAAATTACACGCTTCGTCACGTTTTTTTTTACTCGACATTCTTGGGCTGCATAATAAAGCAATTTGTATTGACTGCATAGTGGCTATGTTTCTTGGTCTACACCCTAATTAAGGATGCAAATATGTGAGAAAAATTACACCATGATATTACATTCTACACTAAAAGGTTTTCTGGACTCTTCACTCTATAGACACCAATGTTTTGCTGGCTGTGGCTTGGTGCAGCTTTCACCATTTTTTACATTTGAAATTCGCATAGAAGACATTGCTGTTTAAATGACTACAGCAGCGAATATACTATACAACACGTCCTTTTTTCGCTGTCCTCATTGCAGGGCGTACAGACTGCCGCTACCGACCTTGTTGTTCCACCTCGACAACAGGCCCGGGCCTTGTCGTACATACCGTATTCGAATGCTGATCCGGATTTCCATGGCGCTGAAAATATATTAAGGCCTTATTGGAATTTTCTAGATAGTAACAAACTGGGCACGCTGTAGTTTTCCTTCGCCTCACCTTTTTTTTCTTCCGTTTTTGTTTGCATGTTTGTTTCAGGACGCCTGCTATGCTCCCCGCTCTTCTTTTCACTTTCTCTTTCTCATCCCACTAATGTAGGGTAGCAAACCGTATCTTTGAATTCTGGCTGACCTCTCTGCTATCAGCTCATGTTCTTATGCTGCACTTTCTAGCATATAACCTATCCAAAAAATGGGAAGAGAAAAAAAGAAAGGCATAGACGAAAGGCAGGGAGGTGAACCAGGTTGCAACCTCTTTGCCTCTCTACAGCGAGGAAGGACAAAATAGGAGGAAAATAATAAATAGAAAGAGAAGAAAAAAAGGACAATTTATACAGATATAGCACGCACAGCAACGCGCGTACTGCGCTCGCCCAGAAGGTCATAAAGTTGCGAGCTGTCACAGATCGGATCGACTTCGACTGTCTTAAGAGTCCGTGCAAGCCTTCATTAACAAAATGGGAGAATGTGCCTAAAATGGAGATGTGGCTTATATACAAAGGTTATAGGCAGTTTTTTTTTTACTTTTTATTTTGTGGAGTTAAATTTATGGGCTTGGGTTATATGCTGAGGTATCTTATATGCAAGAAAGTACAGTTTGCATAAATAGCTGACTCCATGTGTAGGCAAACTAACGAAGTCAATTGTCCTTGCTGAGAGTAGCTTACTATTTATTTTAACTGCTAAAAACGTGTTCTTGTGAGATGCAGTAAGCTACTTTATACTCTCCACATTGTCCATACGTTTTTTTTTTGTATAATGGGATTACGAAAGCGATAGCAAAAAAAAGGAATAATCGATTGAACAAAAACCGTAGAAAAGTAACTCTCCTCCCTTAGCGAATAGAACCTGGTTCGAAATCTGGAGCACTGTGTTAAGTTCGAGGCACGGCGCACTTTCTCCCGTGATGCTCGACGTGAGCAGATATTCAAGGGCTTCAATCCACGGGAAATGAAAACTGTTCATAGTACAACGTTTCCGAATAAGCTTTTCAAGCGAGCAAAGTTTGCTGTCTCTGCGCCTTGCGCGTTTATGAAGAGAGAGAGAGAGGAGAAAGTGAATCTAAATCCACAGTGAATTGAAATGAAACATTGACACGACCACGCCTTTATGGAAACTACACACAGGCGTTTACATTTACCTAAACTTATGTTTCAACTTTTCAGCACGCACTGCTTCTGCAAAAGAACATAGCAAAAATAGTGATCTCTTTTTCGTCTCACCAGACAAGGCTCAGTGCGTCAGTAAGTGTCGCAAACACGAAAGGCGCTTCTCGCCACTTGCCCATCAATAGGTTCACTGAATTCCCGATGAGCCTGACCTACTCTCTCTCGACGGTCATGCATCAACGTCAGTGACAGAAGACGTGTTTTGCAGGCGCCATACGGCAAACAAAACCGCCCGGCTCCTTTAGCAGATTTTCCTACAAAGGAGTTCATCCTCTATGTAGTCACCATCTTTTCACCCTCATTCACGTTCTTTCTTCGGAAGAATATCAAGAAACACTGCAATAAAAAACAAAGAAAAACAAACAAGGAAATAAGCGCCACGTGTTGTTTTTGGCGCAGTGCGTAGGGTTCATGCGGGTCAGCATTATCGCAAATACCACTTTGCAAAGGAAACCTACTCTAACGTATAGAAGCCAATCACTGGAGATGAGACTAAAGGCTTCGCCGAGAAGTGCGGGAAGAAGTGAGTATGCCCGTAGTATACGCCTTCATTATGCCTCAACAATATGCTGGATGCGTCATTAGCACCGCCGCGTGGTGTGATAGATCTATGGATCGTGCTACATAAATTCGTCACGAAGCGTGCTGAACTTTAACCCGGTGCTCGCTGTCTGTGCACTAAGTGTAACCACGTCTGGAAAGAAGGGAATGAAGAGAAAAGTTGGCAAGACGGGCGACTGTGTATATGCGGAGGCAGATGATAAGGGGAAGAAAGGGAAACAAACGAGTTGGGAAGTGCAAGAGTCTAAGAAAGCAAATAACAAATGGGAGAAGAGGAAGTGAAATTGATCTCTGTAGTTTCAACTCTCATAGGGAAGCGAAACGTCAAAAGATATCTAGGGCTATGCAAAAAGGTCTCATGGTTCACGAAGCGCAGGCATTCTATTTGGTGATCTAAGCATCAAAAGCAATAAGGAGTAAGCAGCCTCAGCAACAGAGTGTTTTGAAATGTTAGCGTTTTGGGGCAACGAGGAAAATGGAGATGCTGCGAGAACGGGAATGCGTCTGTTCTTTCTACAACTCACCCACGATGAGAAACAAGTCTTGTAAACAGGAGACCGTGACACGAGCTAGCTCTTCGATCACTTCGGAGCTAGCCGACTCGATGGATGGTGCTTGCATACCCAAGGGAGGCGGTTGTTCACCAAGACGTCGTTGATTTGTTAGCGTCGCCCCCCCTGCTCCCCCTACTGCTTGGCTTCTTGTGCAATTGACGGTGGAAGCTATAGACTACCAACGTCTTTCGCTTCTTTCATGAGTTTCTTTTACCATGGGTGGCATTGGGCATTATTCGCAAGAACAAGAAAAGAACAATGCTACACAAATGCTTGCGCTTCTTTGCCCCCATTCTTGTAACACGGATCATTTACCTTCGTAATGGTTGGTCAAGTGGACGCAATCACATTTCTAAACAAGAAATCTTAGAAGGGATATTGTTTCAAAAACACAATGGAACGCAATGCTGTTCAAGTTTCTTCGCTTTTGAGTACTTTACGTGCACTCTTGCACTGTGCTTGTTCTGTTTCGAGAAGTTTGAAAGCTGACCCACCTAATTTTTTGTTAATAATGTAGGCACGTTCAGAGCGAGCGAGTAGTCCTGTGTAAAATGTGCTACAGAGATATGCCGCAGTTTATCATACGCAGCTATGAAAATCGCTAGATGCCACGTTCATTCAGCCTTGCAACACAACACAAAAAAATCCAACGTTCATATTTCATGTCACCACACTGGCAGAATTCATTTGTAGCTTTTGTAACAAACGTGTGTGTGTGTGGTGTGTGTGCGTGTGCGTGTGCGTGTGCGTGTGTGTGTGTGTGTGTGTGTGTGTGTGTGTGTGTGTCTTCATGTAAAGAAGAATGCAGTTTCGTTCACGCTTATTGGTGGATATATATCTCCGTCATCGCGATTTGACTGCGACAGATTAAAAGACATCCTAACGAGGACCGATGGGCCTTGGATCATCACCGGTGACTTCAACGCCCATCACATGCTTTGGGGGAGCACTAGGATGAATGCCAGGGGCCGGAACATTGTTACATTCACTTCCGATTACGACCTTTCTATCATGAACGATGGTACCCCCACGTATCGGCGGGGTCTCACGTATGGCAGTTGCCTTGACCTGACATTGGTGTCACGGTGCTTCTCTCACAAAGTTAAATGGTTTTGTGATATTGAGACTCATGGGAGTGATCACATACCCACCTACGTGACGATCGATGGCATCATAAAAAATTTCTCTTCCGGTGTTGTAATTGGCACTGACTGGTCGATGTTTACATCGCGTGTTGAGGACGCTTGCCAAGAAGGCCTCGCCTGCAGCCTGGAAAATACCATAGCGGAAGCTATGCAAGCGTCCAAATGTAAATTACCATTTTCGTCTAAAATAACACAGTTTGACATCGGAACTGGAAAGATTACGAGCTACACGAAGGCGTGCTGAACGACGATACAGACGCACAAGATCAATTTACAATCTGAGGGAAGCAAGGCGGCTCCAGAAAAAGATTCAACGACGCATTTACAAGCTGGAGTGCGAACGCTGGAAAAGATTCTGCGAATCTCTAGACCCTCATAAACCACTGTCATATATCTGGAGAACAGTTCGTGGTCTTCGCTCCTCTTTGCAACAACGGCACCCTTTTAAAGCTTTGGCACTCCATCATGGAAAAACAGAACTCGAGGTGGCTGAAGAATTTCGCACGAGAGTTGTCGGGAATAGTATGAACGAGAGCATCGATGCCGTGATCGTTCCTGAGACGCGATTACCAGAAATGGACATTCCATTCACCATGGAAGAACTGGAAGGTGCTTTAGTCGCTTCTAAGTGCATGTCATCGCCAGGTCCTGATGGTATTACTTATAGTGCGTTGGGACACCTTGGACAAAAAGCCAGAAAAGAACTTTTAACATGCTTCAACAACTCCTGGCTCAGCGGCAGTGTTCCCCGAGAATGGAAAATAAGTCGATTAATACCACTTTTGAAATCGGGAAAATCACCATTGGACCTGACAACGTATCACCCTATTGCCCTCGCAAGCTGCCTCGGAAAAGTGATGGAAAGAATGGTTCCATTTCGTCTCGAGTGGTACTTGGAACGATACACCAAATACCCTTCTTGCATGGCAGGCTTTCGTCGGGGCCGCTCCTCCATCGACTGTGTGGTTGACTTATCGACATTTGTTCAACAAGAAAAAAGTCGCAACCGCATATCAGTGGCACTCTTTCTTGACGTGAAGGGTGCATATGATAATATAGCTCACGATGCCATCCTCACTTCTCTCGCAGCAATGGGCATTGGTTGACAAATGTTTCATTGGATAAAAGATTATATAACTGGTAGGTGTTTCTTTGTGCAAACATATGAGGGTACAACTGCTGAACATTACACCTACTGCGGAGTACCTCAGGGAGGTGTTTTAAGCCCCACATTGTTCAATGTTGCCCTCATTGGTCTGGTGAAGGTTCTGCCAAAGTCGGTGTGCCTATCCATATACGCCGACGATATTTGCCTCTGGAGTACTGCAGTTACTCGCCCTCAGGTGCGTGCACGAATACAGCGGGCAGCAACCCTCACAACAGCCTACCTTCAGAAACAAGGCCTAAATATATCAACTGTGAAGTGCGCGTTGATGGCGTTTACGCGCAAACCAATGACGCCACACCCTGTTTACATCAATGGACAGAGTGTCAAATATGCACGAACGCATCGTTTCCTGGGCACAATAATCGACAGAAGTCTTTCGTGGAGCCCACATTGTGCGTACTTTGAAGAAAGACTGCTATCTATTGTGCATATAATGAAATTCATGTGCGGGAAAGCATGGGGAACTTCTGTGGCCTCCATGCTACAGCTGTACAGGGCCCTATTTCTGGGTCTATTGCGCTACAGCTTGCCGGTACTGACTAACACTTGCAAATACAATACTCAATCATTGGAGAGTTTGCAGGGTCAGGCACTGCGTATCTGCCTAGGACTGTCCCGATGCGCTTCTACTTATGCCACAATCATGCTTGCCAAAGACCATCCGGTCAGGACATATAGAGTTGTGGATTGCCTCAGAGCGCACATTCGACATGCTAGCCGTGTCCCCCGACCACCACTTGGCCCTTCTACCCTCCAGAAGACCACGTGCTACGTGTTCAGACGTCATAGCCAAGCACCTAAACAGCATTCCATCAGGATATACGCCAGCTGCGAGAATGGCATGTCATTTGTGGTGCCTCGACCAGCCGCAAGTACGTCTAGAAATTCCGGGAATCAAAAAGAAAAGCAATCACTCGAGAGTAGCATTGAAGCAAGCAACACTGCTATTACTACATGAGTTGTACTTAGACCGAACGCCGATATACACTGAAGGGTCCGTTTCGTCCAGCAGCTCATCAGGTGCCGCTGTAATTCCGGCTGCAGCAATGACAATCAAGTTTAAGTTGTCGCATATGACTACATCTACAACATCAGAGCTTGCTGCTATAAGGGCTGCTTTACAATATCTCGTTCAAGAACGTCCAGGAAAATGGGTCATATTCTGTGATTCGAAGGCAGCGCTTCAGAGTTTGCAGTCTGCCATGCGTAGGAGGAGTCATGACCAATTGGTACAAGAAGTAAGATATTGCCATCATAAAGCTCTAGCACGAGGGCATGATATTATATATCAATGGCTGCCTGGACATATCGGTATTACCGGAAATCAATTAGCCGATGATGCAGCCCGCTCAGCCCATGAAGGAACCTGTGTAGTCCCGATTCCTCTATCAAGGAATGATGCAGCAAGACAACTTTACATGCTGGCTCGAGATCTCACACGCACGTTCTGGTCGTCTACCAGCTTCCAAAGGGGTCAATTTTATGAACTGGATCCTTCGCTCAAGCTAAAGCTACCATCACAACTTTCCCGCTCCGATGCGACACTGTTATGCCGCCTTTGGTTGGGTGTTGCATTTACAAAGGTGTACTCATTTCGCATTGGTATGGCAGACACTCCTACATGCGACTACTGCGGAGCTGAAGAGACCATCGAACACGTCCTGTGCAGCTGCGCTTGCTACGACACACAGCGATACCAGCTCCGGATGGTTTTGAATCAACTTGACCCCGGACCATTTTGTGTGCAGAAGATACGCGCAGAAAGCAACTAAAGCACTGTTAATTTACCTAAAGTCAACAAACCTGAGCGACCGCCTGTAGACTGTGTGTGCTCCCCGAGTGTGCTCGTGATTGTGTGTACCTTCTCATCTCTCTGCAACCTCTTTTCTCCCCTTTATCCCTTCCCCAGTGCAGGGTAGCAAACCGGATGTGTGTCTGGTTAACCTCCCTGCCTTTCTTTGCATCTTTATCTCTCTCTCTTTCTTTTGTAACAAAGAAGAACATCTAGCTTTCTTCGCATTATTTAATGCCGGGAAGCGTTCCTTAGGCTATATTCGTTTATATTCTGCAATTAACTTTTATGAAAGCGTCAATCGAAAAACTAAATAGAGCTCAACTATTTTTGCGGCTGTTTAGGGTTGCCACGCCATTTATGAATACGAAAAAAATTACGACAGATTAGCAACGCTGCATACTGAGATTGGTCTAGACTAAAGCATCATGAACCTGAAGCCATTAAAATTGCTCGAAGACATGCGCCCCTTAAATCTTCGCGCTCACATTATGAAACGCCTGAAAACTCACACCATCTGATGAAATCTAATTGTCATTCAGTAAGTTTAATAAACATTAACTTTTATGAAGCCCTACATTACAACTTCTTAGGCAACACGACAACAACCTGTGGAGCGAATATGGGTTACAGTACCTAAAGCGGACACGCAAAATCTGTTGTAGCTGCAACATCAAGAAAATTTATTAAAAAAACGCTATATCAATTTTGAATGTCATTTCCTTTACACTTTTAAGCGGCAGCGTATGATTCAGTTTTCACCATGAAAAGTACGCCAGATTTATTGATAAAATGACGCCACTGACGCAATTATAAGGTAGCACGCTTGAAGCTAGGGTATCCCGACGTCTCTAATGCTTGAAGACAACACACTTGCACCGGCAGTCATAGGCCAATAGCACTACTGTGACTGTCAAGAATGTCTCTTTACGTGTGCGTGGTTCCCATTTCCTTCTTTCTCTTTCTGACTACCTCAAACTTTCAAGCATTTCTATTCGTTTTTTTTTCGCGTAGGGTTGCACACAAGCACTTCTAGACATGGGTAACTTCTCTGCCTTTTTTCTCTCTCCGAATCCTTTCTTTTTTTCATAATTTAGCTCATTAGGCTCGAAACTTTGTTAAGGTTAATTACCATTATTTCCAATTTAACGTGCTTGGAAGCTCGTGAGAAGCCTTCATGCAAAAGGCATTTTAGACTCGAAACACAGGCCCTAAAACTTCATCCAGAAGACGGGATTTTATCGGCATCCGCGCAGACAGCATCGAAATTGTCCCGCCAGGGTGGTCACGACAGGTTTGAGGTCCCTACATACTAGGCCCGCTTGGCACCACTGTTGAATGGAGCTTCAGACGTGAACAGGGGGGTGGCTAGCTTTCCCGAAAGCACTGCGGCCGCCTCTCGCTTGAGAGCCGAAGCGCTAAAAAGGGCTACGCTTCCGTTGCGACCACACCCGCACTTTTTCCCCCTTTTAGGCCTTTAGAACTCAAACTGAACACCCCCATGCTATCTTGTAGAAACGAGGAGCTCATTAATTTCGGCAGCCTCAAAGATGACCTTCCTTCCACGCTTCTCAGTTCGAGAGACAGGCTCGGTTGGTGTGCGTCGGAGAAAAAAGGAATGAGGTGTCTCGGAAGACGGGGATTATTCTAATGGCTCCTTCTCTCTCTCCCTCTGCTGTCCCCACGCACACTGCTCTATTATACCATGCCTGAATAGGGGGTCGACGCTGCATGCTAAAAGAAGGATGCCAGTCAACCGAAATGAGGGGTGGAGGTCACACACTTCACCAGATTAGTGAGCGCGTCCTTTCTTCTACGTATATAAGCTTCTTCCTCCCCCACATCTTCTCCTCCTTTTTCTTTTTCTCGGTATGTCGCACTTCCCTAATTGTACGTTCGTTAAGGTCCTATCTCTCTCTTTCTCTCTCGCTATCTTTTTACACTGACAATGCCTGTGCAAGTCAGGTTTCGGTACAAATATGTACTGAGCAGACTCGTGGACGGTGACTGACCGCATTTGAGAGAAAATGAATGCGCGCGGAAAACCTCGTGAGAAAGTTGTAAACAAAGAATCATTCGCGTGGTATTTTTCAAAGGTGGCCGGAGAGGGGGTGGATGTAACGTTTGCCAAAATTTCTTAATGCTGCTCATCGCAAAAGTAAACATCTGTGTTTTTCATTACGGTACGAATTTACAGCCGTAGTTAAGAGTCACCTTTTATTTAAAACTAAGTATTCCACTCATTGTCCTATTTCGTTATCGTTATGAATTACAAACCCACATCTAAGGAAATAAATATTTTGTGGCGAATCGTTTGTCGCGCTCCACTTTCGGACCCGTATAACCAACAAAATTCCACTAGCGAGGTCGACAGCGGAGCTAGCTGGTGTGTTTTCTTATTGTGTAAAGCCATGCGCCTCCGATGTTGTCCACAATGCTCCGCCCCAGTGCATTGGTGGTAGCGATGCTCGGCTGCTGACCCAAAAGTAGCGGCTTCGATCACGGCCGCGGTGGTCGCATTTTGGACGGAGGCAGAACTCTAGAAGCTCATGTACTGTGCGATGTCAGTGAATTTCAAAGAACACGAGATGGTCGAAATTTCCGGAGCCCTCCACTACGGCATCTCTCATAATAATGCCGTGGTTTTTGGACATAAAACTTGAGATATTACCATTATGTTTTCAACAATATACCAGTGCCGTGAAAGCTTCATTACGTTGCACAGACGGCCCGCTGCCTAAACATCCGCCTTAGAGAGTATAAAAATAATTTGAGTGCCAAATATGTGTTACATTTAGCTGCCCACAGTAACGTTTGCAAGTGCACGCCTCTTGTTCAAACCAATGTTATTTTTAGCCACAATGCTGACGGGGCGCGTGAAGTTATGGATGCACTTTTCATTAAAAACGATCTGCAGAGTTGTGTCAGCTCTTCCTTAGTGGCGTTATCGCGAACAGAAATAAGTGTTTTCGAAGAGGGGTAGGTGGATGCTCTCCGGCTTCTGCGTTTTCTTTTTCGTTGTTGTTGTTGCAATTCTCATTTGCTGGCTATTTGTGGTATGAGATTACAACTGTCTACCAATTATTGTTTTTTTTCTTTTGTGCTTTCTTTTCGCATTTGTGCACGTTGGCAAGATTCTCAAATAGCGATGATTGCGCAGTTCGTTCGGGTCGTTTCTTTTTGTGTTTTCTTTTTTATGCTTCTTTAATAAACCTGCCATTTGTGAGTAAGCATACATTGTATCTCCTTCTTATCTTGTCAATTGCGATGCTTTACATAATATGAAATTCAACTATCTCAACTTTCTTGCTAATTCATATGAAGCAAAGCAACATCGATTGATATGTGGGGTTGAACGTCCCAAAACCACCATATGATTATGAGAGACGCCGTAGTGGAGGGCTCCGGAAAGTTTTGACCACCTGGGGTTCATTAACGTGCACCCAAATCTGAGCAAACTGGCCTACAACATTTACGCCTCCATAGGAAATGCAGCCGCCGCTGCCGGGATTTAATCCCGCGACCTGCGGGTCAGTACCTTAGCCACTAGACCACCGCGGTGGGGCGAAGCAAAGCAACAGTACAAAGGCATCGCGCTTGACGTCAAAACTGAGGTCCACCTACAAGAGCGAAATTCACATGGTTCACTATGCATTATCTCTCAGTGTATGTATTAATGTTCTCTTTCCTACTCCAGCGCTATCTGCACCTAACGTAGTTTTGTACAGCCTCATATAATGGAAGTATAGCAAGCTTTATGAATCACATCTGTCTTTGCAGGGCTTCGGTGATCGGCATACCTGTGACCAAGCGACGATGTCATGTGAAGACGTCCTAATTTGATGGCACGTTTTGCAGTGTTAAAAAAAAACTCAAGATTACGTCACAAATTTTTCTATCTGTAACAACAAGGTAACGACATAAGGCGACGTGATCACAGGATCATGACTCTGCATTACTCGCGTTGAGGACGACGGTTCTTTTTCGCGCTTGATGAGTCGTGTAAGACTCTCGCCTTAATAACTATAGTTAATTGGTCTGTTTCACTGATGATCGTTAACAGGTCTGATCACTTGCGGGACATGTTTCTTCCCTGCAAGTGGTCACCTTCTGGAAATCAAGTAGTGGAACCTACATCTTCGCCCCCATCTCTTCATCACCTCGCTTCGAAACATTTCACATATTTCACCTTCTGAAGCTAGACGTAATGACAAATTCCAATCAGGGCTTGCCAAGCCGTGTGAAAAATACCGACGCGTATGATAATTTACATTACGAATTCTTAAAACTGGCCTCAATTTTTTTAATTTTAGTTGAAGCATTCCACGTGTTTTGATAACGTTCAGATATCATAACTGCACATGACTGATTGACACGCGCTGAGTCATTATTCTCAAAAAAGACCTGCTCGAAATACCAATAGCTACTTACTACCTCTGCGCGCTCAGTGTCAATGCTTTTGCCATCACACTTCCTTAGTATGCACGTGATTACCGTTTACATAGATTGTACGCTGTTGCTTTTAAAGCAGCACACACATTACAACAGGTCGACGTATTCCGTGTTATTTGTTATTTATTTCATTACGTGCACTGGTTAGTGGCTGTTTGTCAAATGGGTTGTGACTCAAGGTTAATATTGCCACTTCGTCCCACCCGTTAAAATTCACTACGTGCTCAAACTCCGCCAGCCGGTCTTCCACATCTTCGAAAAAGCCACCACAGAAGGTACATAGCACCCGTAGTTTTTTTTTTCTTTAGAGTATAATAGGCCGGCGAAGCTGCAAGGCCGCTGCAGCTGCAGCTCCGGCAACAGACGTGGTAGCAGTTACACCATCCATACCTGTCGACGTTGTAGTTTTAGAGCGATGTGCCAACTCAGGGGCCAGACCCCGAATTCATTGGCTAGCATGGTGTATTGGCGTAAGCTCCGGGTTTTCGCTGGCGCTCTCTCTACTGGTAGGAGTCTGTTGCATAGGTGGCACTATAACCAGCACCCCCACCAATAAAATCCCACATTCTAAATGAAGGCGACGTTTATAATGCGGCTACGCATGGTCCAAGTCATCCCTAGAGCGGTCGGCACCGAACAACCGAAACAAAGGCACGAGCACGACTGCGTCTTCGTCTGCCTGTTTCACGCTGGCAGTTAAGCGCGTGGATATATCAATCAGGCAAATGAGACCAGCATCAGGGTTGCTCGTTAGATCAATATTCTAAAACAACGCAGCTCTCGCGACGAAGTCTCAGCAGATATAGGTTTCGTGGTTGCGCGACATTTCACCTGCAGGGTAATGAATAATAAATCTGCACCGAGACAACTAAAACACGAAACACTATTTATAAAGAAATGGCAGCATTAGGCAAATGTTAAGTGACTGTATTGTATATGCAGATCAATGATGTGACTACATATAGAATGCGAGACAGCAAGAATCGATTCAGTTCTTTCTGTCGTCGTGTGGATTGGAGACTGATGTCAGGATCTGAGCTCAGCTTTATAACTGTTTTGTGCAAACTTTAGTGCAATAGGGGCCGTAGGAGTTAGATGGATGATTTGGCTGGATAACATAAACATGTAAATCGCCTTCATGAGCTGTTCATTGCCGTGGCGGAGGTAAAGTGGTACAGCTGTCTGACTGCTGACCCGAAGATGTCGGTTTCGAATCCGGCCGTAGCGATCGCATTTACGTGCAAGCGAAATGCTAGAGCCCCTTGGTCTTAAAATTCGGTGCACGTTCAATAACCTCAAAGGGTAGAAATAACCGGAGCGCTAGTTTGCGGCGCGTCTCATTATCTTCGTGGTTTTGGCGCGTGAAACTCTAGGTATTAAAGAAAATCGAAAACCTGCATTCGGCCATGCAATGCTTCTTATGCACAGAAACTGGCCGATTTGATGGCATTTTGTGGCTGCTGCTACGTTGAATTTAGTAGTAGTAAAGTTGAACTTGCCTTTCTCGAGGTTCAAACTTGGACGTAGCTACGTCTGAACGTCGCTGTATAAGGCGTGAACTTAGATCTTGCCAGTGCTAGGCCTTAGCTCGACGACAACCGATCACAAACATGGCATAAATGTCCGAATTCAAATGAAACTTGCGTTGTAATCGCGAGTCGCATGGTTGGTAGAAGCACGAGCATGGCACTAATCATAGTCGACGTTTTTGTTCGCTGAATCCTGACCTGGAACTCGCACACTTGTTGCATTTCACTCACGGCAATCGGCAATATCTTTTGGTCCTCTCTAGATCTCCCTTTTTCTTGCCGTGTATTCGGCCTCTGCTCGTCACTGTCGCTGCCGTTTTCTCACGTCGACAAGCCCCGCTTCACGATGCGCTGTTTATTCTTCGAGAGATCGTACAGTCGACCACAAAAATTTACGGACCACGCGAGCGCGCAGCCAGAAGCTGCTGCGCGACATTTCCGCTACGTAAGCGGTGATCGACCGTAGCGTTACGCTCTAGACATATCTTTCCTATATGCAAAGGCCTGGCTATATTATCATTGGGCCCGGTCACTCGGTACCCCGTTCCCACCTTCTGCCTGCGCTATTTCAGAACATTCACGCGCTCTGCACGCGCTGTTGCGCCCTCCACGAGCGGCGTCACCTGTGACTTGCTCCGCAGGTTTAAAAAGATCATAAAAACGCTTTCGCGGTGAGAATCTTATCAGAACCGCGAGCGATTCATTGACAACTTTTGGGGAACCAAGCAAGTCAAACACGATGTCTTTGAGCGATATCTATGTGAATATCGATCGTGAACAGCTACCTTTCTATGACATTAAAAGTGAGGTGACGGTGCGAATTTTATATGCATGTTACTGGTAAAACGCTCATTCGCTGCGGCATTCATGTCTTCTCGCAGCTGTCGGCAAACTACCACCACGGTGTATTTGTATATAGCGTTCGGATTTCCATTGTTTGAATGTCAAGTTTGTCATGCGGCTTTCAATTTAGTATGAGGTCAAGGTGAAGAGACTGAAGTTAAATCAGCCCTGTTGAGTTCCTGGCACGATTTTAATGCGGTGTGTTCAGTTTCATAGGAGTTTCACTTGTGCCGAAGTTTTCATCGGATATTAACAAGGTTGTATAGTAATTTCAATGATACCTTTGATATTTTTGCAGCTCCTTTGTAAGTATAATGATGCGCACAAAAAAAGGATTTTATGTCCACTTGGACCATGCTTGTTTCTTGCAGGGCATATTTCATTTCGGAGAATACCAATGCCAGAGCATGTTAGTCGTGGTGGTCTAGTGGATAAGGTACTCGGCTGCTGACCCGCTGGTCGCGAGATCGAATCCCGGCTGCAGCGGCTGCATTTCCTATGGAGGCGGAAATGTTGTAGGCCCTTGTGCTCAGATCTGGGTGCACGTTAAACAAACCCAGGTGGTCGAAATTTCCGGAGCCCTCCGCTACGACGTCTCTCATATTATTATGGTGCTTTTGGGGCGTTGATTGATCGATATGTGGTGTTTAACGTCCCAAAACCACCATATGATTATGAGAGACGCCGTAGTGGAGGGCTCCAGAATTTTAGACCACCTAGGGTTTTCTAACGTGCACCCAAATTTGAGTACACGGGTCTACAGCATTTCCGCCTCCATCGGAAATGCAGCCGCCGCAGCCGGGATTCGATCCCGCAACCTAGTTTTGGGACGTTAAACCCCACATATCTATCTATCTAAATGTTGATTAGGTTGTTTGGCAGCTCACTTGGTCGTCGTCATATCACACATTGCCCACGAGTATCGAGCATGTACGCCGAGATTTGCCCCTGATAACGGCGTCAAATGTCGCGAAATCACCAAAAATTTTACATCTGCCGTAGTTCTTTTTCAACTCCTTTTCATAGCGGCAGTTGTTCATCACCCGCGGCTCCGGCGCATGCAAGGGCATAAAATTTTACGTGGCAAAATCATCATATCATTAAAAGGCACGCCGTGGATTGAGACTCCAGATTGATTCCAGCCACGTGAGGTCTTCTTTTTTTTTAACGTGCACCTGATTCTATTTGAAGTGTATACGGCACGACGACAACAGACAGAGGGTGCACACACAAAAAGTGTCACTTCTATGTCTATTGAGCGTCATACCACCGTACGCTTGTAATATGCAACACCAACACGCCCTGTCTATCATTCTTGCACCTAAATCTGAGCGCACGGTTACTGCGTTTTGCTCCCGTGCAAACGCAGCTGACGTATGCGGAAATCGAACTCATGACTTCGACCCTAGCATCACAACACCTCATCATGCTAACTTATCGGTGGGTCTTGTTTGCAAGACCTGTACGTACAAACGCTCAGCGCGAATCCGCAGCAAAAGTCTATTTACACTGATCGGCGACGAGAAATCTACAGCCATCAGCTGAATAAAACACTTACAGGGCTCACAGTACGGTATTTTAACTGTATTAGGCTAGCTAGCTCCACCGCTTTTGCACTACCAATGGTTGTCTTGGAAAACTAGAGCCCAATCGCGAATTGTACAGCAGTTGTCTATTTGCTGTAGTTGAAGTTTACAAGCGCTTTCTTTTATTATGAGTCTGATCATTGCGTTTCTTTTAGTAAATAATAGTTTGTAGTACTGCGCACGACAAAAAGTTTTTCGAAGTAACGAGACCATGAAGTATCGGCGAACTGGCATAATCCACTCTTGACGGCTTTGCTTCTGACCCTGCTTGCACTAAAAATGGTTGATTTTGACAGGCAGTTTTTAGTTCTTTGTCATGTTTGCACTTTTGTAGCAGCTCACAATTCAGCAGTAGTGTGTGCCTGCTTTCCAGAATGACGAAGGAGCGCTGCCCATAGCGTGCGAAATGCGAGACAAGCGCTCCAAGGAACACGTATTCCGTGCGCACAATGGGAAAACCCAGCAAGCGCCGCCCATCCGAGCGACCAGATGCTTGCCCTCTTTCCGCCAGGGCGGTGAACGGCGCTGCGCAAACTTGAGCCTGTGCTCCCTATATTTCACAACATTCACTTTTAAAGACATTCACTTTTAAAGACAAAAAATTTTTTTAGCCAAATACCTTCAAATAACGAAAAAAACAATAAAGAAACAGAGTGCAGCCAAAAAAAAAAGCTCAAAGAACCTTGGTAAAAAAATGAAAGGAATGAAGAGGCCACGGCTGTCTAAAAGGGCCACACACCAGGTTTAACTATTTTGAGCTGACAAGCGCAATGCGTATACACGTGGAGATATCATCTGCCGAAATTTTCAACCATAAGTGCCGCGAAGATTGGCCAAATATGAACGCTGCTCTCCCTTCCTTTCACGGGCGTGCACCCGGAGAGTACACTGCAGTGCAGTGACGTTGATCCTCTACGTAGACGACTGTGCTCTGACGTTGTGAACAGTAGCACGTGACTTGGAGAAATTTATTTAACACGACATGTGTAGTTTGTCTAACTTGTTGCTTGAATAGATGTATAAAGCTTGAGATAAACAACGAGATGCAATAAAGACATGTGCGCGCCTATTCCTTTCCCAGTGAATCGCAACGAGATGCAGGGCTAATGTGACTATGTTTTGCATGCGTTCCCGTCCCCGCGGTTAGCGCATCAAGCAGCCCCCGGTCCTGGAAAAGAAATGTCTTGCGCATTCGAGCACTAATTACGCTCATTTATTCTCTTGCGTCTAAGCCAGCGTTTCCAAATTATCCCGCATAAACAGGCAATAAATAAACCACAAAATACCGCTAGTCAACAAAACAAGGCCACTCGTATGCTCGGGGGTCGGGCTCGTTCGCGCACGTCATGCGCACGTGACCTCTTGGTTGGATACCGGAGAGGCTAGGGAAGCCCGCGCTATAAGCAGGGGACAGATATGAAACGAAATTTTATTCCACACAGCTGCGAAGCTGGCTTTCAAAGCCAATTCGATTGGCTTGCTGGTCATAAACTTAAAGTGCTTTCACGGCATTCATACTTGAATTCTGACTGAAATTTTGCAGAGGAATTCATACACAATGGAATAGAATGAAAAAACTTTATTTCAGTCCTGCAGGACGCGCTTAGCGCGTAGCTGGCGTCTCCCACGTAGGGACCGACAGGGAGTAGTACCTGGCGGCCGCTTCGTGGGCCTGCTGGACGGCCCATGGCTGGTCGGCGAGAAGTGAGTTCCTGAGGGACCTCTCCCACTTGCTTGAGGTAGAGTCGGGAGGAGTTGTTCTACACTCCCAGAGCCTGTGTGCGAGTGTCGCTGTGTGTCCACATGATGGGCAGGTGTCGCAGAGGTATGCATCGGGATAATAAACGCGAAGCGTGGCAAGGTTTGGGTACGTGTGTGTCTGTAATAGGCGTAGGGTTAATGCCTGCGGTCGGTTAAGTTTCGGATGTGGGGTTGGAAAAATGTGGCGTTCCAGGTGAAAGTGCTTTGCAATTTCATTGTACGTAATTGGTGCATCCCGATTGGTATCCAACCCAGCAAGATGAGGTTGCCCTGTGGCAGCGTGGTCGGTAAGTGCGCGCGCTGCATCATGGGCGATCTCGTTGAGATTGGATAGGGCACCCGGCACCTGGCCGAGATGGGCGGGGAACCAGATGACAGTGTGGTGCTTCAGGGCACTTGGGTCCGCATTGCGAAGGATGCGTAACGCCTGGTCGGAGATGACTCCGCGTTCGAAGGCTTTGATGGCCGGCCTGGAGTCTCTGTAGATGAATTCCCGTTTGCTGCCGAGCATAGCTATAGCTATAGCTACTTTCTCCGCTACTTCGGGGTTTCGGGTGAGGATTGTGGCTGAGTGAAGAGTCTGCTGCGCGGATGATACCACGACCGTGGTGAAGGCTTGGTTGTTGCGATAGGCAGCGTCGTCCACGAACGAGACGTTGTCCGCTCCCATGTCTATGCGCTTGAGAATGGCGGTCGCCCGCTCAAGGCGCCTGCCTCTGTTGTATTCGGGGTGTACATTTCGTGGTATGGGAGCGATCGTGATAAGGTCGCGGATTTCACGGGGAATTAGAGGCAACTCTGGGGGGTCCCTGGCCCTCGAGGAGAAGAAGCCAAGCTCGCGCAGAATATGGCGGCCCGCCTTGGTGGTAGTGAGTCGGGTCAATTGCACGCGTTCCTGAGCTTCGGCGATCTCTTCTAGCGTGTTATGTACGCCAAGCTCGAGGAGTTTGTACGTTGCAGTGGTGATAGGGAGGTCAAGGGCTCGTTTGACTACCTTGCGAATAAGCGCATTGAGTTGATCGCGCTCAGCACGTAGCCACTTGTGTATAGCGGCAACGTAGGTAAAATGGCACAAAACAATCATTCGATAATTTGATCATCGTATTTTCTGATCGCAATATTAGATTCAAAGTGCACGAAAAAATTGATGCCATTATTAAATTTGTCATATTCACTCCCGTACGGAAATCGTACCCCAGAAAGGTTATGAATAAATGTGCTATAAGATGAAAAGACAAAAAGTAACAGATAGAAGGTGGTTATCGCATTGCATCATCGTGAGATACTTTGATGGCGAGCCACATGAAGCGAAACTTACACAATTTTATTGTTATGGGGGCTCTGCAACAGGAACCGGTAAAAAAAATGAGGGGACCCTAACGCTTCGCCTTAAGGAGCTTAACGTGATAGCGACATCCTGTTCCTTGTGCGTACTTCAAACACTTAGTGCATGAAACCTTTTCGACTTTCCGATGCAACCAGTACGTGACGTTAAGGGAATGTGCGAAGTAGCGTTTGCGTCTTTTGTAGTGGGGTACCAACTTTTAACCACAGAGTTATTGTGATAATCACATATTCTGACACCCGCTGAAAACGGACGCCTAACCTTGCAATATTACTGCAGTATTTCATGTGAGCATGTATACAGAATGCCTGTGTTTTTGAAGCATAAAAGCTAATTTCTCTGCATTTCCGAGCAGAGAAAGTTCTTTTCGAGGTTTTCACAAGCAGAGGCGAGGCAGTGTAGTAGAACATCCGCTTGTCAGGCAAACGACCAGGGTTCGATCCCCATTCAGACCCAATTAACCCTGGTTCGGTCTCCACTCTGCTCTAGGCTACTTATAATTTATTTACTTTTATTTGCATTGTTCTCCATTTTTTCAGTCACGCTTAAGGTGATGAATTTTTGCACACAACCACTGATTCTGAGGCCGAGGTTGGTGCCGAAATTTCTGTGAAACGAGCTCGTTAAAGGGGCCCTGAAACACTTTTTGAGCATGTTCACAAAACGCTACCATTTGGTAGTAGAGGCTCCCGAGAAGACGCGAGCCAAATATTATACCACAGCGCGCGGTCTGAAATTCACAAGAAATTATCAAAGTCAGCTGAAAATTGCTCTCTCTTCTCACTAGAAATCACGGAAGACACTCGAAAATCACGCGTAGAAGCCCATCTATCAGCCATTGACTGATTTCAACATGACGCGCTCGGTCGTTACAGCTATCGCCGCGGAAGGCAACGACTGGTCCACGCTTGCGCGTGCGATCACACAGAATAACTTGTGTATACGAAGAAAAAGTGCTCAAGGTCACAAGGCGTGCGTGACGTTTTTTCTTTGCCCTTGTCCCATTCTTTCCTGCTTAGCCTCCAGCGCTTCGCAGGGACGAAAGAAGAGAAAATGTGATTGCCGCGTACGACAGTTTTTTGTACTTCCGCTCGTATACTGGACGGATTCTTAAAATTTTTGCGGTGTTGAATTCGTGAAGAAATAACTTCTTGTAGTGAATACTTTTCTTTGTTACTTGAAAAAGTGTTTAAGCGCCCCTTTAACGTTATCCCGCTAAAACTGGACTAGGGCCAATGCGCAGCCTTCAAAATTCATAAAAGGAGCCAACACAGGTGACGGTAAGGGTAGGAGACAAAAAGCCTCCGTTTGCTACAGCCTACGTACGTGTTCTACATACGCCACTAGCAGCAGGCTTAGAAACATTGCTGGAAAACAACGCGGCTTCGTACGGGGCCGAACGATGTTTATACGGAAAGACTCTGCCCCCCTCTCGTTTCTTCAACTTTGCAAAAGGCGTCGGTTTGCCCCTCCTGCCGTGCTTCGAATTTTTGTTCAGGATTAGAAAGGAAATCTCGTCACACGTAGTTCTTAGGGTACACGTTCTTTTGTTTACTTTTAACTTGTTGTTCGTAAAGATCAGATTTTATATTTCAACTGTACCCATGGAAAACACACGTTTCTTTCTCTTAGCTCTAGCCGCAGTCACGGCACGAAATTCTGCACTGTCGCGCAATCTCTGTGACAGTTGCGAAACAATTCATTTCGGTTTTCGGAAAGCCTGAGTTTACGCTTACGTTTAGTTTTGCATTTTCTGTCGCTGAAGCAATAACGCGGTTATGCTTCAGATGTTCCTGCCGGGCAAGAAAGATGACGCAGTGCTGACTCATCCTGTTTATTCTCCTCTGTGATTCGCTCGCTTGTCTAGACTGATTTTGTGGTGGACAAACGCCATTTCGAATGTTTTTTTTTTCTTGACTCTTGTGGCTGAAGGCTGCCTTGTGTAACGGAACTCATAGAAAAACTGGCTCAGTCAAGAAAAAAGATTGCGTGGCTGTAGCAGTACGTTGATTTAGCAGGTTATGTGGTTTTGATTCTTGAGAGATTGTGCAAAATGCCTTCGAAATATTTTTTTCATTATGGGACTCTCATTTCAGGCTGCATGTTGAAGCAATTTGACGATTCTTTGTACTTTTTTACGTCTTTCGGTGGTATTGCCAAACCACCGTGCTTTACTTATCTAGAATCAGCTCACTTATTTCCTTGCGATAATTCTTCCCGTCATAATAAACCGAGAAAAAATGCTAAAGCTAGTCTCCACTGTAAGAGGCTTACGAAGAGCAAATTTCTTGCCCAAATTTTCTTGCAGCAAAAGAAGTACACAGCGTACTTCTTGTGTGTCCGGAAAAATGCATAAGATGAAAGGTAATCACGTTATTCATTGTGTATTGCGCCCAGCAATTAACAGAGCCCGTACAAAATACTCATCACTGTATTGATTCGTAGGGTGTGTGATTCTAACTTGTGCTTAAATTATGATGCGAGTATCATATTTGTGAAAGCTTAGATATGGTTCTTGACAATCGTCCTTTGCACCTTCTGCCGCGCATTTGGTAGTTTCACTCTTATTCCCTCATACACACAACACTTGCTTTACGTTTAAGTGTAACATTACTTCTGTTCCGTAATGCAACTTCTGACAAGAAAAACACTGGAACTAAAAAATAAAACTACGATATTTCTGAATTCCCGCGCTGTTTTAAGAGAAGTGTCAAAGCCATTGAAAAAACTACATTTTTTCTTCGGCAAGCACATAAATTGAAAGAACCCATAATATATTTTGTCATTTTTTTTCCGCAATCTGTACCATATTTGTTACGAGGATAAATTCCATTAGCCTAGGGTAAGGTGACCACTGCACTTACTGAAAACCAACCATCAAACCACGTTTAAACTAATGCGATCAACTGCCGAAACCAAAGGTTCTGGTAATGCTTCTTTTTAGCTCTAGAACTAGTATAAATTAGTAAAAACAATTACGAGTAAATAAACATGACCAAACGTCTCAGCCTGAAAATGTTTCGCAGTTTAGGATATCATAGTCGGTCAAAAATACTCACGGGGCCTCTTATGCATTCGTATCAGTCGGCCCGAAGGTGAAAGCTTATTCATTTTTTTTTCTCAGTCGACGTATTGATCCTCTCTAGCCCTCCTCTGAAAGCTTTCTACACTTTTAGAGATTTTGCACTGCCTCCGAGAACGGCGCATCTTCGACCAAGGCCAGATTTCGTGCGATGCATCATCATGCGATGTTACGATATGTGACGTCATAGTAACATAGTCACATCACTGATATCTTATATCTGTAACGTCATATGGTGGCTTCATCACATGATTTCTTGCATCACTGATGTTCATGCCACGGCAGTGTCATCACTGGCTGTTAATTTTCACGCTCGGTGAGCCATCGACAGGGAGACGTTGGCACTGTGCTATCCAGGAAAGAAAACTGTGCTCTAGCTTTCTTTGTTTGTTTGTCAGTTTAGGTGGGAGAATTCGTTGAGCAGTAAACAGATAAAAGGAAGAAAGGAACAGACAATGCGCAATTATTTGAGCAGGACATGCACGAGTCTGCCAAAAACAGCAGCCCCAGTGGCGTGCGGGCCACCCCAATTGCACACAAGAGAGCAGGCAATGGCCTCCCACAATGCAGGTACCTGTCTTCTCAACGAGAGTGATGGCCATTGCCACCTGGCCATCCCACCACCTTTCTGTCCACTTTTCGGCCTTCTGAAAAATTACCTGCAGAGGACATAAAGCGCCAGCCTGCATTTCGCATGAACACGCGCGTATATCATGTTAAAGCAGGTCGATGTCGTGTTTTCTTTCAACAAAGAATGGTAATGATAAATATATTACATGCATTTCATCTCTGAAACAGCGCTACATACTGCGTCTTTCGCTGTAATTTCAGAAAGAAGTCACAATTTACTTAGGCCTGCCTTGTCACGAGTTCCTTGTGCCTTTGGCCCTAACTTTTGGGTTTTCTGACAAAAAAATAACTACCAAATGTGACAATAACACCAAAACCTGGAAAATCAGATTTGGCTCTAACACTTTCATACTAAACACTCTTTTCAGCACGAATTTGTCTACTCTGGTAACCATAAGTAATCCGCTCGGCACAAATATGAAGCCACAACTGTGAAATTTACCTCAATATGAACTGACATAATTGATCAATCCTTTTCGCTTAGTTCTGTCTTATTCCTATCTCCCACTGTTGATGACCACCAAGAGCTAAATAATGACGTAAGTAGGGCGTTATTCCGACTACAGACAAATTGTAAAAAGGGAGGAACTGGGATAAAATAATCAGGTTATCCTTTCACGTTATAAAATAATCACGTTATCACGATTTATTTTTTTTTTCATCAGACTCATCAGGAACTATGCCCGCCTCGTCTCACTGACTGTGGTATGTTTGGTGAAAGATAGTATATCAGTAAGTAAATGCGACCATGCGGCAAGTGGTTGCGAATTCGCTATTTCAAAACAACGGTACAGAATACCGCAGAAACGTGAAATTTCGCATCAGCAAGAATCATTCAGTACTGAGACCAAGTTGCATTTTTGGAAGATGCTAGTAGGCTTCGACTATTATGCGCTGATATCCCTTCCGTGAAGCTTCCAACACTCGTTGTTAACAAAGTCTAATGAAAGATTTTCTTTTGAGGAACTCTGCTCGGCATTCTTATAGCCCCTCTTCAAATCCACGTCACTGCCGCTATTCTAGGTAACAATAACAGTGGTGTTGCATGTCGCAAGTAATAGTGGAGTCGCGAATAAGTTACTCCTTCTATGTATACTGCGGGGAAACGCAAACGCATATTAACAAATAGCTTAAGCTGGAGACTGAAGATTAAGTGTTTAGAAAAAAATTACTCCATCGTGGTACGGAACAAATGAGAGAAAACAGTGTTTAAAAATTAAGGACAGCAATAAACAAGAGTGAAGATAAGGTGTTGGGGTGTTGGTCCGGACAATCACAATCATTATTAGTGAATGCGTGTCGATATTAGGATCCTAAATTGAGAGCCTTGCCGCGATTATTATATAGGAAAAAGTCAAAGACGGCAGTCCTTGTTTAAACGTCCATTTTAGGCTGGTGGCTGCCGTGCCCAATTAGGGAGCAAGAATCCTTTAAGCGTGCATTCTTTTATCGAAGCTACTGTTTAGGAAACATATTATTCCACGATCATAGTTCTTCATTAGAAAATAAGCTGGATCACATAAATGGCACCAGTCTCATCTTGAGGTGGTTGCCTTATTCTCTCTCTTCGATGTGCTCAACTAAAGAACACCCTAGAGTTCTTTTTTTTCTGATATTTCCTCCAACAAAAAGGCATCATTCTCAGTCTCACGCTTGTAAGACACAACGACAAGACTCATTAGCGACGAATGTTGTCTGCCATTGCGGGTGTTCCGGTCCGTAAATACCGTCTAATGAGGCTGCAGAGATGCTCGTCTTTGTTCCAGGTTTATCGAAGCTTAGACGTTTTCTCGAAGGTTTTTGGGTGCGCCTGTGTTATACTGAAAGTTCGCTTTCCTTGCCATGCCATTTGATGCGGTTACCTGCTTTTCTTACACCATCCCCGTGTCGTCGCGATGTCTCATTGTAATTAGGTTGGGAACATCAGCGACTTCAAAGACTCACTAATAAGGGCTCAAAGTTTCTGCTACAATCAACTAATCAAGCTTGATGAAGCCTGCGCTTGCGCTAACTTTTTAAGTGTTTCAAATGATACTACATCGTGGCACACGTGCCTGATTATGCCCCCCCCCCCCTCTAACTGACCACTTCATCGCTGCTCCCACTAAATGCAGGACACATTTTTAAGGGGCTCGGAGATGTGCAGAAGGAAAGTGGAGCCGCAAAACGACATCACTCGTAAACCGTACATAATGCAGAAATCTCGGAGAAAATGATGGCAGCGGCAGCTATGACAACCAATAAACTACCAGTAACCTTTTAGAAACTTTATTCATAAGTACATCACAACATATCGCAATGTTTTATCATCCTTTCTTTTCTTACTCTCTCTCTCTCTCTCTCTCTTCAATTATCATCAAAAGTTTACGTTTTCTTACATGCTTCTCAAAAGTTATAGAATGAATTGTTTTCCACTTCGTACTTCCTGTTAGGATCTAACTCAATGGGAACCTGCAATAGGAAGGTATCCTATTACTTCTGCTGGAGGCGAAATTGAAGGCACGGACATGTGTATTCTGACCAAGCTTTGCCATGTTTCGAACAGCTTCGAACAGTTTCACTTGCACAAGAAGCTAGGAGAGGAATAAACCAAACCAAACAGAACTGATGGAATAAAGAGGAGAAGAGTCCCACATTCAGTTTAGCGTTACATCATTACAAAACAAAAAAAACAACAACAAAAGGAATCTTACAGCTCACTAGCCGAAATACATAAATGTGATCTGCTGGTGTTCGAGTTTGATCATTCGAACCTTCTCGGCGATCCAGCAAGTGTGCTAATTAACACATATTGCCTCATAAAACAAGTGAAAGTTTCGCCTGACAGAAAATGCAACGCATTCACGGCGCAGCTTATAAATTCAACGGTGCATGCAAAAAAAATACAGCGGGTGATGTCGACCTAAAATTAACAGGTTAACTATGAAGAGAGAAAGCGACAACTTGAAGATGCGCGTGGCAACCACGACCACAGAATGTGTAGAGCCTTTGATAGAGATTGATGCACACAAAATACAAGGACACAAAAATGTACACATATAGACAGATGAAGTGCAAACTAACGACAGTTCGCTTCATAACGATACATAACAATATCATACGATAACGACACTTTCCTTCATAATATGCAATGAGTGTTAGACGATGGTATAAATAAGGTAACATTTTCCACCAATAAGCTGTTGTTGGTTTGCACTTCGCCTATCTATCTGTCTTTTGTGCCTATCAGTGCCCAATCAAAATGAACCTGTCTTGAAATACGAGAAACGTTTTTTCTATGTCAGGTTTTTTTTTACATTGTTGTTATTTAACGTCCAATTCATAGCAGTTTCTGCTGTTATCGCAATTATTTGAACTCCACTAATACCTGTTCAACACATTAAGCCCACTAACAGGTCGTGTGAAGCATATATAAGCCTGTAATCGTGCTGTGCACTCGCCAGCGTATGCTTTTAAGTACGCAGCATTTCTTAGTGAACTGCGGGCACTATTATCAAACTACAGCGTTTTTTCTGTATATACTTATCTATCTATCTAGCCGCCTACGTCTAGGTGACCTCATGATCACCACTTTGGCTTGGAGTTTACCAAAATTTCCAGAAGAGACAAACACGTGAGGGGGGGGGGGAGAAAACTATGTGGACGGGTGAGATGAAGAAGTTTGCAAGTGTAATGTGACAACAGAAAACAAAGACCACCTTGATTGGCGGAACCTGGGAGAGGCACTTACCCTCAAGGGCGTAGTCAGGATATGTTGATGATGGTGATGATTATGACGACCGAAATTAGTGTGGGAGAATAAAAGAGTTTGAGAAATATGACTTTCTGGTGCAGCAAATACCCGTACACCAAGTTGAGTTCACGGGTGTGCGCCACGGCTGATTGACAGTTTATATCTACCCTGTAAACGGTGAGGTCACGCATTAATAGCGTTAATGTGAAAGCATTATTAGAAGGTGATATCGGCAGCGTAAACGCGAGAAATACAATTATAAATGATCAGAATTTCAACAAAACTATTGTTATGCTGTAAACCTGCTTCGAAGAAAGACACCATGCAAGCGTAACGTCGGTGTAACAGTAATTGTGGTTACAGTGCTGCCCATTTAACATCATAACAAAGCAGTAAACATTCCATATGGGAACCAATGACACAGACGTGATGGCGGTTTCACGTCATTTGTATTTCCAATCTTGACTCCATGTTTATAGCAGTCTAACGAACATTACACTTGTCTTAATCTGATTCAGCATGCTATATTCAAGCGTTGCTCAACTGCGCGGAAATACGCAAAGGAAAGTTACATGTTACATTCACATCGTTGCACCATAAAGCTCAGTTGGTTCCGATAATACTAACACCTGTATTCTAACGTGCGTGCTGACGTTATGTGGTACCACATGTTACTCAGGATTGTTAGTCATCAGCAGGTGCCGTTGTAGTGGACTTCCCTGGTAATCCCACAATATGTGCACAACTACTGCGCACAACTACTGCACACAACTACTGCACTTTATATCGATCCTCCTCGTAACACTTGCCTCAAAGTCAAAAAAAGGAGAAAAATCAGTGTACGCTTCAGTATTACGTTTCACGTAGCCAACATCACGGCCCAAACAAGAACAACATTTCGGCGTTCAATTTCTCGTGCATGGTAGCGCGAGGACGTCGTTACGCAACTACGAATAACCAGTACTGACGTTTGCATGCTTTCTAGACACGTTAATGTGTGTAAAAAATTTCCACATATGTTTGCGGAATACTACATCCATCAACCTCATAACGTGATGCTTATTTAAAAAGTGTCACATAGCCAACTTTCTTATTACTGCTTCGCATACTATTTATTTCCAGAATACGTGCGATCTGCCGAGTTTTTTGCCTCTCACTTGGCTAGCAGTATTTCATGTTGAATAAAACCAGTAGCTCGCATGACCTCTGAACATTAAAAAAAAACAGAAGCCCTGCGTCTAAAGGTAATCTTGTTTCAGAATGTTTTCTTGGGAAAAAAGGTATAGTTCACTATGCATTTCACGCAATTCTCACGCCAATGCGCAAGCATTGAGTCTTGGAAAAATCCTTCTTTCACAATTTTGCCCGCTCGGCATTTCGGCCACCGCAACACGCTAGGACGAAAGACAGACCCCGGAACAACCATAAAATCATAGCATCCTGAAAGAAGTGGCTCATCAGCAACTCGCAGCCTATATGCGCCTCTGCTAATTGGACTTACTTCGTGGGCTCACGAATCACGTTGCATTAGAGACTCCTCGCACGGGCTTCTCGTATCTGTCGTCTATACGAAGTGGTGCTGTCGGTCCCCTTCCGCGAGTGTGCCGATTGCTAACAGCGTCAGAGAACCTGCTACTTACAAATAGAAAAACGTCAGCCAGCAACCCCTGCTGAGGTCAGATACCTTTTAGGGGCCGTTCCCAGCTTGCACGCTCTGGTAAAGTATACCCGTCACTTCCTGATGGATCGTCTTCACTAGATGAAGTCATGCACTTAGTCTCGGCTAGAAACGCACGACATTCCACGTCGTCAATTATTTTCGTGGCTGTGCACTTTGTGAAGAGTGGACGAACATGGCGTTGATTCGTTAATAGCAGGTGCTAGCAAGTGTTATTATGCTGCAGACATGGCCACTCAAAGTGAGCCATGGTCTGAGTGCTCTTGAACACTTTGCTAGCACATCCTGTTACCACGCACGCGCCTTCAGTTATGTACACGATTCTTTTTCCTCACTGAAAAAAAAAAGATATTGGAGGTCTTGAGGCAATTGGTAGTGGCTTTCGTACCATGGCGTTTCTGTACCTTCGCGTATTCTCATGTTGGTGTTTCGTCGAGCAGCACCGCGTATCACAAAGGCCACGTAAAAAGAGGTGCATGGTTGGGGCCTTTTTCGCCAGATACTGCAACTATTCCAGCAGCTCGCAAGAAAACATCTACCCTTTCAACTAACTTAATAAAATAATTTTCATTGGTTGTTCTTACTGTTATTTGACCCCTATGTTAGGCAAACGTATGTCGCAATATAATACGTATGCACTATGGCTATTTATTTGAACCAGAACCACCATGCCGGTTTCTCTCAAGAGCGACGCTCTTCTTAGTCCTTGTCCTGAGTCAGGCGTAATCGGCAGAAGAAAATAAGAAGAAAGAAAGAAAAGCAGTATTTACCTAACAATATGATAGATGGCTCTGTTTCATAGAAGTACATAAAAGCTGCAGTTGAGTGAAAATGTCCTCGATGGCGCTGTACCACTACTCTCCGATTGGCTGCTGCGCGGGCTGTGTCTGGGTGCGTGAGGAGCAAATGACTCTCTAAGACCCCTGGATCATCGCCGTATGTGGTGTTCGTTGGTGGGGCATGGGCGAAGCAGAATGGCAGGCGCCGAGCACCGCGGTGGTTTGTGTTCATCGCCAGACAGACAGACAAATGTACAGACAGGCAGACAGACAGACAGACAGACAAACGTACAGACAGACAGACACACAAATGTACAGACAGACAAACAGATAGACAGACAGACAGACAAATGTACAGACAGACAGACAGACAAATGTACAGACAGGCAGACACACAAATGTACAGACAGACAAACAGGCAGACAGACAGACAGACAGACAGACAATGTACAGACAGACAGAGAGACAAACGTACAGACAGACAGACAGACAAACGTACAGACAGACAGACAGACAGACAGACAAACAGACAGACAAATGTATAGACAGACAGACAGACAGACAGACAAATGTACAGACAGACAGACAGACAGAGACAGACAAACAGACCGACAAATGTACAGACAGACAAACAGACAGGCAGACAGACAAATGTACAGACAGACAGACAATTGCACAGACAGACAAACAGACAGACACAGGCAGGCAGACAGACAGAAAAATGTACAGACAGGCAGACAGACAGACAGACAAATGTACAGACAGACAGACACACAAATGTACAGACAGACAAACAGACAGACAGACAGGCTGACAGACAAATGTACAGACAGACAGAGAGACAAACGTACAGACAGGCAGACAGACAAATGTACAGACAGACAGAGAGACAAACGTACAGACAGACAGACAGACAGACAAATGTATAGACAGACAGATAGACAGAGAACGACAGACAGACAGAGACAGACAGACAGACCGACAAATGTACAGACAAACAGACAGGCAGACAGACAAATGTACAGACAGACAGACAATTGTACAGACAGACAGACAAACAGACAGACACAGGCAGACAGACAGACTGACAGACAGACAGACAGACAAATGTACAGACAGGCAGACAGACAGACAGACAAATGTACAGACAGGCAGACAGACAGACAGACAGACAAATGTACAGACAGACAAACAGACAGACAGACAGGCAGACAGACAAATGTACAGACAGACAGAGAGACAAACGTACAGACAGACAAACAGACAAATGTACAGACAGACAGACAAATGTACAGACAGACAACCAGACAGACAGAGACCAACAGACAGACAGACAGAGGACAGACAAACAGACAGACAAATGTACAGACAGACAGACAGACAGACAAATGTACAGACAGACAGATAATTGTACAGACAGACAGACAAACAGACAGACACAGACAGACAGACAGACAGATAGATAGATAGATAGATAGATAGATAGATAGATAGATAGATAGATAGATAGATAGACAAAAAGACAAACAGACAGACAGACAGACAGATAGATAGATAGATAGATAGATAGATAGATAGATAGATAGATAGATAGATAGATAGATAGATAGATAGATAGATAGACAGACAGGCAAGATAGATAGATAGATAGATAGATAGATAGATAGATAGATAGATAGATAGATAGATAGATAGATAGATAGATAGATAGATAGATAGATAGATAGATAGATAGATAGATAGATAGATAGATAGATAGATAGATAGATAGATAGATAGATAGATAGATAGACGTATGGACGCATGCACGCACGGAAGGACAGACGCATGCATGGACGGGTGGACGTACGAACGCACGCACGGACAGACGAACTAAAGCTTGCCCGCATTCGTCATGATTCACTCCTAGGATATGCTGCGACCTTTTTACTCAATCAATCAATCAATCAATCAACTTTATTCTTGTCCAGTTAAACAAACAGAAGAGCGGTCAATAAACGCTGTCTTCAGACAGCTTGATGAGCCCGCCGGCCCCATTTACAAGGGCTCGCGGCAGCACAGCGGTAGCTAGATTTATATATAAATAAAAAATCAAAAATAAAAATTCACATCACTGCAAGGGAAAAAAATTTACATAATTTGGAAACAGCGGGATTCAACAAGACTTTTTCTCGGTATTTCAAAGACCGGAAGTAAACGCTTGACCAAATTGCTTCCAAAGGAATAAAGGACTCCTGACAAACTTTTTAGTGCAGGCCGGACTGGATAATCGCCTGTGATAGAAAGCCAGGGATTGATATTTATAATTGTGTTAGTGCATATACTGACGGTAGAAAAGGAAGGTGTGCACGTGAACAGTTTATGACAGTGTAAACTGCTGCAAGCTAACTGTGTATTGGCATGATATTTGAACATGTTTCAGTGTGATATAACGTTTTTTTTTTCAGATTCTTCGTTTTGAGGGTAACGTTCCGTAATATTCTTTTTTTTTTTGCTGCAGAACTCTTGATATGGAGTAGCCGAGGCAATATGGACCTCAACCTCTTCACAGCGTAACAGTTCGAACAGAACAAAACAGAACAAGATTAGTCGGTGCTCCTACCACTAAAGAAATATAGCGGCATCACTGGGTAGCGTCAGCGTTTTCAGTCTATGAAGACTCACGTTATTCATACACCGACGACAGCTCGAAATCGTTTTACTTTTCCTTTGAAATCTGATATTCTTCGAACGCGTGCTTCTGAGCACGAGAAGTGAAAACGAACGAAACTCCAGAACGTGCAGTCTTCCAAATCTAACTTGGACGGGCATGCTCAGAAAACGTCCTCCACCTCCCGCGTATACCAAACTCATGCGCATATAAGCCTAGACGTACTGCTTTACGATCGAAGGATATTTAGGCAAATATCATCATCTGGCCAGATCACTACATCGCATCTACTTACATAATTCAGGCAGCGTGCGGGCTCAGAAGAAATTGTGACGGCTCAACGGGGACTGCTCATGGAAACGGCTATTTGCCGCTGAAAGCCCAAAATCTTTTTTTAGTGGACACACCTGGTGCTGAGTGCGGTACGATTATGCTCGAAGCCTCGTGAAACGACGCTTTTCCACTGTAGACATGATAATATGAACGGGCGCTAGGCACCAGAACGGCACGGTTCGGGGATACTGATTTCCAATTTTCAAAACTCTCTAGCTCACTGTTTGTAAACTTACACTGCCATTAATGAGCCAGTTTACGTGCGCAGCATCCTACATCAAGTGGCAGATAGCGGAGGAGACAAAGATAGAGGGCTTAAGCAGGAAGGCTTACAAAAAAGCAATAGGGCTACCGATGTACATAAGTATGGAGAAAAAGTTGTGCTAAAATATAAAAGGAAACCACACAGAAGGAACACTAAACAGATTGAGCGCAAACTACCAACTCTTTTTTATTGACTGTAGAGCGTCGGTTAATAGAGAAACCGAAGATAGCGGCACAGTTGCGCCGAGGAACGACACGTGCTAACGCACCTTATTGATCAAAAAGGACACACCTGAACCGTAGAGCGATAACGAGGCCTCACTTACACGGCTCTCACTTTTAATGTTGATGAAACATGCTTTCAAACCTCACAAGTACACGGGAGGTTTTCTGCTTAGAATGAAGCAACTAGCCCCTCAAGACACCCTGATCAACATAAGCACGACTAAGTTACTAGATCTGGGTCACCACAACACGCTGGAGGAATCGATAGAAGCACAGACCACAGTGCAGTACGAATGCATTTGAAAGAGCACGATGAGCATACATTAGCTCGAGAGTTTAGAAATCGGGTTTCCCGCTCAGCATGGTGTCAAACTCGGCTTAACAAGCAACGTCACGAATAGGTCTTGGTCATCCTTCTTTTGCCGAAGAACAGGCTCGTCGAATTTCTCAGGGGTAGGTAGGAAAAGAGAGCACAGGACATACACAGGAAGTATGGCAAATGTCAAGACGCAGTGTTCGTGGACGCAGCCAGGTGTGCGCGCAGGTGTGGCTTCGCGGTCGCAGTAAGGGATCATGAGAACGCTTACAAGGCTATAGCGTTACGGTACACATAAAGCCCGTGAAGACATTGTATACGAAGTGGCTATTGCGCTCGCAGTGGTAACAACCGCGGCCGAAGTGGTAATTAGCGACTTCCACACGGCAGTCCGCAACTTGGCCAACGGCCGTGTCTGCGCCGAGGTGTTACGAATTTTACTTTCTGGCAAAACTGAAAATAAAGGAGTTTATGTCTTATGGACCCCTGCCCACACCACCTCACTCACCAGCAACGAGGCGGCGCCTGGGGTAGCTCGAGGGTTCATAGGCTTAACCAACACAGTCAACACCACCACCTCTGCTGCGACGTCGGGTGGTAGTGCAACGTCGGGAGGTAGTGTGAAGATTGCCTCACCAGTTTCAAGTATCACACAGCATTAGCGACCGGCCAGGTAAAAGGTTACACCACCACACCAAAAACTGAGCAAGAAGCAGGCGGTCATCTGCGCTAGCTGCACGCCAGAACGTTTCCGAGCCCAGTCATCTGGAATATTTGTTGCCCAGAACATTATGCGTCGCGCTGCAAGTTTAGCGAGGTCAAGGCATCCCTGGAACACGTTGACGAAGGTGGGGCTCCACTGGAAACAGGGACGCAGCCTCGAACCGAATGAGCTGGATGACTACACTACTGAGCCAAGCACTCGAGGAACAATTGCTGGCCGTGCACAAAGTCGAGACAGCCACCAGAGCTCAAGGGCTCGTGGCCGACACCTAGGCGAGAATATTCGCTTAAATCCACAGAGAACACGCGAGAGTTTTTTTTTAAAACAAGGTTGCTTCTTTTCAGATATTACGTTGCAAATCCGCGATATGATTATTAGGGACGCCTTAGTGGAGAGCTTCGGTAATTTCGACCTCCTGAGCTTTTTGAACATGCGTCTAAATCTAAGAACTTCGACCTCCAGCAATAAGCCTTTATTGAAATGCGGCCGCCACGGCCATGATTCGATCCCGCGACCTTCGGCTGAGCAGTCGAGCACCATATATATATATATATTCTCTACGTCACAAAATCATGTATATACCATTAGTGAACAATCTGATGTTTTTAGTACAATAGCGTGCAGTATTGTGACTAAAAGAGATAATTAGTGCCTTTGTTAATCGGGTCATATTGATAGACTTCTCGCATATTAGTCATTTGTGTTCTTTTGCCTCAAACGCCGTCAAGAGGATAGGCTCTAGGGAGAGAATTGAGGGACACGTTCTAATATGCTACATGTGAAAACATTTTTTATAAGAAACCAATTGTGACACAAGAAGCAATGATACCTCCAGAGTTAAGGTGTGTTTCTATAAAACGGCTTTTCTACCCGGATATTTCTGCAAAGAATGCAACAGTGCTACTTCTGAAGGCTAGGCGTCACACGTCCTAACCATGCTTTTAAGGCTGGCGTGTCCGATCAGTAATCATCGATGCTATCTATAAGTAGTATATGCGTAACAAATAAGACAGTGGTACGTACATCTTCAGTACATAATTTATTACAAGTGTTTAATGAAGAAACTGCAGCAATCTGAATTGTGCAGCGCAGTGTGAATTGCCAGAAACGATTAAAGGAGATCTGTACCACAACTATCCAGCAGCCTTGAATCCAGACAGCTTTCACTTTGCAAAAGCAATACGGAATCCTTATTAACTCATTGTTGAAATATTGTGGCTGTTTATAAAACGAGTCTATTTTTAAGAGTTCATTATTCGTGGGTCCGAAGACTGGTCAGGAGAGCGGCCTAACTTTTTAAAACTATTTCGCAACAGGACAATGCAAGGTGTATGAAATAGCTATATCAACTGCATGAAAAGAGAGAAAGAATGTTTATTTACAGCGAGGCGCATAGGTCGGCAGAGCGAGAGTATGCTCTAGCCTGCTACTCTACACCGCAGGAGGGGATGTACATGTGGCACGTAAAAAGTATGATCACAGCCACAGTTATGTTGTGTTATGTTGTGTTTTAGCTTTATTACTGCAGAGTCGCTTAGGTTTATATACCTTTGTCTCCTCTTTTCTGTTGCGAAGCCAGCTTAAAGAAAAAAAATTGCCCGCAGCTTCCCTCGAGGGAACACTGAGGAGGATGCGGAGCATATAATTGGTTAACGGGGTGTTAAAGTGCGACTTACTTGGGTCGATGGCTAAATTGGTTAACGTGGTTGTAAAATGGGGTGTTAAATTGCGACTTACTTGGGTCGATGGCTAAATTAGTTAATTTGGTTGTAGGAGGGGGTGTTAAATGAGTGAACACGTACACACGTATGCGAAAGGGCGGCGCTGGTCGAAGGGACGTCGATCATTCTGTTTGTGGATTCGTTGGCATTCATTTCACGGCAACTTCGGACGTCGACGCGCCGTACAAACCAACGGACGAGCGGCAACTGAGCGAGCGAGCGCCGACCTTGAGTATATATACAGCGCGACGGCGCATGCACTGTCAGCTGTAGAATGTTCACGAAGGAGAAGCGCGCGCGCGGCACAGATGGCGACGGCGCGACGGCGCATGCGCTGTCAGCTGTCGAATGTTCTCGAAGGAGAAGCGCGCGCGGCACAGATGGTGGGCGACGGCGCGACGGCGCATGCGCGCGCGTCAGCTGTCAAATGTTCGAGAAGCGGTGCGGACGGCGCGGACGGCGCACTACAAGGCGCGAGTATAAGATGCTTCCGCATCTAAAACACCGTGTTAAAAACTTTAGAGGCATTGGCAAAATTACAGGGCTGTATACTATGAAAGGTCACATATTCGCAATTTTCGCACCACGAGACCGAAGTTGGGCTATAAGAAGGTATATATATATATATATATATATATATATATATATATATATATATATATATATATATATATATATATATATATATATATATAAGGGAAAGAAGTGTATACCTAAGGGCTCGTTTTCCCGTGTTTTGACACAATATTAATGAGATCTAACAGACAGAGAGAGAGAGAGAAAATTTAATGCGGAAAGGCAGGGAGGTTAACCAGAAAACATATCCGGTTTGCTACCCTGCACTGGGGAAGGGGTAAGGGGAGACAGAAAACTAAGAAAAAGAAATGGGAAAGGGAGGAAGAGAAGCACAAACACACACACACACACACGCGCACACAGTAGTGTCACAATCGTTCAACGAGGCGGGTCGCTCGTAGAAACTTCATCAGCGCCTTCGTTGCTTTCTGGCGTGAAGCTCGATCTTTCCGACATTCCAAGATTGACTGCTCAGAAAGTGGCTGGTCGTCGAGGCGAGCAAACACTGCTGAGAGGGACTGTCGCTGAGAGCTGTACTGGGGGCACTGACATAAAATATGTTCAATTGTTTCGTCATTGTCGCAATGGTCGCATGCAGCGCTGTCTCTCATTCCGATGCGGCAGGCAAAGGCGTTCGTGAAAGACACCCCAAGCCACATGCGGCAGAGAAGGGTCGTCTCGGATCGGGGTAGGCCAGATGGAATAGTAAGTCGTAGGCATGGGTCCAGGCGGTGAAGACGGGTGTGGAGAAAACCGGGCGTATTCCGCATAGACCTTGCGATATCCTGCGCAAGCGTATTAATCTTTGCTGCTGCGTCGCTTCTTGATAGTGGAATAGGTTCCATCACTCCATTTTCGTGAGCATTCTTTGCTGCATCGTCGGCATGCTCGTTACCGATGATGCCGCAATGGCCTGGTAACCACTGAAAAGATATGTCATGTCCTTCGTCTATTAGGTGATGGTAAAGTTGTCGTATTTCGAGCGCCAATTGGTCTTGAGGCCCACGACGTAGAGCATTGTGTAGACATTGGAGAGCTGGTTTCGAATCAGTAAAAATGCTCCATTTTTGTGGTGTCTCTCGATCAATCCTGCGGAGTGCGCTGCGGAGTGCCGCGAGCTCCACGGCTGTCGATGTCGTCTTGTGTGACGTTCTGAACTGGATGGTTTCGGCTCTTGCTGGGAAGATCACAGCTCCTGCAGATCCTCCAACAGTTGTCGAGCCATCCGTGTAAAGTTTGACATGATCTTTGTATTCTTCGTGTAGCATGAGTAGAATCATCTGCTTTAAAGCTGGCGCCGAGAGCTCCGCCTTCTTGCGAATCCCCGGCACTGTCAAGCGCAGTTTTGGTCGGTATAAGCACCAAGGAGGTGTTAGTATCCGTTCCGGAGGCGTGTAGACTGTTGGAAGGCACTCACGGAAAGTCAATACTCTCTTACAGAAGGAGGCACTCGGTCGATCTTCTGGAAGCGAAGCTAGGTGGTGGGCAGGGGCGCGAGCAAGGTGTCTAATATGAGCTCTAAGCACTGTAGCGATCGGGCTATGCCTTGACCCAGCGAGTCATTTGCCACGCCGGATTAGTGCAAAAAGGACAGTCTGGCCACGTCTGGACGGAGGAAGCAACAGAGGCCGGCCCCACGAGACGTCGCCTGCTGATTGACAGCGGCGCCAACGGAGTGGAATGTCGCCAAAGAGGGTTTTGGAGCCGCCGCTCTATCTCCCGCCTGCGCCGGCCACGCATCGTTAGCGCGTTAACCGGCAGACGACGACGGCGCTGGTCAAAAGGGCTCTCCCCAGAGGAATCCACGAACCGGGCACCTCTCAGAAGATCGGCACTTGTTTAATCCATTGTCAAGTAGCCGACCCGCTGACTGACTATGCCCGCCAGGCATTGTCCCGGAGTACGAGACGTAGTGTCGCCAAGACGCCACCAAGAGGACAACAGGGACGCCGTCTTCCTGGGGGAGACCGCGGCGGCTGCCGCGGATCGCCCCGCTAATTGAGCGAACATAATCGGCGGACCCTTTGAAGTATGCGGCCAGGATCGTGGGCACTCTCGACTAAAGGCTCACACACGACGAGGAAGAGCCCTGCTGGCGCCACCAAAGTGCAGTGTTCACGGGGACCTTGCATGCTCCCCCCCCTCATCTGTGTGTGCGTGATTGGTGGTCGACTCGTAGAGGAGGAGCCCGACAGGGCATAAAATGACGCGGCAGAGTGCTGGACGTCGCTCTGAACTAAGTAAAGTTCAACCACCACGCTCGTGGTTTGTGAAACCACTAGCTCTTCTCTTCTCTTCTGTCATCTCGACAACTCCCTGTAATGATGTAAATAAATCCGTTAAGTTTGCTCAAAGCTCTCCCCTAGTCCTTGGCTCGACGGAGCGACGGCGATCGGCCCCGCTACCCGCAGACTGCGGTCGCCGCGACTCGCAACAACTGGTGGCAGCGGTGGGATGCCATCAGCAGCGACCTTCCTTCCCATCCTTAACAACTGGATGGCAAGCGGTTGGATGTGAGCCTGGAGGACGGAGAATCAACAACACGCCGAGATCATGGAGACTGGCAGCTGTGGACTGGTGAGTGCTGGCTTTGGTTTTTTGGTTGCCAGGCTGATAAGATAGAAGTGCAATCTTTTAGCTGGTAGAGGCTACCACAGAAGCAGTTGTTTACGGAACTTCTGGGTAGAGAGTGAGCTGCACCACACTAGTTCTCTGTCATGGATTGGAAGCGTTTGTTGAAGAGTCAGCTCCTGATTCTTGGGGAGGAGCTGGGAGCAGAAGTAGATGCGGGGATGAAGAAACACGCAATTGTTGGCGCTATCGAGGGCTTGAATCTGACCAGTGAAGAAATTAAAGAAACGTGGAACGAGATTCAACAACAGGAACAGGAGCGTCAGAAAAGGCGAGAGCAAGAGAGAGAGCAGTGGAAGGAAACCCTAAAGGTAAAACTGGAAGAGACAAGAAGATCAATACAGTGCCTTAGATGGTCTCAAGTAAATTCGAGGATCCATCCATTCGAAGAGGGCGAGGATATAGAGAGTTACCTAACCTCTTACGAGAATGTTTGCACAGACCTAGGGCTCGACGAAGACTATTGGTCTATCGCCTTATTGAGTGTCTTTCCATGCGACTTAATTGGTAGAATAGGGTACCTTTCCGAGGACGAGTTCAACAGTTACAACGTAGCTAAGGCAGCCTTACTGCGGTGCTTCGGCATCAGAATTGACAGAAAGCAAATTGAATGCAAGCTCATGAACGCTCCGTTGAAGAACGCGCGGCGGTGTGCTGGTATTAACACCAAGCCTGAGAGGGGTCCGCGTGTCTCTCATAGCACCAAGGTGAATAGTGAGAGCAAATGGGAAATAGAAAAACGGGAGCGAGGTGAAGAGTTCGAGCGAGCACTCAGCCTAGAGATTGAACTGTCAGAACAAAAAGTCGAGGCAACGCGGTGGAAGATTCAGCCATCCGCAAGTGTAGAGCACGAGAAGTGCGAGGTGCAGCCCAGAGCTTTAGAGAAGGCTAGCACGTGTGAACATAGCAGCGGATTCAAAGGCGAATCGAGTTTGAGTGCTGCGAATGAAGCTGCGCTGAGTAGAGAGGCCGACGAGGTGCTTTGCCAGTTAACTGTTAGCGAAACAGCTAGAATAGCTGTAGAGAATCTGGCACAGAACTCAACTGTGTTTGTCGCGGCGGTGGATCTTGCAAATGAGGTCGAAGTAGGCAAGAACACCGGAGAAGGCTTAGAAGCAGCGAGCGCAGAGAAGGGTATCAGTGCAGTTGCAGACAGCTCTCAGGAATGCGAGCAAGATTTTTCGAAGGCAAGCAGCTGCATTGTTCCTAAGTGTGTTAACAAGTCCGCCGGTCTAGAGGGTGAGAATAAAGATGACCAGGTCAAAAATCATTTAGACCGCGCGACTGAGACAGCTGACGAAAGCTGTGAGAGGGTTCACGAGTGTGAGATGCGATCGGGAGGCTCGGAAGCGACACGCAAAAAGCGGCGCAGACGAAAGAGACGTCGCAAATCCGCGAGAAAGAAGAACAGTACTACGCGTGTAAAAGAAGGCGCAAAACCTGTCAGCGTAGCAAATAAGAGCTTTGCAGCAGCGTCAAAATTACATTGCATGCGTCCGAGCAACCGGACGAAAGGTAAGAGGAAAGCGGGTTCGCGAATGGAATTGCGTGAAGAGCGCCGGTCTTTCCGTTCTATCCACAGAACGTTTCAGGGCGCACCTGAGTACAGCGTTAGCACAGGTGAATCGGCCAGACGGGGCGACAGAGCCAAGAAATCAAAGTGCCGATACACTGTGGCAGGTGGTGCAGAGGCACCCTTGAGCGGTAAAACCATTGATAACTCAACCGGCAACGAATTCACCAGCGGTGCAGGACAGGTCGGTCGCAGACGTCGCCGGAAACGAGAGAGGCGTACGCGAGCGACAAAGCGAAGGGGTGAAAGAGGGGGCAATCAGCCGGGCGAGCGGCCCAAGAGTAGGTTACCAGCCAGTTCAAAGAAAGGTCCTTTGTGGCGTAAAGTAAGGTTCCAACGGCGGAAGGGTAGGCCCCAGCGCGCATCCCCGCGACGGAATGTACGCAGGAGATTTAAAGCTTTGCGGGAACGGGATTGTAGAAGGGGTCCTAGAGAAAAAGGAAAAGCCACAATAGCTAAGCACCACACGCGAGCTAGCCCAAAGAAAAGATGGCCACTCTGTCCCACGCATCGCTCCGGTCTCCTACGCCGAACTGATAGAAGACCGCCAAAATCGCGAATGAGGCGGAACGCTGCAGTTCAGCTTGTTGCTCGTGCACGTTGTAGTCTCGCGCGTTTTCAGAGTCGAAGACCACGACCGCCGCGTGTACGGCTGAAGAGGGAGCGACAGCTGTAGGAGGGAGAGTCGGACACAGGAGTTTATTTTGAAACATACTTGTTTGGTTATATTTGGTTTTAAAGTGGTGTTCCTGTGTCATCTCCACAGCTAGTTTGCTTGGACATTTTTTTCTTCCCTCTAGATTTTCTTTGCGTGTAAGCTTTGTCAAAATTTCGAGTTCAATGGTTCAGCGTTATGAGGAGGCAGTGGCCCGCATCAGTCAACCGACTGCATGAAAGGAGTTTTTTAAGATACGAGCACGCAAATCGTAAATGAAGTGTGGTTCGCCCGCTTAATTGGAAAGCGGGGTTAATGTTGGTCGAGTGGAGCAGGAGTTTCTAGGCTTTGTGCCAGTTTTTGTGTAGCGCGAGATTGTCGACCGTCTTAAAAGAGTAAATGAGCAATGTTTGGGAAGGTTTTAGAATAAAACCAAACAAAGCAATTTTCGAAATGCTCAGCGGGAGAAACATTCGGTACAGGGGTTTTGGCGCAAAATTAACGCCTGTTTTGTTACGCACTCCTGACGTGTACCTCAAGTGTGATTGTTCCTTGCGTTTGTTCCTTGAGAAAATTCACGTTCAGATGAGGGTTTACGGATACCTAGGTGAGAGAGATATCGCCTATGGTTAGGTGCGTGTGGGTATGCTAGCGCTCTTTGGATGAGAGTAAGATGTCGGGCTAGAGCGCACAGCAAAGTCTTGTGCGTTCTTTAAAAACATGGGCTGACATGAAACTACATTCAGCAAATAAGCGTGTTAGTATACGAAATTGCATTACCCTTTGTTATTTTGGTATGTGCTGAGGGATCAGTTGAATTCTTTAGCTGAGCGTCGATTTATACGGAACGTTGAGGGACGTTTTCCGTAATGATTTTAAGGGGTATTTGGAGTAATCGAAATTTTTAGCTGTGGGCAAGAGTATTAGTGTGGTTGCCATTTAAGAAAAAAAAAAGCGTAGGTGCATTGTGGCACATTTGAAAGACCGGCCTGGTTGCCGAAAACTCATTGCCGGCGCTTGCTGGTTCTAGCGGTTGGTCTTCGTGGTTCAAATGGTGTTGGGAGACTGCGGTTACTGTGATCTCTCCCGTCGAGCAGCTGATACTACCCGACGTCCGAGATCTTCCCGTCGGCGGAGGAGCTGTAGCGATCGGGCTATGCCTTGACCCAGCGAGTCATTTGCCACGCCGGATTAGTGCAAAAAGGACAGTCTGGCCACGTCTGGACGGAGGAAGCAACAGAGGCCGGCCCCACGAGACGTCGCCTGCTGATTGACAGCGGCGCCAACGGAGTGGAATGTCGCCAAAGAGGGTTTTGGAGCCGCCGCTCTATCTCCCGCCTGCGCCGGCCACGCATCGTTAGCGCGTTAACCGGCAGACGACGACGGCGCTGGTCAAAAGGGCTCTCCCCAGAGGAATCCACGAACCGGGCACCTCTCAAAAGATCGGCACTTGTTTAATCCATTGTCAAGTAGCCGACCCGCTGACTGACTATGCCCGCCAGGCATTGTCCCGGAGTACGAGACGTAGTGTCGCCAAGACGCCACCAAGAGGACAACAGGGACGCCGTCTTCCTGGGGGAGACCGCGGCGGCTGCCGCGGATCGCCCCGCTAATTGAGCGAACATAATCGGCGGACCCTTTGAAGTATGCGGCCAGGATCGTGGGCACTCTCGACTAAAGGCTCACACACGACGAGGAAGAGCCCTGCTGGCGCCACCAAAGTGCAGTGTTCACGGGGACCTTGCATGCTCCCCCCCCCTCATCTGTGTGTGCGTGATTGGTGGTCGACTCGTAGAGGAGGAGCCCGACAGGGCATAAAATGACGCGGCAGAGTGCTGGACGTCGCTCTGAACTAAGTAAAGTTCAACCACCACGCTCGTGGTTTGTGAAACCACTAGCTCTTCTCTTCTCTTCTGTCATCTCGACAACTCCCTGTAATGATGTAAATAAATCCGTTAAGTTTGCTCAAAGCTCTCCCCTAGTCCTTGGCTCGACGGAGCGACGGCGATCGGCCCCGCTACCCGCAGACTGCGGTCGCCGCGACTCGCAACAGCACCTCCAAAGTAATGTGCACTGTGGCCGGATGATCTTTGGCGATTGTGATGGTTTCCGCTGTTGATGTACAGCGTGGTAATCCAAGACAAACTCTGAGTGCCTGGCCCTGGGCGTTTTCTATTGTGCGTATACTGCTTTTGCAAGCGTTCGTCAGAACCGGCAAGCTATACCGCAGGTACCCCAGAAACAGCGTTTTGTACAAGTGCAACATCGCGTGCACTGATGTGCCCCACGTTTTGCCTCCGAGGAACTTGAAAAGTTGTGCGATGGTCGTTAGGCGCTTCTTTAGAGTGGCCACATGGGGACTCCAGCAGAGATTTCGATCGATCGTGACCCCCAAAAACCTGTGGGTCCTGGCGTAGCAGACACTATGTCCATTGATGGCGATGGGATATGACGTCATTGCCTTCCGCGTGAACGCGACCAGCGCCGATTTCTCAGGAGAAATCTCGAGGCCTTGTTCTCTAAGGTATGCCGATATTGAATTCGCTGCTTTCTGGAGTCTCGCACGTACCTGAGGACGTGTTACACCTGACGTCCAGGCACAAATATCATCTGCATAGAGAGATATCTGCACGGAATCTGGTATGCGTTCCACGAGACCGATCAGAACCAGGCTGAACAGTGTGGGGCTCAATACACCACCTTGAGGAACACCACGGTGTGTATAATGTTCAGAAGTCGGCCCATCATCAGTTTGCATAAACAATGATCTCATATGTAGGTAGCATTGGATCCAGCGGTACACTCGCCCACCCAAACCAACTGACTCGAGGGCGTCAAGTATGGCTTCGTGAGAAACATTGTCATATGCTCCTTTGACATCTAAAATAGTGCGACAGATAACCGTCTGCTCATTTTCTGGTGTTGTACGTAGGTCACCAGGTCAATGACATTGTCAATGGAGCTCCGAAGACGACGAAAACCGGCCATGGCGTCTGGATATATTCTATGGCGTTCTAGGAACCACTCGAGTCTGGCAAGGATCATTCGCTCCATCAGCTTCCCTACGCAACTAGCCAGCGCTATTGGGCGGTATGATGTCAGCTCTAGAGGCGATTTTCCAGGTTTGAGAAGTGCAACCAACCAGCTTGTTTTCCACTCTCTGGGGACCGTTCCATCTCTCCAAGACTCATTGAATACTTCCAGCAAAGCACTTCGTGCTCGATCACCGAGATTGCATAATAGGCGGTATGATATGCCATCCGGCCCAGGCGATGACGATCGATTGCATGAAGCAAGAGCCACATTCAGTTCTTCCATTGAAAAAGGCAGGTCCAGGTGCGGGTCAAGTGAATGTGGCGTGTAATCAGCAGTAAGGGCTTCTGTGCAATTTGACGGGCCCGCAATCTTCCTACAAAAATCTTCCGCTACCTCGATATCCCTTCTATTTTGGAAAAGGGCCAAGGCTTTAAACGGAAAACGTTGTTGGGGAAATATGCGTAGGCCTCGCACGGTTCGCCATATTTGAGAAAGCGGTTTGCGAGGGTCTAGACTCGCGCAAAACTTCGCCCACCGTTGAAACTCCAGTTTGTCTATACGACGCTGGATCTTCTTTTGCATGCGCCTGGCCATCCGTAGATCTTGAATGGATTTTGTGCGTCGATATCTACGCTCCGCACGCCGACGAGTCGCACGGAGTCGCTCTAACTCCACGTCCGTTTCTGAGGGCCTTGAAGAATATGCCAGCGTGCGCATCGCACTCTGCGCTGCTTGTTTGATCGCTTGCTCAATGCCAGAGGTTAAGCCTTTTTCACAAGCGTGTTCAATGTTGGTTGTGAATGCAGAAAAATTGATCCTCCGTACGGTTTTCGGCGGGTGGTCGCTAGCAAAGCCTTCGATGGTGAGATAACTGGGGATGTGATCGCTACCATGTGTCTCGATGTCTAAAAACCACTTAACGCTTGTGGCGAAGCGACGTGACACAAACGTCAAGTCCAAACAGACAGTAATGCCAAGGAATGTATAGGGGAAGTTATTAGAACCAGCAGAATGTAAATAAAAAGAAAGAAAATATATATATATATATATCATTTATATATATATATATATATATATATATATATATATATATATATATATATATATATATATATATATATATAGGCGACAAAACACGATAAAAAAAATACCTGCTACAGTATAGAAGACCAAGGAGAAAGAGTATTACCAAGGCGTACTAAATATAAGGCACGAACAGCGCCAGTGCAGCCGCACCATTTTACACGGTAGCCACAGCGGTTACGTCACGCGAGCAACCGGATACCACTGGACTATCCTGCATTTACGTCTCCGCTTTGTGGAGCACCATATTTTGTGTCCCGTCGAGCATTGATTGAATGAACACCGTGAAAACGGTTCCGCCGGCCTCGGGAACACAGGGCTGGACTGAAAAGATGAGACGCAACGCGTGTGTCCGTTTCGCTTCGTTCGCGCAATCGGATCGTCAGCAAATAGTGAAACCCTAACCATGGCGAGGAGAGGCGGAAAGCTTGCCGCATTGGTTCTGTCGCATGCTTTCCAGGAAACGATGAAGGAAAGCGTCCGTTCTCGAGCCAGCACTTATACGGCCGCTCTTTTTACCGTTGGCGTTCTCCATATGGAGTTATACGCCGTTGCTACGCGCCTCGCATGCCAGCCGTAAAATTCCGCGTTTGAAAGAGTCGTAAAACGCTGGCCGTCGCAAGTATCGCAGCGTCCTATACAAGGCACCAGGCAAGTGGGCGGAGCAGATACCCGGTCACGGAGAGAGCATTGTTTCTGAAATAAATTTTGTTAGCTTGGAATAATAACATGAAGGAAAATAAAAGTGACACCAATCCTTTCCAGGCCTTCTTAGTAGCTTTTCATAAAACAAACGGAAACAAACCGGGAATACCTCATATTAAAAGTGAGTCGTTACGATGTTATCGGAGGAAAAATGCTGTAAGGAATAACACAGTTGTTTCAATACAACGCCAAGTTGTAGACTGCAAAGGTGACAGCAAGAATTTTTCTTGGAATGGTATTCTGGTCATGTTTTTTTAGTCGTCATTCTGTTCCGTAAAAAGTCCAAATCAACAACAACAACAACACCCCCCCCCCCCATCATATGCTTTATTAACGGGTAAAAGCGCACAATTGGGGGCTACGAACACGGCTGAAGCAGAGATAAAAAGAGCGATTCATTTCCGTTGCACAAAGGGTGCATGTGATAACATCATATCACGTTTCGGGCATTCTGTAATTGGTGACTAAAGCAGAGATGGACTGCCCCGCCCTTCTTCCAGGACCATGAAAAAACATAATGCTGGGGTGAGGGGGAGAGGCTGTGTTGCTCAAGCAGCAACTGTGAACTTCAAAGGAATGATCGTGATCACTGATGCACGTGCTATCTGGGCAGACGGCTCTGTACGTACACTCAACGCGAAAATACAATGTGAAAAGTCTTTCATTCCTCGAGCGGCCATATTCTCCTGCACTAGCACTCAGTGTTGTTACACGATATTGGACCCAAAAGAGTTAGCTGCCGTCTTTACTTCGTATAGTTTACAATTTGTCGCTATCGCATTCACTGCTTCGCATTCGAAGTGCGGCTGTGATTTTTCGTATTATATATATATATATATATATATATATATATATATATATATATCATCTTTTCTCCAGTCGCAAACAGTATCGTATATATATATATATATATATATATATACGATACTGTTTGGTTTGTACATATTGCATTATATATAGAATAAATAATCGAAGAGAAAATAACAAATAAAAACACCTGTCCCTTACAGCCCAATCTATGAAATGATTCAAGCAATCTTTTTGTTTATTTCCAAGGAGAGAAAAGATTCAAGCAATTTTTACTTATTTCCAAGGAGAGAAAAAGGATCCCCACAAACGGATTCACCATATCAGCACAATGCAAATACAAAACACTGGCATCGCTACAACACACGAGAGCATATATTATCATGCATGCCGCAAGGCATCATTTCTAATATAATATTTATCTCTACCTTCGCTTTCAAACACTCCTATTATTTACCTGAGCGTAGGTAAGCATATCAGTTTTCTTAAACTAGTTAACATCTCCACTTTTCCTCTCTTTCTACTTCCACTTCTCAAGCATGTTATGCATCGATACTGCATAGCATGCACATGTTCATGGCGGCTTCGGCGTCTCGGCTTCAGGACGCGCAGCGTCTTCATTTCAGCTTTCGTAATACGTGGTGTCAACTACGACAGCACGCATATGCCGAACACACCCGCAATGATAACAGCCACATGACTGCAACGATCAAATCTTCAAATGTTCATAAGCTAAAGCAATGTTCATAAGCATAAGCAAATCCCATGAGCTAAGAAATAATAAAGAAAGGATACTTGTGCGCCTGTGTTTTGCATCCTTTCTCCAGTCGCTGTTACTTACTGCACCCTACCTCTTGCATTCATAAAGAAAGAGGACGTACATGTAAGAGAAAATAGACAATGCGGCAAACAGTGAATGCGAAGGGCATGGTTTACTCTTCCTCTTTCAAAAGAGCAATCAGCCTAGCACGCCAGGCACCTGAGTATGTTTCTCCCAGTTACAAGCCACACGTTCCCTGTCTGCATCCGATCCCAATACCCTTCTAGATAGTGCCAACACTGGTTCAATATGTCATTGCAGTTCTCGCAATGTGTGGCGTGATACCTATACATGATGGCCCGCCAGGGGTGCGCCCGAGAAGAGCTCGGCACACTGGAATGTCCACTGGGTCATCAATGAGACAAGAAGTGTCTGTGTGGTTGACCGAAGATACCTGCTTTTTTTTTCTCCGTGCTGTTCTCCCTACGTTGACAGCCTAGGAAAGTGTTTGCCTATTTGATGCGTGATCATCTTTGAGACAGTCTTAGAAGACTTCTCGCACACTGTCCTTGGTTCTTAACTTATAGAGTGGTTCGCAAAAGTTACCTTTAACGTGAAAGTTCTTCTTTTTTGAGCTCTTACAATGTGACGTTATCATTTTTTGTTTCAAATAATAATGATGCTCAGGGTATTGATGCCCAAACCTAACAATCAGCTGTATCAGGCAGTCCTTTTGCAAATACTCCGCATCGCTTTGCTTCATCTTGTGCTATGGCTTCAAGCTTGTTCGCAGTATGGGCCTCCTTCACGCTCTATAAGTTGCCTAGAGTACAACATTTAAACTCACTATTTCATTATTCTAACAAGATATCGGTTTACGCAGATAGGCGTAACTACATGTAAAAAAATCCGTGTTCGCCACAGTAATGCTCAAGAAAGGAATGAAAGGACATAAAGAAAGAAGGCAGAGAGATTTACGACACAGCAGTTTGGTTGGCTACCTTACGTCGTGGAATAAAGGAAAGACAACTCATCTAGTCAAGCACTTCTTTTTTCTACATAAACTTAGGTGGTATTTACAACTTTTGTCAAAGTGAAATAATGAGGTGGTTAATACTTGCGCTTATACAACTTTTTTCTGAATGCTGAATATGCATTCCCTTTTATGCTTCATGCAAGACGGCCACAAATGATACTACGTATCACCACCTTCAAATTCACATGTCTCCAGCTAAGAAAAAAAAAACATGGTGTGATTTGATGGCTCACATGGGGAAGCTTCCTTCGCGCAAATGTATTGAATCGCCCCGGGAACATCGTGTGTCTTTTGGGGATAGATCTGTATGTGTGTCGCAGCTTGTGCAATAGTTTCTTCGCGTTTATTTTTTGTTGTTGTTACATTTAGACCGGAGACATCCTATCAGCACGCTCATAAAGAAGGAAATCGCAAGACCTAAAGATCTCGGTCGACACAGAAAATCGTATGCGCATATAGCTAAGCACGCCAGACCGATGGAAGAAATACAATTCAGCACAAAGTCAGCGTTCTTGCTCTGTTTGTCACGACTTTGGCTCATTCAGTATTTTCGCTTTTGTATTGATGATACAGATGCTGTGATTGCTTTCTGCTTTCTTCTTATAATTCAGTGTTCGTAAATTCTCTAGAAAATCCTTTGCTGCCGAGCTTCTCCTTAGACTCCACTATTTTTCCCCTTTCACAGAGCATCTATATATGATTTATGCCACAGGTTTTTTGCAGTGTCACTGTTTCTTCGGCCTCTTTTTTTTTTCGGTTCCTTTGTGTTTTTGAAGTTAGGCATACCTATTCCGTTATAGGGCTTCAATCTTCGGTGGTAATTTTTCTTCCGAAATTCTCGCGTATAGCACATATCTGTGTATTCATCTAGGACTTTTTTTGGCAATAATGTATCCTGCTGAGTATTCCACAGAAAGACTGTCACAGCGCGTTCTAAGTGTAGAAGCCAGATACACTTTAACGCGTATTTTATCGAGTTATTTGCGGGAAGCTAAGGTTAGGAATTAAAACATAAAATATGCAAACTACAATATACAACATAAGAATTTTGGCCTCAGTTCTTCAGTCTTGCTACCAAATTTACCATCGGAAATTGTTGATGACAAGACTCAAGCGTCGTGTTTCCTAATAGTCACGCAATTTCAATACAGATCAACCACGTCACTAATTTCGTGCCGTAACAAATTATGGTCACATCTTTAGTAGAGGTTGAAGACAGAGGGAATGATGCATAGCTATACCAAGCAGAAAAAGTATAAAAAGAAGGCTGCCGTACTTGGAATTGCCTGGGTGATAGAACATGCGTGACTGGCCCATCCACGCTATGACATGCGCTGATGGCAGAAAGCATGCTTTGCATGATATTTGCTGTCACGTTTCAGGTTCTGCCCCAGCCACTTCAACGATAGTCAATCTCGTGTATAGTTCCCTGGATGGCACGCCATGAGCAAACACAATGTATTTCAGGCAAGCAATGAGGAACAGTAGATGTCTGGACAACAAGAAATGGCCATATGCACCAAGTTATTTGCCGAGAGGGCGTGGCATATTTGCAACTTGGCACTGCCCTAGCGCGTGTTGTGAAAAGGCGTAGCCATTTTACGTTTCATACAAGAAGACAACGACTACTGTTGTGATCCTATCTTTGTGTAAATTATATTACTAGAAAACATGCATAACTTCAGGAGTTGCGCCAGACTAACATCATGTTTGCTATCCTTCACAGGAAGGGTGAAAAGAAAACGAGTTTTGGTAGTAACATGTAAACTTCTAAATATTGAAATATCTAAAGTACAAAGCACTCTTTTTCAATCATGGTTTTTGAAGTTTCGTCCCAGCAAGAGGAAAAAAAGGTTCTGCAGTATGAGCAATGACCGACTGCTTTTTACAGCGAAAGCTGTTGATCACAAAAGTCGTGTTCACCATACAGCTGTCTGCCACCACCCGTGACGACTGTCAGGCAAAATATAACCTAATATATAATACTACAAGAACTTGATAGGATTCTAACGCATGTTCTCTGCGTTTCAGCCCAATTTTCTACCACTTAGCCGAGTCTGTGTTTGAAACTCCGTTAGAAACTGAACCAAGGCAGGCTTGATGTCAGTAAAGAAATGGCGTTAATTGTAGTAATGGAGTGTTTTAGAAACCAAGCAACAACCAGGCGTCACACAATACGAATCGCTTAACGAGTCGGTCATCGAATGCTTCAATTCATTACTAAAGCTTCAGGCATAATTCTTTATCGTCGTCAGCCAAAGAATGTTTTTTACAAGGGTGTAGCAGGTACAACTCTTCTCCGAAGAATGACGAAGGATAACGTAATGGATGCCCGCGTACTACACAAAATAGGATGATTTATGGCGTAGTGGATTCTTCGCAAATGTGGGCGAAGCAGTTACTCAAAACGTGTTTAAAGAGGACTTTGAAAGGCCGCTCTTACAGCTTTCGCTGTGACTGTGCTGCGCGTTCCGCGCAGCCTGTTTTTTCTATTTCTTTTTCATGCGTGATGCTCGTAGATTGAACTTAAGCCGCGTTATTTTTGGCATGCTATTTATTTATTGCTTAATTTTTTAAACACGATGAAACTTGTCGCTATTGTAAAGCCACAGAAAAACAGTTTCTTTAGTGACCTATAAGAGCCCTATAAGTGCCCTATAGAAAACCAAGACATCTTTCTAGACGCACCATTTTCTTTAGGAGATTACGCCTGAAGAGATAGAGTAGCGCGTATCAAGGTTGTCGTTTATTCACGTGGAAACAACCACAATCCCCGTGCCATGCGCCATCTCTCGTTTTCCTATAGAGTGCTCCCACGCCCTATACATGCCCATATCTACCTACTGCATGATGATGCATCCGAAGAACAAAATATTCCGAAATGAGCTACAGATCGTTACTCGCGCACATTCTAACAAGAACAGATATATACGAAACAATGTCGGTAATAGGGTCCCCTGTGCCGAACCTCTTTCCAGAAGGCGCGGGACGTTGTCACAGAACAAAGGGAGTGCAGGGCAACATCCGGTATTGTTCGCAGCCTACGTCTCTGCGTCAAACGTACTTTATATACCGAATGCACAAAACAGATTGCATCGGTTATAAGGGCGTCGCGTTTCCGTCGTACGAACCTTTTTGTTGTTGAAGACTCCCTTGAGCGTAATCTGACTAAATAACTTACGCGGCTAGTTAGAGTCCTTAACGTGTGTACGACTAACTTGCAACCGTTTGTTCAGAATGTCTATAGCCTGCAGGGAAAGCATTCAGAGAGCTTTGTATACACCCCAGTGATTTCGAAGGACATGCATGATGACATCCTGGACCTGTGAAGAAATGCTTTTTAGAGCCTAAAAAGAAGTGCTTGTCTGGCGCAGATCGTGTAATCTGACGTGATATATGTGCACATATATGCAGCCGGACTGCCGCAAGATATGCCACCAGGACTAGCCGTCGTCAGTGTATCTGCATTTAAACAGCTGTGTGTCAAGTTAGCCCAAATCCCAAACGTTTCTGACGAGAGCTCAGCTATTACTTCGTGACTGCAACCAGTCATTAGAAAACCGGTCTTTTGGCGAGCACTTCGCTTTTGATTAGATATGCGTCTTACGAGCCTTCTTTGAATTGAATGTAAAGTACGTCAGTTGTCAATCCAAGCACATAGCATTGTAAACAATGTTAGGTTCATAATAATACTACTAATAATATAATAATAATAATAATAATAATAATAATAATAATAATAATAATAATAATTGTTGGGATTTAACATCCCAGAATCACGACGTGACCATGATAGCCGCCGGTTGTAGTAGAGGGCTCCGGAAATTTCAACCAGCTGCGGTTATTTGACCTGAACCTAAATCTTAGTACGCTGGGCTCAAGCATTTTCACCTCCAACGAAAATGCAGCCGCACTGCCGAGACTCCAACGCACGTGTTTAGATATGCAGACTCGAAGATAGGCAGGCTCCAAGTGCCTTTAGTTCGCAAAGAAATGCTACGCATTTAACAAAAAAACGTGTGAGTAACAAAGATACTACGAGGGATCGGACTATAACAAGTTATTTTCTTACAACGTTCATGGCCAAACTCTCATATTGGTTTCTGCCCACACCACTTTCCATTCTGCTTCGAATACGGGATAACATGCGTGCCTTTTTTCTCAGCCACTGGATTGCCTGATTACACAGAGGAACGTTCTCAAGCTTTATTTTGCTTTATGTGAGAGCGAGCAACCCGAACACACGTACCGACGACGTAGCTATAAAGCTCTAGGTTCGTACCACGTCCAAAAAAAGGCGTGTGAAGGGTAGGCCATGTCCATGGGAATGCTCCTCTTTCACTCGTTTGTACACTCGGCATTGTGTCCGCTTTAGGACATAGGAGAGGGTCGTATCCTGGATCTGGCGCTTGTTTAGAAGTGAAGGAGAGCCTCAAATACAGGATAAAAAACAACCAAGGACCAGACTTCATTTCACCAGAACAAGTACTGCACGGCCCCCGTATGACGTACTCCGCAAACACTGGGTGGTGGGAAAACAGCTGCAGAGCATTGAACGCAAGAGGAGGTAACGGTGAGCTTTTGATGCGGCATGATAAACGAATGTCGCCGAAGTGAAGATGGAGGATAGTAGAACATGGCGAGGCAAGGAAGCAAAAAGAAATTATTTTGGTGTATGTAGCCCGTGTTGTAGTCGGTAGGCTTTTACCAGACAGCGAAGTTAATGCGATGTTTATAAGGGCTACGTACGCCCTGGCCAAATTAGAAATGCCCCTTCAATGCGTTTATCTTTTATCTGTAAAATATCCTGTGGTATCAGCACGGTACAATTAAGCTGTTTGCTGCGTATGAGCTTAGTGTGTATAGTGAAGGCCTCCTCGAAAGGCGGTGCTTTCGCAACCAAACGCTGTGCCACGTGTTGATATTATGGGCACCCACTGTTGTCCTCTTCACTCTAGCCTTTTATTTGGTTTGCGATGCGGCTAACCTGATTAGCTCTCTTCATACAAGCTTCTTTTGTGTACAAGGCTTCAAGACTTGTTTGAAGAGTATCGTTGTAGGAAGGCTGAAAAAGAATAGGAAGACTGCTACGTAGGTAAGTGAGGACAGAATGTGTCTGAGTAATCATGGCTATAATTGGACACAACTGCATCGTATTTATTAATGTACGCATATGGAACGAAAGACAGGGGCATAGACGAGCGGAACGCTCGCCATTTTCTTACACAAACCTTTTTTTTTATTTATTATTAACGCGATAGTGGTAAAGAGCTTATTCTGCAGAAATTCCGGTGTCGGCGTGAGCGCCGGTGTCGTAGGTTGTGAGCGAAAAATCATCTTATTCTTGACCGAAAAGTTGAGAACGATGAAAACACAATAAATAAATGATGAAAAATCGTGGAGCAGAGTTGGGACTGAATCAGGGTTGTTTGGGTCCGAGTGGTGATCGACGCGGGGTCGTTTGCGTGGTAAGCAGAAACAGTGAAAATAACTTCCTGTTCTTGAAATTGCAGTGAAAGTTGCTTTCATACTTCCCAAACACGCGCGTCCTGTATACATGCTTCACAATGCAACATGAAATATAGCACTCATAATGCGCGGTACAAGTGTTCATTGCCAATGGTCGTCAGAATATGCGATTATCAAAATGGCTCCGTGGTTGAAAGCCGGTATCCCACTACAGAAGGCACACACGCTGCTGCGCCTATTCCCATAAGGCCTCGCAGTGGGTGCATATTCAATAAGGTTTCATGTACTAAGGGTTTGAAACAGGCACTAGGAAGAACATGTCGCTATCGCGCTCAACTCCTAAAGGCAAAGCTTTAAAGTACCCTAATTTGTCACACGTGAGAACAAATAGCGTTGGTGTACTTTATTTGCAGGTGTCATACACAAGTCGCTTCAAGGGTTCGCATTTCAGAATTTCAATATTGTTTTTGAGAATTACAGTGACAAACTAGAAAGTCCTATACACAAGTTCATACACATAACAGATCCAATAAGCATTTGTTCGACAGTATTCTAACCGACTGAAGCATGTCTGGCCCCAGTTCTGTTTCTTTCTTTAATTACAAGCTAAACCAGCAAACTTCTCTCTCGCTTCCATTCTCCTAGAATCCCCTTGTTGAAACTGTCAAGCTAGCAATGTATCCGGTTTATGTTTAGTTGCGCCATCTTAGAAACAAATGACGCACATGAGCTTTACTTGAACGTACATACTTAGTAGTTTACGATTTCTCTAATGACAACGCTCGCTATCTTTATAATTTAGTGTACCTGTCACATATGGTAATGCCAAATCGAATGCTCAGTACAGTTCTAGCCAATCTATTTACCAGAATCTGGTAGTGATAATAGGTTCTGCCATAGTCATACATGAATAGTGAGGCTCGCCCCAGTAGTGGTCTTGCGCCACACTTTTAATCGAAGGATCACGGCAATCGCGAAGCTCTCAAATGACGCCGTACTTTAACAACCTGAAACTGTATAGCTTCCTGTGTGACTTGACCACCCACGTGCACGAGAGCAATGCATTGCCCTTTCCGCTAATGAGCTGCGCCCATGGAAACGTGCCGATTTTGCAATCTATAGCTAAGGGAGGTAAACAGCGCTGAAACGAAGACCGAGAAAAGGAAGTAGACAAGACGAGCGCTGTTTTTATTGCGATAGCAAATATACGGGCACTCTCGGCTGGAGTTTGCTATGGCGTCAACGTCAGTGTCACTCCTCGTACGTATCTATATTTATGAAAATACCAGATAAAAAAACAGCTAGAAAAAGACTCCGGTGCACGGAATTGAACTTGGGTCTTCTGAATCGTGAGTGCGAGGTGTTAACCACTGAGCCACCGAGGAATACGTCCTTCACGGTTCAAACAGAAAGCTAATAATATCTACCACTTACCTCTGCTGAAGGGCATCTCAATGAGAATAATTGTGTTTCAGCATTACCAGTAGGACGGCGCAATGAGTGCACTCATAACTTTCCAGGCGTACTTTGCCTCGCTTAGAGGGGGAGCGATGCTCCGTCACGCGCCCTCATCTTGCGGTAGGTACAAGGGCTTAGAGGGGTGCGACGCTTCATCGTGCTCTCTCATCTCGCGGTGGGAAGGAGGGGGAAGGATCGTACCTTGGTAGGCCTCAGGCTTTACTTGTAATGATTCTGTTGTAGTTACCGGGCGCACAAAGGTCGCTGCAATCATTGCAGTCTCCTTTTACGAAAAGCGCGTGCTATTCTGACACAGCGAAGTAACAACTGAGACGCTTATTCACGTGCTCCTGCATCTGTGAGTACGTTTCGTGCGTAATTCTGCGTGTGACCTTCCATTTTTTTTTGCTATCGCGTTCATTGCTTCGCTTTTGCGGCAAAACTGTGACTTTTTTATCAGGTTCAATAACAGCGATTAAATTTATTGGGATTAGTACATGCGTGTTGATTGCATATGTACGTTAATGCATACAGACATCAGGAACAGTGCGTGGCTTCTCAAAAGTGTGTGCGTATGTGGGGGTGACAGGTCTTAGAAACAGTATATGGTGCCAAAGAATTGACGTTGAAGGTAAAATATTTTTCGAGTGGGGCATACGCTTACGGTACGCAAGGTTCGATTTTTGACTGAAACCCCCTCACATACGTCACAATTGTGCGGCCCCTCACCAGTGTGGGTGAAAGTGTGCGTTTTCGGCGCTCCATAAAGGGCGAATGCTGCAGGACATAGGTGGCGCACGTGCGGCTTCTAGCCTGTATGAGTGCGGGTGTGCCGAGTCAGTTCCACGTTAGTAAAACACTTGAAACTGCAGAACTTACAAGCAAACTTCTTTATACCTGAATGAATGTTTTTATGCTGAGCAAGGGCCCCTCTTGCAGTGAAAGTCTTCCCACATACATCGCATTTATGCCGCCCTTCGCCAGTGCGGATAACAGAGGGGTCTTTTAACCTATCCAGGGACGTGAACGTAGCTGGGCACAGTTGTCACGCGTACGGCCTCTCACCGGTGTGCGTACGGATGTGCAACTGGAGATGACCTTTCTGGAAAATCTTTCACCCTCACAGCCAAACATTTTCTTTCCGACGTGAGTCAGCGTGTGGCGTGCGAGTCCTCCTTTTCGGCTAAATTTCTGACCACACTCTTCGCAATGTTGTGGACATTCACTAGTGTGTGTCAACATGTGTTATTCAAGCTTTTGCTTCTTCGAGAAGGTGGCAGGGCAGGACAAGCATTTGTAAGGCCTTTCGACCGAGTGCTTGCGCCTGAGGACATCGAGGTCCATAGGCGCCCTAACAACGGGATGCACAAAGGGACGTGCACCCTATCATAGGCGTTCGAGAACAGGCGTATGCCGCTATCGTCAGCAACCCTTTGTGGTATCCGGACGCGGCGACTGTCTACCGGCTGCAAAGCTTTAAGCTCTTTTGTTTGTTCATGTCTGAGGCGGCCACCGCTTTCCACTCTCCGAAAACATTTTTGAATCCCTACCACTTGACTTGAAGTGAAATGCGGACTGCACTCCTCTGCTTTATAGTTTTTTTTTTGCTTTTCAGACAGTGATTATCAACAGAGACAAGCGCCACCACCAGGAGAAGACGTCACCACTAACCCCCCTTAAAACTAACACGACCAAGGATGACATGGTGCCTTTGAAAAAGATGGGCCCTCCTATCGAAACGTCGGCCAGCCAGTCTGAGGCACTTACACTGTCCCCCCTTATTAACACGCTACGTTTTTTTTTTCTATCTGTCAGCTTCCATCTAGATTTTGTTTCTAAGACCTCTCGCCCGCACGTGCACACTATTGAGAAGCCACGCACCGTTTTCGATGTCTAGTTGCATTCGCATACAAATGCGATTTACACTCATGTACAAATGTCAATAAAGTTGATCACTATTATCGAACCTGTTAAAAAACAGCGCTCGTCTTGTGTCCTTCCTTTTCTCTGTCTTCGTTTTCTGCGCTGTTTACATCGACCAGCTATGAATGGTTACCAACTTGCCCAGTTTTCATATACTCAGTGGCAGTCAATCGCCAATATCCCACCAGCATACAGGATTGCTTAATCTTTTCATTTGCCAAGATTCGAAACTGCGGTTTCATATCTATGTGTGGACGCATTTTGCATAGTGATGCAATGACTACCATTTTTTAAGCTATTGATTGATTGTTATGTGGGGTTTAACGTCCCATTTTTTTAAGCTATAGAACTATCAATTTCTTTTTAACCTTTCTTGATGTCCCCTGATACAAACGCAACGTCTAGTGCACCTGACCTTATAGAAATTACATTAGAGTAGATAACTGCACCCAATAAACGCTTGTTTATTCACTAACTCTCTCTCACTCGCTCACTATTCTATAAAATCCTGATAACAAGTGTAACAACCACCTAATCCTTTTCACCTGCATCAGTCATGATGTTTCTAGACAAAGTACAAGAGCAAGATATGGCTTTAAAACATTCGTTAATAAAATAGGAAGCTGACTGATTTGAAAATTTCTCTCTAGATAGTACTTCTGTTATCTTAAGACTGAAATTTTGATGCCGAAGCAATGAATGTATAATCTCAGACCAGGATCGCGAGATATATGGTGAATAAGAATGCAGCTAAAAACTGGCATATTCCTGCTCTCTCTGTCAAACCACATGGGCACAGCAGAAAGCCGGGATGAGAAAGAAAATAGAAGATCTCATTTTTGTTAGCTTGCCGAAAAACAAAGCAGAGGCAAAGAAAAAATCAGACATCGCACTAGTTACCGCACAAAACTGGAATGCAACGAAAAGTGGGAACGCTAGCTGCTGAAAACACGATTTGAGTTTTACAGGTGAGTTTTTATGGCCTACATAAATAATGTCGCATGGAAGTAAAATAATGGGCCTCCTGCGCATATATAAGGACCAAAAGGTAAGTGATTGAAACAAAAACGAATACAATGACAGCTCCGGATAACGAAGACTGCAAATAACGAAAAAGTAAAGGCACAAGAATCAACGGAGCGTAGAAGCATAGAATGTAACCAGCTCTGCGGGATGTGAAGTGACTACCGAGATGGGGAAAATAAATTACCCTTCCGCATCGCGCGAATAAAGAATGCATGTCGAGCTCCCTTTCCTTGCCCGCACTTCTGTGTTCATTTCAGTTGAGCTAATAGCAACCACGTTTCTTAATCCACAATCACAGGCTGAAATTTTAAAAAATCTCAACAGAGAGGTTCTACATAGAAAACAACGACAAACACAGTGGTAAATGTAGCATTTCAAGAACGGGGGATGTAACCACTGTTTGAAGGTTGGTTGTGAACGAATTGCGAGAAGCATCACTCTTTTTTTTCTCAGACTTTATTACACCAGTGCATCGTTTCTGTTTCTCATCAATTTTCGTAGTCGCCTCTGAAGGAAAGTCAGTTGTCAGCTTGCAGTCGCTGCCGACAAGACAAAAATATACCAATACCAATGGCACGTGAGTCGCCGTGATGGTAGAGTGGTTATTGGGGATGACTGTTGATGCGAACGTCGCAGGACCGAATCCCGGCCGTGGCGTGCGCACTCCGATGGTGGGAAAACGCTACAGGGTCATGTGCTTAGACTTCGACATGCGTTAAAGAACTCGAGATAGTCAGAAATTTCAGAGCCCCCGACGATGTAGTTTTTCATATTGTAGTTTTGGGACGCAAATCTCTGACACTATTATTATTAATAGCACAAGTTCTTGCGGATTTTAATGTCAGGAATAATTTGTTACCTAAAGCCAGAAATAGCTACTGTGTGAGACGTATGTTCGTTTCAAATAGTGCGAGTAGTTTGGAGCATCTAGAGGATGGTACAGTCTGCTAAACTTTTGTAAACATTTCAAACTACACCTTGTGCTTCTCAAGATGCTTTAATGTGGCTTACAAGGCCATTTACTGAAACTGTGTTACTTCGAAAGAGGTTGCAGTACGTTTAGTGACAGATGAAGGAGACACGACAATGACGTTTTTCGTAAAGAATGAGTGGAAAATGAGTCGAATGAGTCGAATGAGTCGAATGAGTTGAATGAGACAGGTAAAGAGTGTCGAGTAAAAAACAGACTAACTTTTTGGATTTTCAATCTGCTGTGGTTTCATTCTGCGAATGTGGTTGCTGATCAAGCCCAATGCAACCCAACTGATTAAAAGCCTTCCTTTCTGCTGGTTTCTTTATGGGCATTGCAAAAGCACGCAGAGGATGCAAAGGTCCGCCAGGCTTTCGAACATATAAATCAGGATAGCCAAGGGCTGTTTCTGGAAAATGTCAAACCATGCCATTGAACAGTACTTATGAGCGGCCGGAAGAAAGCACAGCAAAAAATACCACATTTCTCAAACACGCGGCGGCCCCGCTTTTCTTGTCCAAGAGAGGCGGCGGTTCTCCTGAGACATGCTCGTTCCGGAAGAACCGTTGCGCCTAAAGCGCTAAGCATTTCTTTAGTTCATGGAATGAGATCGCTCAGCATACAAGTCCTTTTATACTGAAAATGTGTACGTTGACCCTGCGCCATCGGTATCGTTGAAGTTATCTTAAAAAGGGGTCACAGCATTGGAGTCGAGAAAAGGCCATATGTCTACCGAGAGAACGAGAAGAAAAATAGTCGCATCATGAAGCTTACTTCAAGCAAGCGAATAAAATCACTGCATCTCCACGAAATGAATGATGATGAGTGGACGAAGCAGTGGGATCATTCAGTTTTACCATAAATTACCTGTGACATTGCCCACTCATGTTAGTGAGCGACAAAACGGGATACAGGTATCTGCAATATTATATACAAAGCGCTGTGCAGCTATGTACAAGGGACTGCGAGTGGCATCCGAAAGAGTTACGTGGGCGCTGGACGAGCTCAGTAGCTATATACAATGTTTATTAGATGTTAGGCAGCTCTTTGAGTATTCTGTGCAATGCTGTCCCTCCGTGCGTCCGTACGAACGCGCCGCAACGCGATTTTCTTGCCACATCTGTTCGGGTGGTGCCAAGTGGGTCACGCCCACGGTGTAAGATACAAACAAATTTTGTATCTTACACCATGGTCACGCCGCAGCCGCGTGCTCACGTCGCTCTCTCCATTGTCTGCCGTGAGCTCGCCGCAGCACCTGCAGCTGCCACCTCGTCAATTCACCCGCAACACCTGCCGCTACCACTGCTCACGAATCTTCCAGCGCTCACCGCAGCACTCGCGTCAGCGCCATTCAACCCATGACGCCACTCGTGCTCCACGCTGGTGCTTCGCGTCCGATCAGGGTTTCCTTTGTAAAGATGAATTGAATTTTTGTCATAAATGGTAAAGCGACTTGAGTTGTGGATTCCATTTTAGCTTCATTATTACTGCTTTGTGGTCTGTGAAATGTTGAACCAATGATTTCTCTATCGAATCTAACCTGAAGTTTTCAAAGATTGGGTCTATGCACGTCGCCCGGTGATTGTAGGTGGTTTCTGTCATACCAAACGCATCGTAGAGCGTATCAAGACCTCATATACTACACAAGCTTGTCGACGTGGCCGTTGGGCAGTCGCTTCCTACAACCTAAACTCAGAATCCGCTTGGTCTTTTGTCATTTCGCCACAGCTTTCCACGCCTTACGTTCGTTTTCTTTCATGACAGAAAGAAAATGTCCTGTGGTCATCATCGTCCTCGGATACCTTTCATCGGCTAACTCGATTATTCTTCATCGTCATCGTCATGCTCTTGGGGGTACAATGAACAAAGAACAACAGACAAGCTTATACTTGAAGGTGTTTCGCCCTAACACCAATTGGGAGGAGCCACGTGATGTAGCTTGCTGAAGGAGAATGAGTGTAACGAAAGGATAACCGTGTGTGTGCGATAAATGATCAAGTGGGCCGTGAAAGTGACGTTCATTAGATTCAGTCACTCAGGACTCAGCTATAGTGTAGTATCAGCCGAGTCCAGGGAACAGCGTCACAGTCCGACGGCTTCCACGGCGTGAAACTGGGATTTTTCCAGTGGCAGCAGTCAGGCCAACGTGCTATCGTGCTCAGTGTCTGATATACCACGAGAACACGTGGTGCAGCGTGCTCCAAGATTGTAAAAATGGTGCCGATCGGGGCATATTTACAAATTCTCTGGAGAGATTTCCACTGTTCTTGCAAACGTGCATCACCCCACCTGCTTGCTTTCATCCTGAAAGGTTATTCTCGAAGCTCATCGTACGGCAAAACAATGGGAGATCGTGAAAACAAGAGGAGGTGGTGCGTGCTCTTAGGTACAGCCAAACGCAGCTCTGATAACTCGAAAACATGTCAGGATCGGTGCCGCCATACAACGTTTCATAGCACTTAACCTACCACTTCTAACGTGTAGCTCATATGAAGCACAATTCCACCATCATTGAAGTCTTATTAACTCGATGCTTCAGAAGTCTTACCGTGTGTAGTCACATTTTTTTAGTTACTACACTTTCTTAAACCACAATTTTTTTACGTTTAAATTCTACCCTCTGACCATGGGCATCATATTTCAGCTTAACTTGAACAGGTGTGTTCATCTCGGTCCAAACAGTTAGATTCTGCCTTCAAGCACATACACGGTAACCAAGTACGCCCCGAGGCCCCTTTAAAAAATATACGTTTAACGTCTTCAGTTACACTTTTACCTATTTATCCAATGCTCAAAAAAGCAGATAGGACGAAACTGACTGCGCAATGTAGCACCATCAAGAGAAATACTTTTAACAAAGGTGTGCAGCAAGAACAGCTTTTCTTTCTTCCTATATTAAAAATAAATGTTGCCATCGAGCATGGTTCCTACGTGAGTATATGCAGAATGGCGCTGTCAAAGAATCGCAAAAACCACAATCTCGAAACTTCTCTCCTGGCGCGTCAGGCGTGTTGTTATTGGCAAAAAACTCATTAAGTGAGGGGTTCTCTCATTTTTCTCTTCATATTGGCAGAGTGCATCCGACACTTAATTGAATCGGAGGGAATTCTTAGGCATCTTTTCCCATCTACGACACCGATCGAAGACAGCTGATTTACTTGTCGAACTTTTCAAATCTTTCTTTATTTCTTATCTATTATTGGGGTTACAACCGCTACAATCTGAATTTCTTTACTATTGATCATGTCAGCCAGATGAAGCGAAAATCGTTCCACGTGGTGTATAGATTGATTCTTAAAGTCTCTTCAAGAAGATTTTGTTTGATTATATGCTTGTTAGTTTATGCGAGGTGATATGAGAAGGCACGTGTGCTTCCGTCGAACGACTTCAATGCTATAATTTTCATTCTGTGCTCACTATCCTCTCAGCTTTTCGAATTGTGCCTGAATCGAGCATTTTACAAGGAATGGGAATTGAGATATGTACTATGAAATAACAGCTGCTGAGAAAAAACAGCAAGCTTGACGATTACTGAAACAAATATGTGATTGCTTAGCCGACAGGTAATAAAAACATTAAATATTTAGAAAAAGCCATTTATTTCATCGCACATACGCAGGTCCACAAACTCTGCCTTTTTAGGGTGTGCTTGTCAAAGAGGTTATTTTGTCACTTCAGTTTTGGAATTTGTCTATCGTTCACGATTTAGATTTTGGTTTGGTCTATTCCTTTTCGTGTAAGTACAAGACTTCTAATATTGGTATATGGGTGTAGCTTGAGTTCAACGGGAAAAGTGAGGGCAGCAGAACATAAGGGAGTGCATGAACAACGTATTTACGAGATGTGCTCGGAACACCGCAAATCGCGACGTGAACGATAGGTTAGCTACGATGGCCATGGGTTGACGTTTTCCGAGATTTTGTTGTACACTTACGTGATGCCGTCGACGAATCGCTTGTTATAATGAAGCTTTATCGGCTCATTTTTGTTCCGGCAGTTCGAACAATTTTCTGCGTGAGAGGCGTGTGCTCGGTGCGAAATCTTTGCAAATGCTCTACCGTGATCCCCTGAAGTTTCTAGTGCGTATCAGTAGATTATTTTTGTATTTACAATTCACAAAGCGAATAATTATAAATTTGCTCTTGGTATAGTTGAAACAGCCTAATCTTTGAGACCTTTCAATGTCTTTTGGTGTTGTTGGTACCCATACATATCTCAATTTTTAATTGTTCTGATAGTGCCCACGTTTCATTAGCCCTGTCCTTCAGACAAAAAAATACAAGACTCTATCAGCAGGCGTGATCCTCGAAATTATCTTCTCTAGCAGTGAAACTGCCAATTTCACTCAATTTCTGCGCCCACATTGTCTGTAGTTCTTTAAAGGAAAGGGGGAATGCTTGATTTCATTGATTGACTGATATGTGGGGTTTAACGTCCCAAAACCACCATATGATTATGAGAGATGCCGTAGTGGAGGGCGCCGGAAAATTTGACCACGGACCAGATGGGGTTCTTTATCGTGCACCCAAATCTGAGCACATGGGCTTACGGCATTTTCACCTCCATTGAAAACGCAGGCGCCGCAGCTGGGATTCCATCCCGTGACCGGTGGGTCAGCAGCCGAGTACCTTAGCCACTAGACCACCCTGGCGGCGAAAGGGGGGATGCTCAGGCAGTCTCAATTTATTGTAGTGTTTCAGTAATACCAGTGACAATTCTTCATTTTATTCCAGTTTGGTACGCAGAGACTTCATCTCGGTTAAAAATGCAGCTTGACCTGTTTGAACATCCTGCAAGGTCTTTCAAAATATCAGAGGTTACTTCCGCACAGAAACAGGTAGGGGTACCATGATTGTCTTCAATATCACCAGCTTCAATTCGTAGGCAATTTTCCCACAGCAAGTGGGGCTCAATCAATGCCATTATAACGAGTACGCGACCGATACAACGAATAGCAATTGTTTACCTGCACAATAAACTGGCGGGGCACGTTAGTGTTGGCCATTGGAGCGTTGCTGCCAAACTCACTGATGCACGTGCGCTCAATACAAGAATGCTGGTCGTTGACGTGAGGATTTCCTCGGTGTCACGAGCTGGTAGACGGTGCGCAGTTGAAAACGTATCCCGATTGCACTTGTAACGTTGTCATGACACCTTTTGAAAAGTGCGGAATACGGGAAGTGTGAAATGGCCTGGTCCAGGATAAGATTGCCGATGCTGCACGGCATTTCCAAAAACGGCAGCACCGCATTTGCTGGTATCACCAGTTCAACTGACGACAAAGGCCAGGAGACAGGCTAGTCTTGAGCATCTGCCCAAGAAACAGTTGGGGCTGGTAAGCATTGGCCTTAGAAGCGTTGCTCCCAAGCCCAATGATGCGCACGTGGCCAATGCAAGTCTTTTGAACGCTGCTCGGTGACGTCCGGTTCAGTTGGGTGCCACGACCTATTTATGTATTGATTGAAAATACCTCAAATACCCTGTACACATCCCAGGGTTTTACATGAGAAACAAGTTAATATTTACAAAGTGTGACTCAACGGAGTTCTTGAAATGAGCATGGCTGATGTGAAAGAGGATGTTTGGGGGAAGATTGTAGGGAGAACAGCTACGTAGGACATGAAAAAAACTTATGAAAGAGTGAAAGCCTTGAAACTTTGCGCCGAGTCTGGAGAACAGTGAGACCTGCCTTTTTTTTAGGTTAGCTACACAAGTCGTGTAAGAATAATCAGAATGAATAAATCTCACCGCTCGGTTTTGTATTGATTCTATTAGATTGGTTAGAACGCGTTCAGCGGGATCCCAGACGGAACAAGCATACTCTAATTTAGGTCGGGTTATTGTTTTATAAGCTAGTAATTTTACTGGAGGGGATGTATGTGTTAAATTTCGCTTAAGATAGCCTAAAGTATGGTTAGCGGAATTAGTAATATTGGTAATGTGAGCAGCCAAAGGGAGGTTGTAATGAAAAGTAATACCCAAGTATTTAGCACTAGGTTCTGAGGATATGACGCTGCCATTAAGAGAACATTTGAATGCCGGGTAGTCATGCCGTCTAGTAAATGAAACCAGATATGTTCTGTTATTATTCACCACCATACACCAACCACTGCACCATTTATAAAATTTAGTAAGTCGTTTTGTAGTGCTAGGTTATCGGTGACATTGATGATCGGGCAATAAATGACGCAGCGTTGGCGAACAGGCGTATGTTTGGAGAAATGTTACTGAGAAGGTCGTTGATGTAAGTGAGGAAAAGGAGTGGACCTAATACAGGGCTTGTGGGTCTCCGGATAAGACAGGGGATGAAGTTGATGATGAATAATTTGCATGCACGAATTGATCTCTGTTAGTGAGGAACCCCTTAATTCAACGAAAAACGACAGAGGATGTAAATAAAGTCTCGAAAGTTTTTATAGCAAGCGTGTATGTAGTACCTTGTTGAAAGCTTTTTCAAAGTGAATGAAAAGTGAGTCTACGGGTACGTTCCGATCAAGGCCAACATGGTTATTGGGGAGAAAATGTGCAAATTGGGTTTCACAGCAAAAAAAAAACTTTTGAAACGCATGTTGACCTTGATTAAAAAAGTTTACAGAATTTAAAATGATGACAGTATGGGTATGTATGATATGTTCCATAATTTTTGAGCAGGACACTGGTTAGAGAGATGGGGCGGTAGCTGGAACAGTATTAGCCAACTTCCAATCATGTGGCAGGGTGCTCGATGACAATGACTGTTGAAAAATATGAGACAGAATAACACTGGTTATACAGTTGGTATTTTTTAACACTTTGAAGTTGATACAATCAGGTCCGGCAGATGAAGTTATCTTTACTGAGTCAATTATTTTGACGATACATTCGGACGAAACTGTTATTTCAGGCATAAGGGGCTATATATCATCTATATATCATATTCGAATATGAATGGTCCAACTAATTACTTTCAGCTTCTTGCGGCTTTTCAAACTTTGTTTTGTTTCTAAACATGCGCACTCAAAAGCATGCAGCGCTCAATGCGTGTTAGGGCGATCTTTCAGACTCGACATATGCAACCTTAGCCGCGTATTAATACATCTGCCAGTCTGCAGATGCCAGTCTGCCAGTATCACTGCATTTCAGTGAGTGTGCATGATTTCCTTATTTTAACAACACTACCTTGGATTATAGGCATCGAAAGAAAGCTTAAAGAAAAATAATGGAAGCATATCTCATAGACAAGCTCAAAGATAAGTATAATAACCACCCGTCGGTTGCCTTACTAGCAAAATAAATTTCGCTTCTGTCTGCTGTTCAATGAGCTTGCCATCTTAAGTTGTGGTATGGGTGCAGTTCAAATGTTTTTTGATGACTAGATTGCGCAGACCTGAGGGGTTCTAAGAGAATTTTGTTACCAAAAAATAAATCAGTTGTTATACTGCGCCAGTTTCTGCTCTCCTCCGTGTCCACATGTGCCTTCCCAAACATTTCAAGATAGATTTGCTACGGATCTCAAAAAACTGTGCGAGCGCGAATCACATGTCCCCGTTTTATAGAGTGAGTGTCTATTTATAATCGCAGGCTACAGAACATCTTGCCAAGGGCACTGTCCTCGTGCTCCGACACTCCCACACGCAAAATACTTCAGCATTTGGTTGAGGACGAGAATTAGCATGTCGGCCCATGAGAGAAAAGAGGACCCTTCTCTTTCGAATAGTTTTAGGCAAATGCGTAAGGGACGCTGTGAGTTTTCTGGAGATTTACTGCAGGTACTTAACTTTGTTTCGGTGAAAAACTTCAAGCACAGATGTAAGACAAGACCCTGCAGCCGCCACCGAGTTGTTTTCTTTTGTTATTCCGCATCACTCTTTCTTTCTAGCTCGCTTTCGCCTGCCTATTCTCGGCGAGCATATCTTCCGGCATCACCCGAGAGAAATATGATACCAGAAGATGTGCTCGCCGAGCGCAGCCTGAAAAACGATATACTGACAATGCAAGACTGCTCCGGCTTTGTGGTAAACGTACTTGAATTGGATTTTTCAAGACGCTTTGCGGCAAAAAAATCAAAATTGTGTTTTTTTTTGTTGATTGCATGAGTAAGTATAGGCGCAAAATATTTCTTTCTTGATTGATGGGAAACGCATGCGACTCAGCCGTTTGTAATACATCTTCGTGCCCATTATACGCGTGCGTAAGGTGTCAAGTACAGCTGCATACTTTGTTGGTGCCATTGATGATGATCATAATTAAATACAGCATAAGCGCTTTGTAATGTTAGGGCTTTTAAACCAACGACTCCTTGCGGAATTCAGGTGAACAAGGAATGGCTCTGTTCTACCCTTTTCGCACGCTATATTATTTGTGTTAGCAGGGCTGGTTGCACAACGTGAGGCCAGTATACGTTTTTTTTTTCTCTTAAGGAGGATTCAAGCACATCACAGCGTCGGGAAAAACGTGAGTTCTGCAAACAATCACCACCACGCGATGGCTTCAGTATAGGACGTCCCCATGAGGTCACATGTAGCCAAACTCCGTGACGTTACAATGACGTCATGCTCTGGAGCCATCTTTCGTCGCTGCCAATAAATATATAGGAACCGCAAGAAAACTGCGTGCCTTCTACTTTGGCCTGCAGCACGTGGGGCGTGTACTCATACGCTTATCTCTAGAGCGATACGCAACAGATGGCTCATAGCTTTGCATGTTTTGTCTTCTATTTTTTTGTGTTCTAATTTTTGCGTTGAAGAACTCGGCCGTACAAACGTCACTTCACTCGCTGCAGCGGCTTTGTCTACTAAAAGAGTGCGCTGCTATCTTTTTTTTCTTTTCTTGTGACATTATTAAATTACTAATAAATGCGAAGCATTTCTTAGCGAGCTTCGGTGAACTTGAGCCTATCCATCTATCTAGCCACTTACGTTTGGGCTCTCTCGTGGTCTCCCCCTTAATGTGACATGAACCAATATTAGCATGGGAGGATACGATGGTCTGACGATTATGACGCGCTGGTCGAGACATGAATAATGTCACCATCCCGTCGCGTACGTCATCAAACACTTCCCGCCAGACAGTGGCACATACCCAAGGTAGGGTACGTGCCGCTGGTATGCGGGTATGTGCCACAGGTATTTGACACATAGTATTTACTCCGGAACGACGAGAACACACACGGGTGATTTTAACGTGAGAGCGTCAAGAAATACACGGCATCGGTAACGTCGACCCGACGAATGCAAACAATAAATGTCAGAGCCTTAGCTGGAATCGAACCCAAGCATTCTGCGTAGCAATGAAGCATTTTACCAGAGAGCTACGCCAGGTCTCGAAACTACTTTTCAAATATACGCTAATCTTCGTGAAACGTCAATAGTTGTTGCAGTGCTGCTTACTCAACTTTATAAACATTACATATTTACTGCTTCGATACAGCCGTCACGTCGGGTTAACACCAATTGTGGTTAGTTGCCATGTACTGGAGTTGATTTATGTTGCATTGTCCAGGGCCAGCATCCTCGCTAGCATCAGTGCTTCATAGCAGCTTCTGGTGTTTCTAATACGCATGTCACAGTTGTCATCGTTGCGCAAGTGCCAACAACTGGTTATGTAGAAATATGCAACTCTTCAACTTATGTATGTGCGTGCAACATTTGTACATATATTTAGCGTCATTTCATGACGTTTTTTCCAATAAAAAAAATTGCAACGGGGTCACCTTCCCTCCGCATGATTCGCATAACGTTGAGTCCCGAGTGTGCGGGATCTGCCTTTTTTTTTTTTGAAGAAGAAGAAGAAAATGCGAAGTTTAAGTCTCAGTCGTCCTCAGGAGGTGGCTATTAAATGTGTTTAAAAACAAGTCAGCGCAAGCACGGGTACGCCATTTAGCGGCTAGTCTAGTAGCTAATGTTGTAGGCCCGTGTGCTCAGATTTGGGTGCACGTTAAAGAACCCCTGGTGGTCTGAATTTCCGGAGCCCTCCACTACGGCGTCTCTCATAATCATATGGTGGTTTTGGGACGTTAAACCCCACATATCAATCAATCTTGTAGCTAAAGTACTCGGCTGCAGACCCTCAGGTCATGGGATCGAATCCCGGCTGCGGCGGCTGCAGTTTCGATGGAGGCGGAAATGTTGTAGGCCCATGTGCTCAGATTTGGGTACACGTTAAAGATCCCCAGTAGGTCAGAATTTCCGGAGCTCTCCACAACGGCGTCTCTCATAATCTAATGGTGGTGTTGGGACGTTCAAGCCCACATTGTAACGTTTAGCTCAGAGACAAGACGACGATGAACACTTGGCTGGGCCTCGCCATGACGAAAGACCCCTGGCCGTTTATTTCCTGGGCTTAAGTAGCCGCGCTCACAGCGGGGAAGGGGGAAAGAAAGCAAAGGAAGGAAAGTAAAGCGCACGAAACGGTGGAGAGGAGGAGGAGACAATATCGCCTAGGGCGAATGCTGATAGCACATAGTCCGCTCTGTTACATCTTCTCTTCACACATTTTCAAAACACTGATTTCGTTTGCACTCATTTACTTGATGGAAGGATGGCCCGTAGTGAAGGCGCTTCGGTTCGCTGCGCTGGCGTCCTGACCTGCGCAGGCCAGCCAGTGGGCTTCCTGGAGTGTCTGGAGAAATGGTGGCGCTATAATCTTTCTCTGGCTGAGCTGGTTGCACCTGGTGACACCTCAGTGGGTTGTCCGGCGTGATGTTGCCGCGGTGTCCATCACTGAACTTCGCCGGGGGCCTCGCGTCGGGGTTCGGATTACCTTCGGGGCTGACCTTGTCGTTGAAGTTTTCGTCCGTTCGCAGCAAGTGTTGTCGGTTCCGTCTCAGGAGCCCATGGTCTTCCGTTCTTACCACGTATGATCGTGGTGCAGTCTCTCGTACCACTTTAGCTCAGCGTGACCAGCTTCCATGTTTGATCCGGACCACATTTCCGGCTTCCGAGGGTGGTAGTGGCCTGCCTCGGGAAGGCTGTCGCTGTTTCCATACGGGTATGCCTCCGTCGACGTTGTATTCTGGAAGAGTGGCGTGCAGGCGACGACCTTGCAGTAGTTCTCCGGGTGAGTGACCACTGTCAAGGGGAGAAGATCGATAAGCCAACAGACCAAGCTATACATCACCCCGGGACTCGTGGGTTTTCTTTAGAATACGCTTCACGATCTGTACCCCCTTTTCAGCTAAGCCATTTGATCGTGAGAACTCTGGACTTGAGGTGATATGCTCGAAGTCATATCGGCGCACGAAGGACGCAAACTCTCGCGATGCAAATTGAGGCCCGTTGTCGGTGCAAACTTGGTTGGGAATGCCGTATCGCGAGAAGATAGCAGATATCTTGTATATTGCTTCCGCCGCCGTGGTACCTCTGAGTTTCTCGACGTCAGGAAAGTTAGAATGGGCATCAAACACAACTACGTAGTGTTCTCCAGCGAATGTAAATAGGTCTATGCCTACGCGATACCACGGTCGGTCGGGCGTTGGATGTAGCAGGAGGGGTTCACTCGGTTGACTGTATGCGTACTTTCGACATACGCTGCACGTTCGCACTCGTTGCTCAATGTCACTGCTCATTCCCGGCCAGAAACACAGTCTACGGGCTCTAGCTTTGCACTTGTTCATACCCAAGTGGCCTTCGTGAATTCGCTCAAGAATTTCCGCACGCATTGATTTAGGCACCACAACTTTGCAACCCTTTAGCACCACTCCATTGACCACGGATAGCTCTTCCGCATACGGTTTCAGTACACCGTCTATTGCCATGCTATCTTCCATTTGTTTCATGGTGCGGCTGAGAAGCGGATCTTCGAGGGTTTCCTTCTGCAGCCGCAACATAGTCGCTTTGCTTATGATGCTGTTGACTATTTGCGTTGTGTGGATGTCCACGTCCTCGCCTTGGTCGCCTCCGCCAGTTGGTAGTGCAGCCCGAGACAGCAGGTCTGCGAGTAACAGGTCCCTACCAGGTACAAACTGCAACAAAAAATCATATTTCATAAGACGGATGAAAAACCGCTGTAGCCTGGGTGGCATATCTGCAATGTTCTTTTCGGTAATCGCAAGTAATGGCCTGTGATCAGTTTCTATCGTAATGCTTCGTCCATACACGAACTGATGAAATTTTTCACAAGCGAAAACAATTGCCGGTGTTTCCTTTTCTATCTGGGCGTATCGCTCTTCACTCGGCGTCAGCGCTTTTGAGGCGTAGGTCACTGGGTGCCAGTGATCCCCGTGTCTTTGCAATAAGGCAGCGCCAATACCTGTTCCTGAGGCGTCCGCAGTTATCTTCGTGTTTCTTTTTTCATCAAAAAGAGCCAGGAATGGAGGATTAGCAAGCGCTGCGCAGATCTGGTCCCATTCGCGCTCATGGGCTATTGTCCACTCAAACACCGATGCTTCTTTCACCAGGCTACGCAGCAACGCCGTTTTATCGCTCAAAGCTGGCAGGTATTTCCGAAAGTAGTTCACAACCCCGAGTAATCTGCGCACACCCTGTTTATCTTTTGGGGCTGGCATGGCACGGACGCTTTCGATTAAATCAGGGTCAGGACGAATTCCGTCTCTTCCGATAACGTCGCCAAGGAATGCAACCTGCGTGGTGCCGAACACGCATTTAGCTGGAATAAATGTCAGCCCTTCCTCTTGCGCCCACCTTAGTACTGCGATGACGCGTTCGTCGTGTTCTTCCTTTGAGTCGCCCCATATTAAAACGTCGTCTACGTAGACGCACACTCCCGGCAGCCCTTCGAACATCTCTGTTGGAGTCTTCTGGAACACCGCGCTGGCTGAGGAAATTCCGAAAGGCAGACGCGAAAAACGGTACCGCCCAAATGGTGTCGCAAAACTGCATATTCGTGAAGTGGCCTCATCTAAAGGAATCTGATGAAAGCCGGCATTAGCGTCGAGCCGGGAGAAGTATTGTGCTCCTGCCAGCTCGCTCTCTATATCCTCTCGTGAAGGGATAGGATAGTGCTCCCGCTTAATGCTCCTGTTCACTGCTCTAGGGTCCATGCAAATGCGAAGGGTACCATCCTTCTTGTGCACAACTACCAGGGGGCTCACCCATTCAGTTGGTTCATCCACCTTGATGATTGAGGCCTTTTCCATTCGTTGCAGTTCTTGTCGCACGCGTCCTTTCAACGCTATGGGTACTCTGCGGGCAGGCTGCACGACTGGAACGGCATCCTCTCGTAGTACCATTTTGTAAGGTCGCCCGACGCAGCCGGTGCCGCTGAAGAGGACAGGAAATGCAAGCTGGAATTTCGTTTGCCCATCGCCTACCTTCACGGCGTCCGTCGTCACCGGTACCAGACCAAACTGCTGGCATGTCTTTAAGCCAAGGATGGCTTGGCGCCCCTTTTTCACGATAAAGAACGAGACTGAATGCTGTGCTTCGTTTATCTTGAGATCTTCGGTGGCCACGCCAACGTGTTTGATTGTACTGCCGTTGTAGGCGGCGAGGACAGCGGCGCTCTTTCGCGGAGTGCTTGCGTGGGCGATTCGGTTGAACAGGGTTAGGGGCAGCAAATTTGCCTGAGACCCGGTATCTACCTTGAATTGTATCTCCTGACCGGCTATTTTTCCGCGAACCATCCAATCCGCTCCTATATCTCCGGTGACGCCGCAAATGCTGATGCCCAAGATGTCAAAATTTTCATCGCTTTCTTCGGCTTTGTGAACCTCGCTTATCCTGCGCGCATTGTTGCAGCATGCGGCGAAGCGATTTCGTTTCTTGTATGCATAACAAGTTTTTCCATACGCCGGGCACCGCTCGGGGGCATGTACCTTGTTACAATTTCGACACCGAGTTCCATTCGCAAACTTCGTGCGGTGTGTGCGGCGTGTAACGTCAACGTGCAGGCTTTCATTTGACCATGCTGCGCTCTGAATGGCAGCAATCTCAGCAGCTTTGCAAATTTCTTCTGCTTTCTGCAAGTTTAAGTCTTTGTCGCTCAGCAACTTTTCTCGAAGTTTCGCATTATTCGTCCCAAACACCACTTGATCCCTGATCATGGACTCTTCAAGCGTACCGAAGTTGCACAGCTTTGCTTGCTTTTTTAAGTCCCGTAGGAACCGCTCAAAGGGCTCGGCCTCTTCCTGCTTTCGCAGTCGAAAAATGTGCCTTTCGTAGACTTCATTACCCTGGTCGACACAATATTCTTCAAATTTCCGCACTAACGTGTCATAATCTTCTCTGCTCTCACCTGCCGCAAACGAGAAGTTGTTGTAGACCTCGAGCGCCTCGTCCCCCGCGGTGCTCAGAAGAATCGCTGCTTTTACGGCTGATGGGCGGGGCTTCTCCGATTCCGTAGCGGTGATGAACAGCTGCAGCTTCTGCTTGAATACCAGCCAGTTTTTCCTGATGTTGCCGGACAGTTGCAGCGGTTCCGGGGGCTTGACGAGGTCCATTTCGAACGTCAGTATCCCACTTCTGACACCATGTAACGTTTAGCTCAGAGACAAGACGACGATGAACACTTGGCTGGGCCTCGCCATGACGAAAGACCCCTGGCCGTTTATTTGCTGGGCTTAAGTAGCCGCGCTCACAGCGGGGAAGGGGGAAAGAAAGAAAAGGAAGGAACGTAAAGCGCACGAAACAGTGGAGAGGAGGAGGAGACGATATCGCCTTGGGCGAATGCTGATAGCAGATAGTCCGGTCTGTTACACACATGTCAATCAATATTGTTACGTGGTCACGACTAACGCAGGCATATACTGTGCGTCCGAAAGGAAACTTCTTATTTGGCTAAACTTATGGCCAGAAATGAAAATTCAAACTACAGCAAGCAATGCGCGCTGTACAGGAGGCGTTGGATGTACACTGTTATCGGCGAACAGAGCGTCGGCCGTCGATAACCTGATCCACGGCAACGCGCGTCGGCATTTATACACGTGACGTCGAACATTCGAGCGTTATCACTGTGTCCGAGCTTGTTCCAGGATAAACTCTGCTGTTCGCGCTTGCGCGCTCGGTCCACACAGATAACCCGAAGCCTACCTAAAAGGCTCTAAGACATTCTGGTGCAAATCACGCACGGCAGTATCTACACGATCCATACGCTGGCAATATAATATATAGAAAGTAGGGTGTGTGGCAGTACGACTATGAGCGAATTCATTTTCGCGACAAGTTGAGCTGCATGGATAGACGCGACTTTACACAAAAACAGTGTTTCCCACATAGACAGCAGCACTGCATAAATTAGAACTGTTACCGTCCGCACACGAAGATGAGGCATACCTGGTTTTGTTGGCCCTATATACCGCTTCGCTGACGTCAATCCCAAACAGTCGAGAACGTCACTTTGAAATGTTCACGGCTCGGTGGGTGCCAGTCCCTTGCGACGGATCGCGCGTTAGGAGTCGTAGGTTCGATTCCCTACATAGGGCACATGTCTCTGCCGTGGTATGCGGCTTCAGCTTCGAGCAGACGGCGAGTAGCAGACGAGGTGCATGGAAGCGACGTAGAGGGTGTCCCTGTACACTTGGTCTTTGTTCCGGACACCATGCTGGAGCTAGCACAGTTTGCCGGTCTTCGTCGCTTCTTGTCACCTGCAGCGCCCTACGAGCCTGCTGCACCCTTCTCGCTTGCAGCCTTGCGACCACTTGCGGAAACGTCGCAGTTTTTTTTTTGTTTTTTGTTGCTATCACATGCACTAAGTCTTGCATTGACGGCGAAAGTGATGACGATTCAGTTGATGAGAGATAATTTTCCTTTTGCCAGGTAACGTCCCCATGCATCCCACAGATCCCTCTAAATGACGGCTATCATGCTTTGGCGTAATATAGTAAAGCCAACTCATTAAAAAAACCCGAGGTGCAGATTTTAAAATAGAGATAACAAAACACACGCATTAATCGGAAAATGCCAGCGCTCAGCTGTAGTGAATGGTATTTTACGGGAATTGCACTCCCACATAAAAATAGAGATGTTTTAGATGGCCTGCCGTTTTTTTAGCAGGCTTTCATTCTTAAAAGCACTGACAAACCAATTTGGCATCCCGTTTTTTTAGTGCAATATGTTACTGGAGAGCTGTTAGTCATAACATGGCACATTGTTTGCTGCAGATTGTAACATAATTAAAGACAAGTTTCTTATTACCAATCAGTTTCAGTTTCGGTGTGAGTGTGCTTCAAAAACGACAAGCCGCCGAGTGTAGCTATATCACTACATAGCATGTGCAACTTTCAATCACATCAGCAGATAGCAATGTGAAGCACTCTCACACGGTCTTCATCAAGAAGTCATTTCGAAGAGGAAATGGGGCAGCACTGTCACCAAACACCACTTTCAGCACGTGCGACATGGTTATAGACTAGCGAGCAGCTGCCTACGCGGCAAAAGAGAAAAAATTACGGCTCTGATATCATCATACTTTGTTGCAACGTGGTCAAGTAAGAAAAGTAGGGGGTCATCAAGAGTGGCCTTTGAGGATGTCAATAGCACGAGAGAGTCGATCGCTTGTGCAATCTTGAAAAATAATTTAAAATGACTTCCAAGCTATATTCGCTTTCGATATTTTGCTGATGATATGCGTATATGTTCACAGCAATCGACCCCGCAGGCAATGTCGGCTACGAACGTTTGTATCAGTACCCTTTTCATATATGATCATCAACATATCAAAAAAAAGCACGACCAACAAATTGCGGCCGAGTAGGTAATGCCAGCACGTTTTCTGCCAACTTCTCCAGCCGCAGAGTTGCTTTCTTGTTTTCTTTATTGTAATCGCACAGTAACTGCCGCGTTTACTTTAGGCTTTGTGTAGCGTTTTCCAAGAACACAAAAACAAAACACGTTGCAAAATATTTTATTAAACTTTATTTTCTTGTATGTACACATTTACAAACTCACGATAACATTCGCTGCTTCCCTTCCAGGTAGTTGCCCACTTTTGGAAAGCACCAGTGCGCAGTGTATTTACACGACAGTACAGGAACAACGAGCCTCACAACAATGCTTAAACATAGTGCACATAACAGTACATACGCAGGCGACTTCATCGCGCGTAATAGGTAGTAAGGATAAGAGAAATCTATGTTTTGTGCCCGTACTTTAGTCGCGTTCTCCAGTCGCCACTCTCTCAATAATTTCTTATCCGTGATTTTGCTGATGTGAGAAAGGAACATTTGTAATCAAGTATCACAGTTTACTAGTGCTCTCAAGAGTTTATTTTTCGAAAATATTACGTCACTATGCCCGCAACGAGCTACGTGTGGTACACTCACTCCTGCTACAGTGCGGCTTGCCTTTCGAGCGACCAAGTACTTTCAGTCAAATGTTGCCTGACTGAGAAGGGGGAAAAAGGCATGCAGCACACTGAACATGTTTAACCTGTCCGTAGAAGGCATAGCAGAATCAAAGACGTTGCCGTGAGTGGCAGTCTTACTGATGCGATTTAGTGACCGTAGTTTTTGGTACAGTCCACCTAACCTGATTCAGTGCCGTGTTGTAGTAAATGATGAAAAAGATATCACCAACAACATATTCATCGCCAGTAAGTTTCTCTTTTTGTCGGCGAGAACAGAAAGGGACCCTGAAACACTTGTCGCTATTTCTACTTGAACAAACAGCCACAAGATGTCCCCACTTTCAACGTTTACCTTCAACGTTTAGGGTCATTCCTTAAACTCTTGTACCCATCCAGTTCCGCACAATGCTCGAAGTGTACATGTTATACCTATCTGCCTCGAATCAAGTGAATACTCCTCTGCACCACTGCATGCCTCTACTTTCTTGCCCCTGTTTATGTCAACCATGGTTTAAATGGTGGAGTATTCGTCCTGGTAAAAGGAAGTACAATTTGTTGCTCTCATATTTTTCTAGCAGCAAAAGAGTCATCATCGGCAGACACCAGGAGATCGGGCTAAGCAACTCCTTATGGCAGTGAAATCCCAAATTTGATCTTCCGCACGACCATGCTCGACAACCGTTGAGGCTCGATTGGCTGTTGCGTTGAGCTGAGGTCGCAGTGTCCACTTGGTTCCATTTGTACCAAGCTGGGGACAGAAAATACAAACCGCCTCTGCATTCCAAGTAACTGTTGTGTTCATCAAAGGTTTCAACGACCACGAGAGCATAACAGCACGACTTCTCTAGAGGCCACTTTGTCACGAATAGAAAATAATAGGCTTTTCATTATTGTAGAAATTTATTCAGCAATTTATTAGAGATAGAAAATATAAAGACACTCTCAGCAAATTTTCATCGTCACTGTCACCGTCATATCCAGAATACCCATGTGTATATGTAAGTAAAAGCCCCCCAAAAAAATAAATCAGAAGGACACATTTTCGAAGTGCCCCACCGGCATTCGGACCTGTGACCAATTACTCCAGAGCCGGAGACACGCGGCCACTCTTTTTTTGTTGTTGAAGCAGCTTACCATCTCTCTAGTCTGGTTGTATCTGTGCAACTGCATTATTTATGTTAAATGGCTACGTACGATGTCTTGATGATACGCATCAAAGAGTTCCAGATATAAATCAATATTGATCCTTCATAAAAACACAACAAATGTTGATTGCAAAAGTGTGATAATTACGACAAGATGGTAATTAAATAAAAATATGCAGCTGACACTTCTGATGTCGATACACTTAAGATAGCGTCGTCTTTTTATTGAAGTAAAGCCTGCAGATTTTGAAGCAGTTATTGTTTAGTAGCATTAGACGAGACGGCAAGGAACGTTTGCAAATATATATATCGGTACTTACTGATACAGAGCAGACAAGAGGCCATTATTCTCTGGCAAGACTGCTCGCACTATGTCCTTCAACACAATGGTATTACGGCAACCTGTAATACGAATGGTGCATAACGAGGTCCAGCTTCAGTTTGAAAAAGAAGAGCACATCTCTAAAACTTACCGCACGTCATAACCTGTGCATCTCGTCCTCGTCGAACACTTTAGATTTGCTCGAGACATAGAAAAGCTGAGACCCATCTCGACTCCTGTGAAATTTGAGAAGAAAATCTGTTTTACCCGTAATGTATGCCTTCCTCGTTTATTTTTATCATTTTTTTGCAAAGCTGGACAATAATTCTGGTTCCCGTGTGAGTGGTTGTGTTTTTAATTTCACTACATATATCCCGATGCTAAAAAAGAGGGAAAACACTTACATGCCCGTAGAAGTCTGAGACTTTCGAGACTGGATTGCTATCTGTTCCACTGAAAGGGAGAAAAGGAAAATAAAAATAAAACAAGAACGCAAATCATTTTTACATTTATTGATGCGAATGCACTGTATTAGAGTCCTTTGTGAAGAAAACACGATAGTGACTTCCTAATAAATAAGACGACTTCCTAAAACGACTTCCTAAATCACTTCTTAACAAACAATAGAGCTCGAAGCACTTGCAATACTTCAAATACGGTCACATGCTATGGTCCTATAGTGCATTGAATAAGCGTTATTGCTCTTATACAGTGTCATTAAGCCATCATTAAGCATTATTTAGCATTCACAGAAATAGCTTACGACAGACTTGTTCGCAAGAGCAATGGCAAGAGCGCAAGAGCAGTTGGGCGTTGCGCTGCACATATCATCATAAAAACCAGCTGGCTATTCGGAATGAGCACTTGCAAACAAAATCCTTTGCGTTTTCAGCCCCAGTACTGATTGATTGATATGTGGGGTTTAACGTCCCAAAACCACTATATGATTATGAGAGACGCCGTAGTGGAGGACTCCGGAAATTTAGACCACCTGGGGTTCTTTAACGTGCACCCAAATCTGAGCACACGGGCCTACAACATTTCCGCCTCCATCGGAAATGCAGCCGCCGCAGCCGGGATTCGAACCCGCGCCCTGCGGGTCAGCAGCCGAGTACCTTAGCCGCTAGACCACCGCGGCGGGGCAGTACTGCAAACTCGTGTGCAATAGTAAGAGACCTCACGCAATAATACGTCCGTCTAGAGGGTCAATGTTGTGCAGTTGTCTCGTTATCACGCCCATTGTTGAGAGCCAATGATAAACCATTCAGAAGATGTCTTTAAGCAAGAGAAATTTCATGAATATGAGCAAAGTATAGTGTGCATATTGTTGACTATCTGACTATGACGAGTGCACAATGTATTTTCTGGCTATATCAGATGGTTACGTGATAAATTGGGATACACTTAAGCTTCTTTAAGAGTTTAACGCGATAGTGTAATCTAGCCCCTAGTGCGTCCTTCAACCGCTAAGTGCATACTTATTATTATTTGTTACACACACACGCATGCACTCAAACGCACACACGCGCGCAAGCGCGACGTATCTACAGTAATGCAATGACAGTGCAGTGTGGCCGCTTCCCTCTGCTAGAACGGCGCTTTGCTGTAGTCGAGACACGTTTTTCACAATGTCTCACAGATGGCACAAGACATACACACTCACGCGCGCGCGTGCGAAGGGTACTATCAGCGTCAAATGAGACCCAAAAAGCGGCAAGCCTTTGCGATAGTGTAGCGCGAGCCGTCTAGTAACTTATCGTCATTGACAGGCGCGCGCATCCTTTTCGGCAGCATTGCGCATACATGCGCGCCTGTTCGTAGTGATAAGCGGACGGCACTCACTATACAGCAGAACACAGCCAGCTCAGTGCTTGCTGCCATATTGAAAAGCGCGTTGCGCCATCTGTTGGAAGCGTGGGGAAGCAACACCCTCAACTGCCACGCGAGCAGACGCTCAGCAAACTAAACGCGAAACTTCACAACCCGAGTGCGGCTGTAATCATGTTTCGAGCTGTTCCTGTGTTGGAATTTTATGCTGATTTTGCGTGAAACGTCGAGGAGACCTTTCTCGACAGTCCAGAGCACGTGCATTGAAGACTGCGGAATCAACTTCATGCGGTAGGTACTATCCGACTGAAAGAAACGCGAACAGCGTTAACTGCGGCGTGCCTTGGCTGTGACAAGGCAGAATTTGTGCTGTGAGCCGGCGTCAACGTAGCGCTAGAATCTGGCTCCTACTTACACTCATGCACCGCATGCGTACCAATTGCCAGTCCTGCCGGGCAGTCGGACCAAACACGCGTTGCTAAGGTGACAGCCAGAACAAGGTTTTAAAATGCTACGTTGACACCGGCCGAAGGCACATGTAGATTCGCCTAGTGACAGTTAAGGCATGTCGCAGTTCGACCGAGTCAAAAGCCATGCTTTCCGCGCCGTTCACATCTCTTTTCATCGCGATAGCAGGCCGTTACATTTGTACTAATCATGCGCGGTTGTGCATCCACGTGCGAGTCGTAATTCACATATCCTATTATTGACATGCGGCCTGCGGAAGAGTACGGCAATAGTTTTGTGCCGCATACTACAGGCATACTGTAGGCAAACCGCTGCTGTAAAGTGGAACAGCTAGAGTCGCACTTGAATAAACGCATTCAGTATACTTAGTCGTACACTTCACTGGGCTCGTTGTTTTTCCTGCTGATTGCGATTATATCCTATAGGGCGGCAGAGCTCATCGTATTTTTTTTTTTTTGCTGTGGATGGAAATCTGTGCAATCACAAAATACCGCACCGGCACGATTCCCGCGATGCACGGTGAACTTCACAGGCAGTGCTCAGCAATCTCTTCCTCTTGCGCTGGTTGTTGTCGCATCAGATGACAGCGCAGTGGTACCCAGACATTTTATAAGCGGGTGCAGTGTAAACAGGCGCTTTTTCGCAGTTTAAACTACCAGAGCCACTGCATGCCATGCTATCAAGGCGCGTCTTGGCAGTTCCAACTTATGGCGTCTCTGGCAGCGAGGGTATATCACCAAAGGCGCCTGGGCACGACATAGGCGAACTCTCGTCTAGACTATCATGAAGGCTTGCCGCTGTTTGGGTTTCATTTGACGCTGATAGTACATACAGGTTTTTATTCTAAAACAAGAGACGCATGGCCTCCAAGATATACAACGCGCACTCGCCATCTTTGTCATAAAGAATCTCACAATTCCTCACAGATGGCAGCACATTATCTAGCGTTTGCTGTTTGCTTGATCAACGTCTCTGAAAAGGCATGATATATTTTTCGCTAGATGGACATAGTTGTATCTTTTTAGAGCTGTTTGAAAGTTTCTGTGAGTTCATAGCAGCGATGGCTGCGCTACCCCGGCTTTTTTTTATGTAGTTTGATTGCCTCCCAAATCCGCCTACAAATCACCGAATTGACTCGTTTTCGTTGTGACACCTGTCGAACAAAATGCGTTGAGACGACTCCTTCCACTACATGGCATATATGTAGTGTTGTTTCCCAAAGCAGCTGCAAGTAACGTTGTAGCTGTGTGGTAGGACACCTGTATGCTTGCCACGCGAACGGCCTGGGTTTGTCCTAAATTGGACCGAAATTTTTGTTCTTTATTTTATTTTATTTGCTTCTTTCTCAATTTTTCTTCATCATCATCATCATCATCATCAGTCTGACTACGTCCACTGCATGACAAAGGCCTCTCCCATGTTCCGCCAGTTAACCCGGTCCTGTGCTTGCTGCTGCCAATTTATACCCGCAAATTTCTTAATCTCATCTGCCCACCTAACCTTCTGTCTCCCCCTAACCCGCTTCCCTTCTCTGGGAATCCAGTCAGTTACCCTTAATGACCAGCGGTTATCCTGTCTACGCGCTACATGCCCTGCCCATGTCCATTTCTTCTTCTTGATTTCAGCTATGATATCCTTAACCCCCGTTTGTTCCCTAATCCACTCTGCTCTCTTCTTGTCTCTTAAGGTTACACCTACCATTTTTCTTTCCATTGCTCGCTGCGTCGTCCTCAATTTAAGCTGAACCCTCTTTGTAAGTCTCCAGGTTTCCGCTCCGTAGCTAAGTACCGGCAAGATACAGCTGTTATATACCTTCCTCTTGAGGGATAGTGGCAATCTCCTTGTCATAATTTGAGAGTGCCTGCCGAATGTGCTCCACCCCATTCTTATTCTTCTAGTTACTTCAATCTCGTGGTTTGGCTCTGCGGTTATTACCTGCCCTAAGTAGACATAGTCTTTTACAACTTCAAGTGCACTATTACCTATCTCGAAGCGCTGCTCCTTGCCGAGGTTGTTGTACATTACTTTCGTTTTCTGCAGAATAATTTTAAGACCCACCTTTATGCTCTCCTTGTCTATCTCCGTAATCATGAGTTGCAATTCGTCCCCCGAGTTACTCAGCAATGCAATGTCATCGGCGAAGCGCAGGTTACTAAGGTATTCTCCATTGACTCTTATCCCTAACTGTTCCCATTCTAGGCTTCTGAAAACCTCCTGTAAGCACGCGGTAAATAGCATTGGGGAAATTGTGGCCCCCTGCCTTACACCCTTCTTGATTGGTATTCTGTTGCTTTCTTTATGAAGCACTATGGTAGCAGTTGATCCCCTGTAGATTTCTTCCAGGATGTTTATATATACTTCATCTACGCCCTGATTCCGCAGTGTTTGCATGATGGATGATATTTCTACTGAATCAAACGCCTTCTCGTAATCTATGAAGGCTATGTATAGTGGTTGATTATACTCTGAGCATTTCTCTATTACCTGATTTATAGTATGAATGTGGTCAATTGTTGAGTAGCCTGTTCGAAATCCTGCTTGTTCCTTTGGTTGATTGAATTCTAATGTTTTCTTTACTCTGTTAGCAATTACCTTTGTAAATAGCTTGTATACTACAGAGAGCAAGCTGATCGGCCTGTAATTCTTCAAGTCTTTGTCATCTCCTTTCTTATGTATTAAGATGATGTTAGCGTTCTTCCAAGACTCTGGTACTCTTCCCGTCAGGAGACACCTCGTAAACAGGGTGGCTAGTTTTTCTAACACTATCTGTCCTCCATCTTTCAGCAGATCTATGTTACCTGATCCTCACCAGCAGCTTTGCCCCTTTGCATGCTCTCCAAAGCTTTTCTGACTTCTTCTATCATTACTGGTGGGGTGTAATCTGGGTTACTGCTAGTTCTTATAGTATTAAAGTCGTGGTTGTCTCGGCTACTGTACAGATCTCTGTAGAACTCCTCCGCTATTTTAACTATCCTATCCATATTGGTAGTTATTTTGCCTTCTTTGTCCCTTAGTGCATACATCCGACTTTTGCCTATCCCAAGTTTCCTCTTCAATGCTTTGACACTTCCTCCATTTTTCAGAGCGTGTTCAATTCTCTCCATGTTATACCTTCTTACATCGCATACCTTACGTCTATTAATCAACTTCGAAAGCTCTGCCTGTTCTATTTTGTCTGTTGTACTTGACACTTTTATGATTTGACGCTTCTTAATTAGGTTCTTCGTTTCCTGCGAAAACTTGCCAGTGTCCTGTCTAACTACCCTGCCTCCAACTTCCACTGCACACTCCGTAATGATACTCGTCAGATTATCATTCATTGTATCTACGCTAAGGTTGGTTTTCTCACTGAGAGCCGAGTACCTGTTCTGCAGCGACACTCTGAATTCCTGTACTTTCCCTCTCAGTGCTAGCTGATTGATTGGCTTCTTGCGTATCAGTTTCTGTCGTTCCTTCTTCAAGTCTAGGCGAATTCGAGACCGTACCATTCTATGGTCACTGCATCGTACCTTGCCAACCACTTCCACATCCTGCACGATTCCAGGGTGTGCACTCATTATAAAGTCTATTTCGTTCTTATTTTTGCCATTAGGGCTCCTCCATGTCCACTTGCGGTTTTCTCGTTTTCGGTAGAAGGTATTCAAAATCCGTAAATTATTGCGTTCTGCGAATTCTACTAGTAGCTCTCCTCTGGCGTTTCTAGTGCCGATGCCATAATCTCCTACTGCCTGGTCTCCAGACTGCTTCTTCCCTACCTTTGCATTAAAGTCGCCCATCACTATAGTATACTGTGTTTTTACCTTACTCATTGCCGATTCCACGTCTTCATAGAAGCTTTCAACTGAAGCGTCAATTTTTCACTCACTAACAATTTTCCGCTCACAACCAATGGTGCCCACACCGACGGCGGAATTTCTGCGGCATGAGCTCTCTAACGCTACCGCGTTAAAAGCACCAAAGTTCCCCAATGCAATGCTTGCGTCGACGTCGATGTTGATTTGCTTTTTTCAATTTAGGGCATCGTCCATGCTGCACTCAACGGTCTTCAGCATAGAAGATGTAGGCACTTGGAACACTATACTTGTTTCCTTTGCATCAAGATCGCTGTTCCGTTAAAAAAGACGACTGGCGTATTTTACGTCGACATGCTGCAACACTCATTAACTTTTTCTTCGGGCTTTGCTTTTTTAAAATTAATTTTTCTGTTACGTTGTCTCTTTGAACATGATTTTGCGTCATCCATTGGACGTGTTTTCTTTACAATAATAAACGACCACATTACCCAATCACTGCAGGCACTCGCCTTCTATGAAAAATAGACTTCTCGTAAGAAAACGCTGACTCGTGTAACTGTACCTGGCCTTTTCTGGGCGTAAGGCACATCGTAAACTCTGTGTGGTACAGCATAAGCTGATGATCCTCGGGATGAGCCACCACCGCAGTACGTCGGTTCGGCAGTACTCAGCACTTCACTTTTGTAACGCTCGCCGCACACGCTACCTGCGAGTAAGAAAAAGGAAAGCCGATTACTACAAATAACATAGCACTCCTTTACAGATTCTTATCGTGTTTTAGCCTCCAACACCCCAGAGAGAAATATGTATACATCGCGCGAGGCATGGCTGCGGGTTATGTTATATTTCTCAAACAAGGGCGTAGCCGTAAATTTCCAAGTTTTGTGTGTTCGGACATACCTTTGTATACACACACACATAAAATTGACAAGAAATTGGAGGAAGGGCTAGCACCAACCCTCCACCATCCCTCTTCTCCTTGGCTTCGCTAGTGTTTTTAAGGTTCCCAGGAGCCAACTGCAGATGAATACAGAAACCTAAAAGTCACCATCCACAATCTGTTACCAGTAACTTTATTGTTTCTTGCTTATTTCATTAGTCTGTTTCAGAATATAGGTTCATAAAGATCGACTATAGGAGGCGCTGTCTCCTGTTTGTGAAGTGTAAGATGCCTAGAGGAGCATCCCATCAAGCATTCCCAACTCGCTCCCCCCCCCCCACACACACACTAACTTTGCGAATGAACTGCACGTCCTTGAACCAGACGTCAAGCCACGCCGGCCGCACAAACTCGGTCGTTGAATCCATGGGTCATATCAGCTCTCACTGCTACACTTCCTGCACGAATCCAATCTGCTCGGGTATCTCTGAGCAAGCTCTTGATATAGAAAGAAAACCTAACTCACCCTGTGGCGTGCTTTGTGCAACAGTGCCATCGTCCGTGTGCCGCCGCATCACACACCAAAGCACCGCCAGCACCACGACGAGCACCAGCACTGAGCTGCCAATGGGCAACGTCACAGTTAGGTGCCGGTAGAAGGACGCCATCTTGGCATCCAGTAAGTGTGGCTTATGTGAAGGCACGTCTGGAACACAAGTAAAGTATGCGGTTTTAGTATGACCTAAATAACAACCTTTAAAGGATTCTGTACCTATGACACATTCGGACCGACCTCACATCTCTTTAAGTGTATAAGCTCGAATTCGAAATGAAAATACTAGTGATTTCGAACGCAAACCCTCAATCACAGGCGTCAGCAGGGAGGCGCAAAAGCGGCACATCATGCTTTCATACCCCCCTCCAGAACTCACGACATTGCACCCACCACCCTAAGCCACACCAGCACTTTTTCCTTACTTACCGTAATGCAACATGGGTTTGCAACCATTCCCCAAGTGCAATCTTTTTAACGCCTGTGCCATTAATTGAACATTGTAAGATCGTATCACGGCAGGTCACTAGAAAACATACTGAACATTTGACATTTCGAGGCTGGCGTGGCATGAGTTCAAGGTTATAAGTTTCTGCAGAGGCCAAAACGAAACAAACCTCCATCAGGCGTCAGTGTGGCAAAGTTGACCTGAGCTGTGGTGCTACCGGCATCGTTGTGGGCAACCATGAGCAGCACGTACCAGGACCCCGACTGCAGGTCAGAAAGGACCAGTGGCTCATCGAGCCTGTAGGGCAGGTGGCTGGACACAAGAGTCCAGTCTGTCTCGGTGCTGCGTCTGTAGTGGACGGTGAAATGGCTGATCGGGCATCCGCCGTGCCACCACGCTTCGGGGTGTAGCCAAGCGGCGCTGGAGTTGCTAGCCACCAAGCGATCCGGCTGCTGGAGCACGGGGCCTACGAAAAGTGACAGGTAGCTATCGGAAACGCACTTTTCAGTGTTTTGGCGGCGAAGCTCTTTCGAGCCTAGCCTTATTGCCATCCGTGCCAGTCAGGCTTCACGAAACTCAAACCAAAACGGAACGCCTGCACAATTAAAACAAACAACTGTGTAAAATTCAACTTTATCTGCACATCAATCACCTATGGGACAGCACAATACATGATCACCTGCGCCGTTCGTCTATGCGTGTGCCAGTCCGTGCGTCTGTCCATCAATCCATTCATTCGTCCATACCTGCGTCCCTTCGTTAATCCGTTTGTCCGCACGTGCATCCATCTGTCTATCTGTCCGTGCATCCATCCGTTAATATGTCTGTCCATCCGTCCGTGCTTCCGTGCATTCATGCACCTCTCCGTACCTCCATCTGTCTGCCGTTTATTCTAGTCGGCAACTTCGACGTAGATATTATGAAGCTTAAAACCTAGCTTCACCCACTTGTCATCATACACTTCGTGGAGATGCGTTAAATTTCCTAATTTAAAAAAAAATATACACACAAAATCTTGGGGAGTCCAGTGATGTCCATAAAACATCCTTGTCATTTCTGTGCAAGTAATGCCTGTAAGCACTTTAGCTTAAGTACTCAATTCTCGATTGTCTTGGTTCTGAAAAAGTGTAAAACCTATCATTGAAGTTTCTTGCTTTAAACTGCGAGACAGAAGAAAAGCTTCTTTTTAAAACTTGTTTTTCTATCTTCGAGCTTTGGGTTGACGTCTTTGTATCTACAAGCAGACTCTGGTTCCATAGGAGAAACTGATTGAGCACTGTTCTACGAGAAAACGTTGTTTCACTGGCTTCTGCCTGGTCTTAGTAAGGCTTTATTATCCATGAAAATAAAATGAGGACAAGAGCGTTCATGCATTTCGACCGCAAGAACATGTGGCCGGTGGATGAACCAATTGAATCCGTGACCCGCATCATGACAGCGCACTCACTAAAATATTGCGAAGGTATGAGTCACACGAAACGGCAGTGGTCAGAATATATTTGTCTGTACACATCATGAAAGAGCAGTTCAACCAACTGACTTGCTTTAACAGCACTGATGCGTAAAACTTACGGTTTCCTTCTGTGGAGGCGGTGACGACATTCCCTTCGGGCCCACGTCCGACGTCACTGGCTGAGCGCATGCGCAGTTGGTGCCTCGTGCCGCACGCGAGACTGGACAGCGAAAAACTGGTCCGGTCGCCGCCCACTGACTGCTCCCGCCACGAGTGCTCGTCCCTTTCTAGTCGCCATGACACGTAGTAATCTGCGCAAGAGGCAGATGTAAAATAAAGATTGGACTTTGGAACATTAAGAAATAAGCTTTGGTTAGAATGCCGGCACTGAAACGCATAAAGTGGATTTAGGTGACAGTTCAGTGTAGTAGAGAGGCCAATGTAAGAAAATTAGACGCGCTCACCTCACCGGGTTATTGAAAATTTCACTAGGTTTACGGGCTTCGAAGTTGGTCATAGTGGCTAGTTTATTGTGAATCAAGCGCATCGCGATTGGGGAGGAGTGTTGTGGAGACATTAGCGTTTTGCGCAAAACGCTAATGTAACTGAACACTTGGACATAAAGTCATGACGGTTTATGTTTTCCTCACCACGTGCGCAGAACGGCCACCGGTTTGTTCATTGACGTAGTTTACTTGGAGTTGAGAGAAAAAAGGGGGGACCCTTAAGCTTCGCCTTTAAGAGTAGAACGCGATAGTGAAATCTGGCCCCTAGTGCACCCTTTAACTGCTATGTGCATACTTATTCATATGTTTTGTTACATACACACGCACGCACGCAAACGCGCACTCAGTAGATTGGACCAGCGCGCACTATTATCGCCGAACTGGCTCGTTTTCGTCGTGACACCTGTCGAACAAAATGCGTTGAAGGGGCCCTGAAATACTATTTCAAGTAACCATGGAATTATTTCACTAGAAGGGCTTACTGCTTCACGAATGCAACACTGCAAAAATTTCAAGAATCCGTCCAGTGCGAGTGGAGTTACAAAGGTTTGCCGCATGCTGCAATTGCATTATCTCTTCTCTCGTTCCGACGAAAGCGCTGGAAGCTAAGCAGGGAGGGGTCGCAGGGCAAAGAAACTACCGCGCCTTGTGATCTTGAGCACTTTTTTTTTTCGAATGCGAGGCTTTTTCAGTGTGATCGCGCGTGCACGCGTGGACAAGTAGTGACCTCCCACTGCTTTCTCAGTAACTTGAGTTTTCGGTCACAGACCATTTTTCGCTCACAACCAATGGGGCCAATGCCAGCGGCGGGTTTTCTGCGACACGAGCTTTATAACACTATCGCGTTAGGAACAATGGAAAGTTGGCCACATACTGCACTTTTCTCTCTGTGTTGAGGCAAGTGTAAATATACTTTGTAGCAATACACAAGGTTATAAAAAGTACTCTGATTTTTATGTGCTTCCTTTTTATCCGCAAACGTAGACAGAGACATTCTGTACTCTTCGGCCGCTTAAAAACACTGTTTTCGCATCGGTGTTAGAGAATGATAAATGAAGGCGCCGGAATTTTTTGTTGAGGTTGCTGCTTGAGCGAGTTGGTTCGTGGTTAAAAGGGAGAAAAACAGCACGAAATTCAAACAGACACAAAATACAGAAGGCTCAGACAGACTCAAGATGAAGAAGGCTCATGTCATGCCTTCTTCATCTTGTGTCTGTCTGAATTTCGCGCTATTTTTTTTTCGACTCTCTTGAAGAATTTTTTTCCTGTTTGAACACTTGCTGCAACCATTACATTCGGGGCATTATGCGTAGGCTTCAATACTGCACACGTAGTTCGGTATTTTTAGTTGAGACTAATGCTCGTCAGGATAAAAGAAAGTTTGCAGCTTCCTCACAAAATATTATAGAGCCTCTTTTTCACGCCTTATTTCCACTCGAACACTTGCAGCATATCAAGCTGCGAATTTTTCAGCCCTCGTGTATGGTGAATGCACTTGCTAAAGTATTCTCTTCAGAGAGCAAATGTCTGAAACACGCCTATTTGCACAGAAAACTGTTTGGGCCCTTGCTGATTCCATCCACTGAATAAGACGCGGGGCGGGCGAATTGGGCGATCAAGCCGTCGTTCGAACACCACGGCTGCTCGATAAAAACAGATCGAGTGGACGTGCAGATGCTATGCAATCCCTCAAGGACATTTGAAAGACGTATGAAGGATATCATAATAACGTTGCATTCCACAGGAAAAGATTTTTTTATCTAAACATGTGTCAATTTCACCTGAAGTCATTCTGATAGATAAGGATATTTCGAATTTCTACCATTTCTTCGCAAGTTTACCAAGAAAGTACGTTTCCAAGAACACGCTGCGTATTCGACCGGCAAACCACGCTACTTTCTCAATAATGCAGCAGGCAGGCTTACTCCTTATAGGTGGATCGTCGAATGGGATGGCCGGCCTCTCCCAAGCCAGCGAAATGGTCCGAGCTGAAGTGCCCACAACACGGTACGTTGGCGGTGGAGGGGGATCTGTAACATCAGATACGCGAAATCTGCTTTGACTCCCCGCTATGGTCCACGAAGACGCCGATGTTATATGAGCCAAATGAAAAAAAGAAGCATTGCTGTTGTTGCATCTTGATTGCAATGGACATTGCACGGACGCATGCAATATGTATAACTATCGTCCGCTGCGTGTCTACGTTTGTGAATCCACTAAGTCACATGCACAATTTTTCCGGCTGTGTGAACATTAAGACCCATACTCTTTTTTCAAAAGCTCAAACCGTGCTATAGATAAATCAGTACTTCAATAACATTCTGAAACCCAAGATGTATCAGCATCGTTTCCGTGCAAGCAGCATACACTTTGACGAGCGGCAACGTAATCAAACGGCGGCATCTATTTAAACATATGAAGGACAATTCAAGTGTAGTAATTCCGTTTAAACCAACTTAGAAAACTTCGGAAGGTATCAAACATTCAAAAGAACGGCTTAACAGATGTTCATGGTTGAATTATTCAAACACCACAAGAGTTAGTAAATAAAATTATCGATTTTATGCTTTATCAATCTGGCATTCAATTTTCTTGCATTTTCATTCTGTTGGACATCACTTTCCTCTTTGGTATCTCCTGACGTAAACTTATTTTAGACGAGAGAAATGACATTCCATCTTAGCATTCTGCAACAGCTGTTGGAATAAAAACGACCGCTTTTTGTATAGAGCTTTTGCTAGGATTGAGCAGCCGTGGGGCATTAACGATTGTACTCTTTGCGATACAAATGGTTTGAAAGGAATAACGTCACAAAATCGCTTCAATACTTTCTCTTTCCCGTCAATGTTTTTCAGCAGTGCTTTGCTATGTTACCACCCTAGGATATGCCTGAAGAAAGCAAGAGGTGATGAGTTAAGACTAAAATTGTATAACAAGAATACATTGCAGTTGTCTTATTTGCACAAGTATATACGTTATTTACAATCAAGATGGGCTGTTTCTGATGGTACTCCTAACTCTTAGTTTCGTGCATTTACACCCTAAGTTCATCCGCGTGCTTAGCTTCCGTACAGCTTTATACCGTAACCGAAAACTAGGCAAGGTCTTGGCCCCATTGGGCCTTTCATTTGGTCCTGTTGCAGCTTAAATGCTGAAGACAAGGCTCTGCTTGACAAACTTCGACAGGATACGTCCCGAATGCATATGCGAGGCGGACAACATTCTTCTAAATGTCCAGTATCGTACCAAAGATGGGCTCACGCCTTCCAGTACAATATCTGTGTAAGATCTAACTCACGTGTACATTTTGGAGGATCAGAATTGTGGAACTTTATCTTCTACAAAAGCGCGCAAGGGGAGGCAGAATCATGGATGGGCAGATGAGATATAAAGCTTCGGGAAATAACGTGATCGAAGCAATCAAAAAAGAAACCGGGTTAATAGGCGCAACGTAAAAGAGGTATTTACTCTGCGGTGGACGTAATCGAGCTGCTGATGACGGGAAGATCTAAAGAGGCGCAAAGGCGGAGTGGTTGTTGGGACATTAGCAGGAGGAGGAAGAACAACAAGAGAGAAAGAAGGGAGGCTAATCAGACACATGCCCTGTTTGCTACCCTAGGCTGGGGTAATGTGACTATAAAAAGAGAGAGAGAGAGAGGAAATAGAAGGGAAAGAGAGGAGAAAGAGACTAGATTTACACGCTGCCAAGTATCTGAAGCGAGCAAAGTAGCAACTACTCGACAAGTCACGCAATGCATCCTCGAGGAGTTTCCAGCTTAAAAGGTTAGATTAACAAAAATATGCACACACATGCCCGAACTCTCACTGCTCTTACCGGCCGCCAAGGTGCGCACTACGTGAGTGCCCGACGGGGGTCCCGGTCCCTTGGCGTTGAAGGCCTGCACGAGCACCTCGTAGCGGGTGTCCTTGTCCAAGCCGGAGAGCACGCCCTCGCGCTCGTGCAGCGTGTGGTAGCGGAGGGGCTCTGACGTGCCCTGTCGACGGTAGGCGACGTAGTAGCCGTCCACTCGCCCGTCACCGCTCTTGCTGCTGCTGCCCGGTGGGCTGGGAGAGGACGGGTGCTGGTTGCGGGGAGGGAGAGATACACGCTGGTTCGACTTCCACGTGCGGCTTCTCGAAAACATCAACGAAATACTTGGCTAAAATCAAGTTCCTCGTACGAGTTATATCTAAAGATTGAGAAAAGACGCTTAACCCAGCTGCCTCAAACTAACCTCAGCTAGCGGGCCGCTTTCACGAAATGTAGTCTACCGCACGTGAACGAGATGTCAGCTAAAGTTGCCATGTGAAAGATGGCATTTCCCGTGTTTCGGTATGAATTCATTGTTCAGGAGATTAACTGATTGATATGTGGGGTTTCACGTAGTTTGCAGGCCGATGCTGCCATATCTCATAAAAAGGTCATTTGTGACGGATATATGATGCCAGTATTTCCGCATAGTGATATCAATCCCCAAAGTGGTGACTCAAATCTGGACGCTGACTGCGAAAGTGAAAGATAATTTTCGTTTCCTGGTTGAGTATAGTGGTTCTTGAAGGAAAGAAAAATGGAGCTACTTTCCGTCCTAATTTGCGGCATAGCTAAGCTTCTTGTAAGGGATGAGGTAAGGGGATAAAAAACAATAGAACAATGAAAAATATATAAAGATGGAGCACTCGCCACCCACGACTGAAGAAAGAGGAAACAAGAGAGAGGAAAGAGCGGGGCTCGGCCGAGGGTGTCCGAGGATGGGGAGCCAAACGGCCAGAGCTACACGGCACAAGCAGATTGCGGACGGCGAACCAATCGGCGAGAGCTACGCTGGTGTCGGATATTGCGGACGACACAACCATTCAGCACAGAATCCACCAAGCGACTCCAATGGCTATGATTTGGAACAAGGTAAACGCATGTGATGCATCACGCAACAATGCCAAAACCAGTCAGGTCGAAAGTTAGATCGCAAGGGTTTAGTTTGTAGGTCCTTACGTTGTGCAGGCGGATACGGCCTTTCGTCCTCTGATTAACCTTTTACCATCCCGCGTGCCTCCGCATGTAGTCCTGCTTTGCCATATTTAGAATTGATATTGTGGACTTCGGCGTCCTTCAGACTAAAACTTCTAAAACTCGTGCGACTGTAGTCGACTTGAAGCAAGACCAGTGACTGCAGTAATATGCCGACGTGTTGACGCATTGGCGTTCACCTTTGCCATCCCCGAAAGAGCGACAACATTTTCAGAAAAAGAAAAAAAAAATACGTCGAGTGGCAAATGGGATAGGTTACATGCTATACGTTTACTCGCCATCATTACAGTTCAGGCATATATATATATATATATATATATATATATATATATATATATATATATATGTATGTATGTATATATATGATTCAAAAAAGAAATTCTGTGGGTCCGGTGCAAATATAATTAAGAATAAAAGAGCACACTTACGAAAATTTGTTATTTGTTTACTCTACGTTTCGGCCGTGGCACGGCCTTCGTCAGGATTAACAGAAATACGAGTATGGGGCCGCTTTTATGGGCAGGCATGAACACGTGAGTACAAAACACGTGCGATCAGCATGTGAGTGACACTCACATGCTGATCGCAACAAGCATCCTGACGTATAATATACTTCCTAAAGGTTATCACATATTTATTTTTTTCATGCGTGATCCTCGTCGTCAATGGTGAATGTTAAAAATGCCTTTTACATGCCCACAATCTTGTCTATTGTATGAGATTTTAATGGTTTGTAGTGTAGTCACGGCTGTTTAAAAAAATTTTTGTGACACTCACATGCTGATCGCACGTGTTTTGTACTCACGTGTTCATGCCTGCCCATAAAAGCGGCCCCATACTCGTATTTCTGTTAATCCTGATGAAGGCCGTGCCACGGCCGAAACGTAAAGTAAACAATTAACAAATTTTCGTAAGTGTGCTCTTTTATTCTTAATTATATTTGCACCGGACCCACAGAATTTCTTTTCTGAATCATTTTTCTACTATGGGTCCCGGAAAAGCCACTACGAAAATTGTTGACTGCAAATACCCTAAGAGTGCCACATCGACAGCCATTTTGGGTGACTCGCAGACAAAATACTTATACCAGCATTTTGATCCGCTTCATGCGGGTACACCAGCCTTCATCTCTCAGAGTGGTGCTACCATCAGTGTTGTAAATTCACTATTGGACTTCGTGCCTCCGTTAACGGAAACGCTCATCCTTCACGTTGGCAGCAATGACATCCCAAAGTGTTCCGGCAACGTGGTTTTTGCCAGGTACCGCGAGATGCTGGATATCGTAACGAAACGGCGCCCCGCTATACGTCGAATATACGCAAGCCTGGTCCTGCCACGATCCTGCAACCGCCGTCAAGGAAGCCGAAACGAAGCCTTTGTGCAACGTTGCAACATGTCTGCAAGATTTTTCAACCAGCTCCTTCGGAACTTTGGCCAACGTTCAAAACTGGTATTTCACGTCGATCATGGATTTGAATGGCTCCCGCCATCTCGCGTGCTCGCAAGTGACGGTCTCCACCCAAGTTTCGAGGGCTTTGCGCTACTTGCCTGTCACTTTCGACAGTTGTGCTTCAAAAATCCACGTGATGCGTCATCGGCTGCTTGGGACGACTACACAAGCAGCGGAACTATTTGTAATGTGCCTCGTGCCACGAAAGCTCGTTCTCACGACAATCTTCCGTCATCTGAAAAAGTGACTACACCCTCTGCTAGAATGCCACCAAGTGGTATTGAAGCGATAAAAATTCGCTCAACGACAGGGCGATCAAGTGCGACAACAGCAAACAACATACATGGAAGCAGGGCAGCGACAAGCAAGCCAACGACAAGGCGGCCATCCACCAGCAGGGCTTCTGAGAACAAGGCCACGGCGAGTGATGCAGTGAATAAGTTGACACTAAGCAAAAAGACATCGCCAAGACCTTCAACCAACGCAACGACCAGCCTGACAACGAGGAACAAGACACCGGCAAGGACAGTTACCACGACGATGACAGACAAAGCAGTGTCTTTTTACAGGGTTACGAACAATCCAGTGAGCAGCAAGGCAACACCGGCCGCTTCTCCGCCTCCCAGCGGTGCCACGTCATCCCAGTCAAGGTACCAATTCATAAGCAAGCGGCCTGATCCTACCCAAGCAACCGAATGACTACCACCTAGCCGGGGTAAGACGACCTTTGGGGATGCCTCAGTGCATTTTTTGAAGCTTAGAAAAGTGATAGAAAAGCGTATTCGCTGTGACCTGCATGCTTCCACCTTAAAGATGTATATTGCTACATCAACAGTACCTAAAGGTTTAAGCCTTAACCTAAGGCCTGCTACGTCTGAAATGACTAGAAATAATCTCTCCAGGTGGGACAACACGCTCAAACAAGCGTCTCTGGAACTCACGCGCATTGTGACTAACCATTATTATGAGTCATCCGGAAAACAGCTAAGGAACAAAGAGAACCAACTCTTTGCTACGCAGAATTTCACTGCCGATGAAAGAGCGTCACTTGATAACTACAGGCAAGAAAAAATTCGCGAACTCAGCGACAAAAAATATAAAAAGTTGATACGCGATAACATTTGCACAAGCGTCAGCACTCTTGATGACGCAACGTCTTCAGTGCATTCGTCCTCCGCAGAAGCTGGAAATATAGTAAACATTTCTAGTACCACGTTATCGGCTGAAGAGTTGAGCGTTCTTTCCCGTGGTTTGAACTTTTGTCCTGCCACTGGAGGATACAATGAATTCCAACTAATCAGTGACTTACACAATTTTGAAAGAAGCATGCGTTTACGCGAATACTTTCATAATCGGCCTCCATCTATCAAAACAGCATTTTTTTCTACTAAGCACTGGACTCCCCCTTCCCAAAGGGATAAATGTCTCGATATTTACATCCGAGCAGTGCAGCGAGATGTACTCGAAGCATACAAAAAGCAATCGCCGTTTCACCGCAACCTAAGCGACAAAGAAAAACAAGCGATCCAGACCCTGGCTTCTCGAGACGACATCGTCATCAAACCGGCCGATAAAGGGGGAGCAATCGTAATAATGAATAAGGCTGATTACCTTCGAGAGGCCTACAGACAATTAAATGACCACACATTTTACAGACATTTGAGCTACGACCCAACCGAGGAATACAAGACCAAAGTAAAAGAAACTTTAAAAGAGCTTGTAAGAAAAAATAAAATTCCAGAAACTATGCTTAAATCCTTAGTCCCCCTTAGTCCGGTAGCTGGTAGATTTTATCTGCTTCCTAAGATTCATAAACAAAATAATCCAGGCCGGCCAATAATTTCAGGAATAGGAACCGTTACGGAAAGCCTGTCTCGATATGCAGACAGCCTAATTAGTTCAATTCCTCCTAAGTTTTCTTCATATGTCAAGGACACTAATCACTTTCTGCGTGACATTGTAAATATGCGTGTTCCGAGTGAGGCTCTTCTGGTCACACTAGATGTGGTGTCACTGTACACAAATATACCCCATGCGGACGGGATTCGTTCTGTACTCCAAGCATACAATGACTTGGTAAATGACAAACCCATCGACGGTTCCACCTTGGGCACTATTTTATCACTGATACTCGAGCTTAACAACTTTGAATTTAACGGTGAACATTATGTTCAAACCAGTGGCACCTCGATGGGCACAAAAATAGGTCCCAATTATGCGAACATCTTCATGGGCATTCTAGAAAATAACTTTCTCGCCACTCGTGACCTTAAACCACTTTACTACAAACGCTTCATTGACGACATTTTCTTAATTTGGCACCATGGTGAAGCGGAATTACATTCTTTCATTGCAGACTTTAACAAAGTAGAACCATCCATCTCCTTTTCCCACTCTTATTCACCAGTCACCATAAACTTCCTTAACGTCAATGTAGCTTTAAGCAATAGTAAACTAACGACAAACCTATACAGGAAGCCCACTGACCGACAAAGATATCTTCATTTTAAAAGTAGCCATGTCAAACACTGCAAAACAAGTATCCCCTATAGCCAAGCTATCCGTTTTAAAAGAATTTGTTCGGACAACAGAGATTTCACTCGCAACTGTGACCAGCTCTGTAAAGCATTAACCGAACAACAATATCCTTCACAAATAATTGACGACGCTCTCCAACGGGCCAAATGTCTCGATCGGAAAGAGCTCATCAGTGAAGACAAGCGACAAGCGCCACCTTCCCGAACCAACCTCGTTCTAACGCATTCTGCATCTATTCCTAACGTGTCGCATATACTCAGAAAACATTACAACATATTGACACAGAGCGATCGGCTTAAAGACATCTTCACTGAATCACCGCGGGTTGTATATCACAGATCAAGGAACTTGCGCGACATGGTAACTTCTTTCAATACTAGATTCATTGCTCCCGTTGGTTGTCATCCCTGTAAAAAAAAACGCGATGTAAAGTTTGTGCGCACATGACCACTGCAACTGTTGCTAAAAGCACGGCATCTAACTTTTCACTTAGGATTAAAGGGGACTTAAACTGCGATAGCAGCAACATCATTTACTTACTTGAATGCTCAATCTGCCACATGCAATACATCGGTCAAACCGAGACATCTTTTCGCATCCGTTTCAACAACCACAAATCACACGTAAACAGTTTGCCACATCTTTCATTGTCCAAGCATTGCCATCTACCAGGTCATTCGTTTGACAAGATTATGGTAATACTATTAGAATCTGGCTTTAAATCGCACCATGATCGCGAAATTCGAGAATCGTTCTTGATTCACAAGTTCAACAGTCTTTTATCCGGCATTAATGAATGCGTAGGAAAAGTGTCATGCCTTTCTACGATGCCCTGACGTCCGAAATTTTGAGAAATATTTAAACAAGCATCCCTGACGTATAATATACTTCGTAAAGGTTATCACATATTTATTTTTTTATGCGTGATCCTCGTCGTCAATGGTGAATGTTAAAAATGCCTTTTACATGCCCACAATCTTGTCTACTGTATGAGATTTTAATGGTTTGTAGTGCAGTCACGGCTGTTTAAAAGAATTTTTGTGACACTCACATGCTGATCGCACGTGTTTTGTACTCACGTGTTCCTGCCTGCCCATAAAAGCGGCCCCATACTCGTATTTCTGTTAATCCTGACGAAGGCCGTGCCACGGCCGAAACGTAGAGTAAACAATTAACAAATTTTTGTAAGTGTGCTCTTTTATTCTTAATTATATATATATATATATATATATATATATATATATATATATATATATATATATATATATATATATATATATATATATATATATATATATATATATAGCTTATTTGGCATGGCTACGTACAGGTCTTTAGAGCAGCAGCTCTGTAGGCCCCTGCCCATACATTTCTCACACGCGTCTGTGTGAACGTATACTGCGAAGAAAAGTAGCGCGTGTCCGTGCATACAAGTAACTGCTAAGAGGCCATGCAGCTGTGCCTCATTTCATTTGCACTCGTAAACTCGAAATTCGTTTTTGTGCTTTGCTGCTGTAACCTGTAGAGAAACCAACTTTACAAAAAAATAATTGCTATGTTTAGAGACGCCCATTGGTGAAGTAAGTGAATCAGCATATTCACGAAAGTACGGAATTTACTCACCTCGAATTTTACTGCTATACTTGTGGAGTCGATAGGCGTGAGGTGAACGTTACTCGGTGCACTGCGAGGAGCTGCAACGACACCGTAGTAGAGCAAAGCAACGGATATATCACTTGCACGTGAATGAAAGAAACGAATAATTATGATAATATTCACACATACGTCAGGGATTGAGCTCAGAATTGGGTGTCTTGTAAAGACACAGTGAGTCGGCTGATCATATACAGAAAAATATTAACACACACGTCAGGGATTGAGCTCAGAATTAGGTGTCTTGTAAAGAGACAGTGAGTCGGCTCAACATATACAGATTTCCAATTTCATTGAACGCATTTTGTTGATAATATTGTAGGCATCTATTATGTGCTTCATTCTAATCTTGACAGCAGCCAATCATCATCACTTGTTCTGGCTGACAGTCATCATCATTTAACCATCAAATGAATTTAAATGGTCAAATCATAAGCTTCTTTTTTTCTCTCGCATTGCCACACACATGTCTAAAGGCGCCAAAGACTGCTGTGACAAACTCTTTTATTTGCCAAAGTCAGCCAATTTCGCATATAATCTTCGATGCATATAATTAAATTGTGCAATAAGCGCCCGATGACATATGTGAGTAGAAGGATGAGAACTATATTACCACGTGATAATACACTATTAAAGTAAACCTACCGAAGGCTGGCTGTATTGATGAACGAAAAGGAACAACAAAACTTGCGAACGTAGAGAAAAAAAAAAGAAACGTTATGTACACAAAAATATTACACGTGTGCTGTGTACCCGTAGATGGGGGAAGCATATCACAGAAATTACAAGTCGGAAGAAGGTGGGTAATAAAAATTCCAGATATCCAAAGAGTTTTTCGGCGCACACAGGCACTGTGCTATGGCATGTTCTATTTCTAAAAGATCCAGTTGTTCTATATATTTTCGTCTCTCGATATGCACAGAAGGCTGCATCTTCTCATGATATTCATAAGAACGCTACCTCACGACCTTCCGCTGAATATGCTAGTTACCGGGGTTTATACTGAATATACTACTTGAGTACTAGCTTACGAAGAGACACCTTTTTGGCACGAAAACATCCAAACTGACGTTCCCATTTAAGTGTACCGACTGCTGCATCAATTTCTACACTGCGACGTGCTTACAAATAGAAACACTTCGATGGCGGATGGCCGTCTTTGCAGATATGCTCGGGAAGGTATATATCAAGGTTTATGACGAACAGGCGCTTTCATGTGCAGTCGTGCAACACTCTAGCCTATGGCTCGGTCACCCTTATTTAAAACACGGCAGCTGCGTCACAGAATAGATGTATGGCGGCGTGAGGCCCTTAGGTGTAGTGCCCACTGCTTTCTCCGCGGATACCGTTAATGTGGGCAATCGGAGTCGCCAAGCGAAACGCACCGAATGGACTGCAGTGCTCAAGCAGTGCCGCTTCTGTAACAGCTGGCGAAAGTAGGGGGAGGTGATAAAAAAATGATTGGGTATAAACATCAACGAAGGGCCAATATGACTCTATAAAGGATGCTATTGCCTATCAGATGGTCAAGTAAGTGTAGAGGGAAGATAAATCAGGACATATTTCAGCCGGTGTCACAGGTCCCGTTAATTAGGGAGGCGATCGCCGGGCTAATTCCAAGGGCCGAAGTATCGGCCCCCCGAACCGCACCACGACAGCGTGAACAATTTAGAAGTGGTCCTATTTGGCGCGCCAGCGGACACCGGCTGTGGCCCAAAGAACAAGTCAGAGCCGAGAGTTGATAAACAAAACAAAATTATATTCTCAAATATGGCAGATCAAAACGATACACAAGTATGCACACTCGACAATTGTTGAATACAATATGTCACCAATCAAACAATGTACTACACAGTACTATCAGCCACACTCGAAACAACCGACACAGACAACAATACGCACTACAATGCAGTCGCATGCAGCGAACAACCAAGACACTTAAAGACTAAAGAGTTAGGAAACTTATTCAGTCCAAAGTTCTTGGAACAAAAGTCTGGATGATACTCTTCCAAGAATCACTCACTCAAAGTCGAGCGTTGTTGTCGTTCCGCTGCCCCCGAAGTTTCTCTTCCAGGAAACCTCGCGTCTTCAACTGGCCACTCTCCTAGCTTCAACCTTCTTCGCCGGAAACACGTCGGCTTCCCACACGCACCTGTTGCCACGCGTCTTCGCTCGCTGGCGGTAGACACAAACTCTTGCCTGTAGCACGAGTCTTCACCCCTCAGGTAGAAATCCTCTTCTTCTCCTCCTTTGTCATGGAAGACAAAAGGCTTCGCCCTCAAGGCGGAACACCCTACGCACTCTGGCGCATACTTTCTTTTTCTCCTGCTTTGTCACTAAGGACAAAACCTTCACCGACAGACGCGGCGGAATAACCCCACGCACACTGGCGCTAACTTCATTCTTCTCCTGATCTCCCATCTCGGCTGCTCGGTTAAATACCTTCCGCGCGAGGTTCCAGAAAGTTCTCATCATTTCGTTGGCGCGATACGTAGCGAAAGCTGGGGAAAGCGCGAGATGGTACGAGGGCCGTCCGCGACAGATGACGCAACCCTGCATCACCACGCCTCTTTCCATCGAGAACTTTCTAGGGCTTGCTCGGTCGCTGATGTCAGGAAGTTCGTCGGCGAACCTACGCTTCCGAGGTGAGAGGGACGCGCGCCCGGGTAGCCTTTGGATGCTTGTTTTCTTTTTTATCATTGACCTCGAGGCATGTCTCGGCGCTTCGTCGCGAGAATTTGGCGGTGCGCCCTTTTTGAGCGCTCGTTTTGTGACAACCAGCCAAAATTTCCCTGCGACGTCGCATATATCTGCCACTTCAAGTACGGAAACTACCTGCCGTTTCTTCTTTTTTTGCTTTTCCTCGGTGAAGCTGGTGTAATTAACAGGAGCGACATCTGACAACGCGCGCACACACACAAAACACACGCACGCACACGCATGCACACACTGCAAAATAACTAAGGAGTGCACCGGTGTGATACAAAAACGTTCTTAAGCATACGCAGACTACGCTCTCCAACGGCTTGAACTTTCCCGAACTTAACAAAGTTGAAACGTCACGTTTCACGAAGCTGCGCTAAATGGTAAGCTGTTATACTCTCAAATATATGGTCCCTTGTTTTGTGCTCTTATTTCATTCGACGCTTGAAAGCTTAGCTAATAGTTTTCATTCGGCAATTCACTGGAGGGCCACTTACGTTCGTCGTCGGTGTGCACCTCCAGCGGAGAAGTGTAATCGCCGGGCCCCAAGGCGTTCTCTGCTCTCACGGTGAACAAGTACGACGAGGAAGGCTCCAGTCCCCTCACGGTCACCTTGGTCTCGGTGCCCGACACAGTCACACTGTCTTCCCACGTGCCTGTGCGAAAACAAAAACGTGAGTCCGCTCAGGAAAATTCATTCATTCCTAAAACAAGCTTACTGTTCATTGCAAAGCAGCCACATGTGACTAACGTATCGCCATCGTCGTCTGCACATCATGATACGTCCGTTCTCAACACAGCAATAAATTAGGCTGATTTGTGCGCATTCTGATTTTTTTGTCAATATACTGCAATGCGCCAACTGAAGACGATACGGAAACCTACAAGGTGCTATAATAATTCCCCTACAAGGTGTTGTAATCATTCCCCTTTTGACTCAAAGTCTAAAGCCACCTTTCTTTTATTTCTTTTTAGCCAATGTATTGATCTTTCTGCACTAGCCTTTTTGTACATAACCTCGTTTCGCACAAGCACTGGGATTCCAGGCGTTTCAAGCTTTGTAAACCTCACATGAGCTTGCACTGCGTCCGCGATCGGTACATGTTTGACCAAGCGACGAAGTCATGTGACGGTATGCTGTGTTACGTGAAGATAACGTCATAGCTTCAGTGAATATATGACATGTTATGGGGACGTCATCGCACTATGGTTACTTCTTGCATCAAACTCGTTTTGACATTGTCGATGACGACGGTCAGTTTTTTTTTCTGTTTTATGGGGCATCTAAGGCTATTCCCTTAATACTGTTAATGAGAGAAACACCTAGAAGGCAGCGTGCGTCTACTTTTAAGTATTATTTTTTTTAGTTAGCATGTCCCGGTACGTATACTGCGAGACATTGTGAAAGCACGTCTTCACAGACAGCCACCATATCAGTTGATACAAAGGTAATCGCTTATTGTGAAGTGATACGAAGCAACAAGGTGATGACGTACCCTCCTTGTTTATCCATCGCAGAAGGTACTGCGTGATGGGCATGTTGCCGTTGAAAGGCTCTGTCCATGCAAGACGCACGAACCTGCTGGATGCTTCGGTCACTTGGAGGTTATCCGGTAATCCGGGAACATCTGTGAAAGAGAGAAAGAGAGAAAGTAGAGAGGTTAACCAAGCAGAGAGTTTTTTTTAATATTTTCCAATGCCCAAACGAGAATAACAGCCTATACGTGAAAAGCGTAAACCCCTGCTAGACTGAATGCATAGTGCTCATGTTTTCCGCGTTTTTATGTAGACATTCCACATTTACTCGATTTTAACACGTGAGGGGTGTGAGAGGTGTAACGTAACGAATGATATTTAATTGCGTACAAGAAGAAAAAGTAGAAAAAGTAGTAGTATTTTTGGGATTTCTGTATTTCATTGTAAAGCGCCGATCTAATTAAGGTATATTGAAAATCTGGGGGAAAAACATCTCGTTATATTCGAGTAAGGCAATGGATGAAGAAGAGATAGCGTCTCTAGGAAGGATAGTGAAGACGAGTAAGAAAACCACTCTCTCGTCTTCAACGCCGAGTGGATTAGAGGCAGTTTAAAGAACGGCTTACCTTGAACGACGAGATTAATGTTTGTTGTGTCCTCTCCAAAGTCGTTCGATGCATGACAGGTGAACAGGGCGTTGTCAGACTTTTGGGTGTCCCTGACGGTGAGCGTGGATCTCGCACTGCTGGCCTCAGCGTGCTCAACCTGGGAATATCTGCAAATGATGTTATATGCTTGTCGCTCACTCACGAAAGCATACACAGCGAGGTGCACACTGCTTCAGAAGTGTAAATGCTGCACACTTACACGTACTATGCAATTAATTACTCTTATGTTGAACAAAACACCAATGTTCAACTTGTTAGTAAACTGTCTGGGAGCTCGTTATCTAGGCTTACAGCCTGTATTCGCAAAATAATCAGCACTTTATAACTTATATATAGCCCTCTACGTTAACCAACAATTATAGGTAAGCAACAATAATAACAAACAAATAATACGTTCACCAACACAAAAGCACCTGTAGGATTGGTTTCGCGGAAGTTCAATAATCTACCTGGTCGCACCAGCACCATACTGAGGTGCTTGCTGTCAGTGCATGCAAACTTCAGTTTAAGAAAAGTGACAGGGCTGTAAACACGAGCAATATGACTCTTTTTTATTAGACACGGAAAAATAATATTGAGCAGCAGCTGTTTCACTGCTCACAGCTCCTTCAAAATAAAAATGCCCTCATTAAAGATATGAAATGTGGAGGGACTCCACGTAGACTACACTCACTACCCGCGGAGCCTACATTTTCGGAAGAGAGCTGTATCGCCTACGTTGAAGTTTCATAGCGAGGCCGATTCTCCCGGACAGTGATGACGTTTAGCACCGCTTAATAATTACTATTGTGGAATTGATGTTGGAAGAGCATAGACGTAATGCATATTTTCCCCGTCGGCCTACCCCTTTCATTCTCTCTCAACAGCGGGCCATGCTTAAGTTGCGTGTAACTTTGTGGCATAGCTACTCCGTACAACTTCATACGAGACGCTCGAGCACAGCAATCACATGTCGTGTACCCTTGCAGTATCAAATATCCATGCTTTGTGAACACAACACTTCTCCCCCTTTTTAGTACCTGTGATCACCGATGGCCGCGATTGGAACGCCATCTTTAAGCCACCAAAAACGCATGGGCGTGTCGCCGGTAGGTTCGCACTGCAGGTGCACTGTGCTTGCCCGCTTTGCCGATGTCGTAGACTCCTTGGGGGAGAGCCGAGGGCTGCCTGAATTGAAACGGTGGAAAAAAGTAAATGAAGAAGAAGAACTGTCGGTTGGTATAAGGGCTCAGTAGTCTGCCTTCCCCTAAACTTGCGAAGGAAGACATTCCACATTTCTTCCTGCGCTGTATATAGCCGTGAACAAATTTGAAGGCCCGACAATGGGAGAGTTGGCTTAAATTCACACGTTTGATTTTGACCAGTAAGAACCAATACAACAGCCAAGGTTGTTGGCGGGCGGGGTGTAGAGGTTTATTTCTTTTTCCTGTACATAGGAAAAAACTAAGAAAAAGCAAAAGGCTGGAAAGCCTGTCGGAGGCTTTTGCTCCGAAATACAGTCTGGTACAGAACTTGGACGCAGATAATGGATGATGAATGAATGAACCAGACTGGGAATTGAAGATAGTGCAAATAGGGCATAGAACTTGCTGCTGCGCTTGCGTCAGTGGCACTTCGAGTACTCACAATGCCTTTTAGTCTTGTTTACTTCAACGCACATTTGTAAACCTTCCATTAGTATAAATGTACTCCAGTGAAGTTAGTTTTGTCCAAAACTTCTCAGGACCAGTCATCTCATCTTTTTCTTTGGTTTCTATGCACTCTACGTGCTTTATAAAGGCACAAAAGGGGTAACAGGGTGAAAGATCCCAATAAGAGTGCTTTGAAAATATTAAGCCACTTTGTCTATCAAATTCACTAAAGGCACAAAACCGATGAGGAAAACGCGAGATGAGGATGAAGTTAGTTTGGGAATACAGGTCATAGAAGACTGATTTTCAGAAATATTCAGGCAAAAATTTCGCTATAGACATCAAATGCAAGCAGGTCTGCCTCTAGGGGGAATATTATGCGTCTTCGCATATCGGGTCAGAAAACGAAGAAACTCGATCCAGTCAAACTATGAGACACAGTGCTCTGTCCTTTTCGTTAGGCCAGTTCCACCATTTGTTGGTTTTCCAGGATACGGTGTTCAACTGCATTGAGAAAATGCTTTGTTCAAACTAAAGCGGTTCCTGAGAAAAAGCACCAGTGACTCTAAGGGTGCCGGTGCCCTTCCCGTCAGTGGGATCAACCGATGAAAACGGTTATTTGTTCGACACAGTACTCATACTCGTCTTGTGTATCCCGTGGGTCAACTTCTGCTCTAACTACTCTGCTTAGTGATGGCCAACGAATAACACGGCCAAACCGTATCCCTTCTGCGCAAAAGAGCCCAAGACGTACAAGCAAAAGCGATGCTCAGTACATAGTTTTTTTCACTCACTGCGTACGGTGAGGCGCACCACCTTGGAGAGTTCAGCACCGACGCCGTTGGAGGCCTCACACAGGTAGAGACCCGCGTCGCCAGTCTCCAGACTGCGCACGCTCAGAGATCCGTTGACGAGCACGTGCACTCGGGAGGTGCTCACCAGAGCACGGTACGGGCCACTATCTCTGCCTGCGATGTGACCCCGGATGGTGCATAGTGCATTATTTCGATTGTCAAACTGTAGAGAACGTGCAGCTTCTTGCTCCTGGGAGAAGGTAGTACAAACACGCGATATGAGAGCAGGTGAATTGCTTTCGATAGCGCTGGCAAACTCGCGTCTTCGAAGCATCTGCATAGCTTTTAGCCTGCGTCTTAAAAGTAAGAGTCGCTGTTTCTACACATGCCTACCGCACGTAAACATGCAGTAACCGCTGTAAAGCAACCCAGAAAATGGGTGGTTCTATTCATTTACTTTTGTGGTGCTTCACAAATTAAATAGAGCTAGATTTAATAATTGAAGGTTTCTGATCACCTATAGCATCGAAAACAATGTTTCGCAAGGAAAAAAGATTACTTGTTTATATCTTCTTATGTTTATATCTTCTTATGTTTATATCTGCGCCAGACGTTTAAGTGAAATCTGAATGTGACATCTTTATTATTAACTTAACATTTTAAATGAAATGTACGACCATTCATTTCTTCAAATCGCACGCGTCAACAAACAAGTTGACAGCTTTTCAAGAAGAACAGCTATTCGGGCTAGTTGCTCAAGTTCCATTGTATTAAGGGTTGCAGCGCAAGCACGAAAGTGCTAGAAGAAAAGTGAATGGGAGGCGGGGAACGGGCGGCAAAAAGGAATGCGTCGACGTCCTCGTGAAAGGGGGGTGTCGGTTAAGATCTGTGAAGCGTCTGGAACCACTCTCTATAGGTTCCTATCTACGAATAATCTGCGTGTTCTTCAAGAAAAAAGGAACAACGCTTGTGTTGTCCCTAGCGTTCCTCGACCTCCGTTCACTATTCTGCTTGCACTTTCGTGCTTGCGCTGCAAGCCTTAACAAATGGAGAATTTTTTGCGGTACATTTTGTGAGAAATTTTGTACATATTAAACGGCTACAGTCAATGTTCTGCCAGAAAAATGCAGCTGTACTGTAGCAAATTTAGGCATGGACACTTCAAGTCTGAATAAGCGTTGCTGTAGGAATGAATTACATGCACGTATTTTCTGCAGTATGCATTTCACCTTCACAGTATACAATAGCATCACCAGCAGCCTAGCTGCAAGTGTATTTTATTTAACCGATAAAACAGACCAAACTGTGCACTGGCAAAAGTCAGTAGATAAAAAAAAATCTCGTATAGCGTTTCAAATAAAGAGCGTCTCACGTGTTCTGTGCATGTTTTATTAATCATTCATGAACGCTTTCACAATTGCTTCTTCTGACAGATTGTAGTCATGCCGCAAAGGCAACTCTAGTGAATTCTATGCAGTTCTTATGGGTACTTCTTCACGTGGTGAATAAACGCTATATGCGGTAAAACATGCGTGCTTTCGAATGACGAGCTATCAAAATGAAATGCACACACGCCATCATGGCACAAGTATATACCTAATTTTTCCAAAAACAAAGAAGAAAAGATTGAGTTTCCTAAGTTTGAGGTGTATTCTATTACCTCGGATAATTGCTTCGAATGATGCAACGACTGGCGGAGCCGCGTGCCTCAACGAGCCCGTTTATAATCCATCACTCGCCAGAATAAGGAGGCAATTTAACACGGGTAAAAATAAACGACCAAACTCTACGAAACCTGCTATCAGAATTGCAGCCATCCGTCTTTGCTAAATCTCAAGAGGAGCGAGACGCCACTGCGAACAATGGCTTCTAACAGCAGGGCGATCATTAGAATGCACTAGGCTCGTAGAAGGAAACCTATACTCTAAACCTAAAGGTAAGAACGTTGTACGTGCTTATTATCTTTGCAGGTAGGTTGCATGTCGCACACAGGCGTGCAGATAAAGATATTCGTGAGTCCGACGCTCAAGCGGTTCAGGCGAAGGGGCGAAAGAATGAGAACACGATTGTAAAACTAAAGAAAGAGAAGGCGGTGGAACAGGTACGCGTAAAGCCTGTACGTTGAAGCTAAGAACACCTGTGCAGTTTTTTATTGTATTCATCTACTGCGAGAGGTGTTGTTCCACACTGACTTTGTGCAAGATATAAGATTCTTACTGAAGCTCTTGGCAACGCCTTTCACCATAGCTTGCAAGAAGAAAGTGTTTCATTTCAATTCGTGTTGACTTTACTCTTTCACTTTGTGTTTTGCGAGGCGGTGCATGCGTCGCTAGGCACCCGTGAGACACCGGCGAATTCTCTTCCTGTTTCGTCTCTGTAAACACGCTTCCGCCGAAGCACCCCGCCTAAATGCGCCGTTTTATTAGCTCCCGCTCCTTTTTATCATTTTACATCCGCGAGACGCATGCCTGTTCCTCATCCTTCCATTATTCATTTCTGGAATTCAATTTTATCAGCGTTGCGAGTCGTCCTCCGAAATCAAGTTCGAAAGAAGGGAGGGATGCCAGCACTACTAGCACCGCGTGCGCCGCCTAGGAGATGCGGAATTTATGTCGGCATATGTCCTTAAGAGCAAATCGATGCGCGGGAATGTAACAGCTGTGCCTCCGAGAGCCGCGCCATTCTCCTCACGTTTTATTCCCGCACCGTCATGCAGGGCCCTGCCCTTTTTCCTCACCCCCTCCCCCATTTTTTTCTTTCATTTCGTATCGTCTGTTTCTTTTTGTCTGCTCACTTCTGCTTTCATGGCGGCGCTCCCTTCGGAGCTTCTGTGTTTGCCGGGCGTTGAAATTCCGCTGTCGTCCTCTGACCCATGCCTTTCTTGTCTCTCTTGTTTCTTTTTTTTGTATACTTTGCTCGTCACATTTATTTACCTGACCATAGCTGTTCCCGGGTTTTGGGCTTCCGATTCTAGTAATGGTGGTGATATTTTTTCGCACCCGGCTTTACTAGTCACGTCGACACGCCTGACTTCGCCCAGATTTTGCCGATTAAACGCGTTCGTCCGCAGTGTTTCTCTTTTTTTTTTGTTTATTCGTTCAATCTTCGCGAACCACGCACGCATGCGCCAGTGTTTGCCTTTATTAGCCTTTGTTTTAAGCTGAGCCCGCATTTATCTTTTGTTGCCGCACCAACATTATACTTTTTGCTTCTTTTGTTCTTCGCGAACCGCGAATGAGTTGGTGTTTTATGTTGTTTTAAGCCTGTCCCGCACTGTTTGTTTCTACACTAACACCGTCTATGTCAACAGGCATGCACGTGTCTTGTTTTTTTTTTTCTCTCAATGCTTAGGGTTCAAGCTTTCGGTACAAATTCCCGCCGACCTGTCAGAGACGTCGCACGTGAAAACTTGCATAGCAAAAAAAGAAAAAGAAACTAGCACAAAAACTTCAATCGTGCAGAAAAGACCTCCTGCTGGGAATATTTTCTTTTTCTGCGAACGGTTGACAGTGCCGTAACTACGCATCGTTCAAGGAGCGTGGCGAAAAATGAAAACATATAAAAAACAGAAACGCAGAAAGGAAAAACTGAGTCATCCAAACGCCGAAGATGTACGCACGGAAGCAGAACGACGTCTATCGTCAAGGGGTGTTCTTGTGGAGTGAAAAGAAAGGCCTCTGAAATGAAAAAGGCCTGACTTATCGCGAAAAAGAAATCCGACGTTCTTTTTCTCCCACACACGTAGTTTGAATAATAAGCACCCTGTGAGCAGGTGGCCCATGTGTTTATATGGCCACGGTGAATTCTCGATGAATATGGGCGTGAGTGTAGACGCAGGTGGCTCGCTGGCTTTGAATGGCTCCTGTCGGACTCGACTTCGCCTCCCGCTATTATTATTTATGTTTTACGAAGATGCAGAAGAAGATAGCCCTCATCAGGTTTGACGACGACCATGATTGCAGGGTACTTTCGGTGCAGTCTTTTTTGCGACTTATGTAGCGTTGATCGCCTGTCGAAGTGTAATGCAGCGATCTTACTCGTATATTCTTCCGTTGTACATTTCTGTTGTGCGCATTTTTTTTCTCCTTCTTTGTATTTTGTGTTTCAAGTATTCTCCAGTGAAACATATTTGTATTCATTGGCCACGGGTGGTTGGGGCAGGCTGCGTTCTTGACTTGATATCATCATAAGTGAAATCTCAAAGAATATTTGCCAAAGCATGGCATCGGCAAAGGCCGTATTCACAAACAAATCTGTATTAAATTTAACCGTAAACATAACTTTCAAATAAATTTTTTTGCTCAAGCAATAGACAATAAGTTTACTTGGAAGTTATATTTACGGTAAAATTCAATCCTATATGCTCTGTTCTGTTTCATATGTTTTGCTGTGTAGGTATTGAGGTCCATACTACATCGGCTATTACATATGAATAAATTCTGCAAGGAAAAAAAAGTAATAATGAATGGTACCCAAAATGAACAATCAGAAATTCCGGGACCCGGCAATGGGTGGTATGCACGGATAGCAAACCCGCCTTTCAGATAATCAAACATACGAGATCACGTAACGAAAATGGCTTCATAGCACAATGTGCCACAGAAACTGTGCAATATGCCTCAGCGCAGGGTCACAACGTCGTATTCTTACGGGGACCCTTCTGCATTGGAATAAAGGATGATGAAGAGGCAGACAGACTCGCCAAGAAAGCATTGAACGAAGGACGAAATTGTGCGATACCTATATTTGGAGCAGATATTCGAAATGTTATAACGCAAAGAGCTAACCACTATTCCCGTGATTTGATAGCCCTCAGTCAAGGGAATCGTAATTTATGAAGTTGATCCGCACAGAAAATTTTCAATAGTGACAAATCTACCACGACACTTAGAGACGTTAATCCACATACTTTGACTGGAAGTATCATACACAAACAACTTCCTGCACCACATAAACCAATCCAACTCATCGGAATACCACTGTGGTCATGCAGATGAAAAGTTCGCCATATTCATTTGGAGTGCGTAATGAACGCAAATGAAAGTGAAAAAATCTGCAGATCCCATGTACAGTGAAAATCGAGTATATAGGAAGCACGAATGAAGAAGGTTGATATGTCACTTTAAAATCAGCACATCGTTACGAGGTGAAGTAAATTATGCCGTACATGACGTATGTGTCATAATTATCATAGTTGGACGTGTTATTTACCTTCTTCATTTATTCACGTCACCTGATGCCAAACTTGGTATATATGGAGCTACCGAAACGGTCGCGAGCACGCTATGAGCATAGCTTGTAGTCTCGTTTTACATGACACGCATATCATCAATATCATGTATGGTTGTGTCATTTATCTTTTTCGTCTATTGACGTCACGTAATACCAAATTTGGAATATGTGGAGCTAGCGAAACGGACACGAGCGCATCATAAACGTGGTATATTGGCATGTTCTTACATGGCACGCCTGTCACGATTATCATGCTTGCACCAGTCTTATACCTTCGTCATCCGTTGACGTTGCGTAACACCATATTTGGCATATGTGGAGCTAGCGAAACAGCTGCAAGCGCAGCATGAAGGGCCCAATATACTCCAACGTAACGTTGACGCGCGCGCACGCTAAGCGCAGTGATGCTACGCTAGCAAAAAAAATTGCCCGCAGCTTCCCTTGGGGGAACACTGAGGAGGATGCGGAGCATATAATTGGTTAACGGGGTGTTAAAGTGCGACTTACTTGGGTCGATGGCTAAATTGGTTAACGTGGTTGTGAAATGAGGTGTTAAATTGCGACTTACTTGGGTCGATGGCTAAATTGGTTAACGTGGTTGTAGGAGGGGGTGTTAAATGAGTGAACACGTACACACGTATGCGAAAGGACGGCGCTGGTCGAAGGGACGTCGATCATTGTGTTTGTGGATTCGTTGGAATTCATTTCACCGCGACCTTGGACGTCGACGCGCCGTACAAACCAACCGACGAGCGGCAACTGAGCGAGCGAGCGCCGACCTTGAGTATATATACAGCGCGACGGCGCATGCACTGTCAGCTGTTGAATGTTCTCGAAGGAGAAGCGCGCGCGCGGCACAGATGGCGACGGCACGACGGCGCATGCGCTGTCAGCTGTCGAATGTTCTCGAAGGAGAAGCGCGCGCGGCACAGATGGTGGGCGACGGCGCGACGGCGCATGCGCGCGCGTCAGCTGTGGAATGTTCGAGAAGCGGTGTGGACGGCGCGGACGGCGCACTACAAGGCGCGAGTATAAGATGCTTCCGCATCTAAAAGCGAGCACTCTATAACCTGACGCCAGGCATGACCGGCGCGACCAGCGTCTGTCGGCGCTTCCTGATGGAGGGATGCCGAGCGCGCTCAAACGAGCATGCGTCAAAGCAACGCAGCGCGACGCGAGCCTGCTTGTATACGGCAGGCAGATCAGCGCCTGGCGTGGCACCGCCGGCGTGACGCGATGAAACGCAAGCCGGCGCGCACACGTGCCGGGTCACGTCGAAGTGTATTTGCGCCTTGAGTGTGGCATGTAGTCATGTTCTTACATGACACGCATG
>WOVY01012135.1:0-205000 GCA_013436015.1 Rhipicephalus annulatus | reverse complement strand
TTTTCCGTCTTTGCCTATATTTTCGCGCTGTTTTTGCATCCGAGCATACTTTTCGTTTGCTTAAGAAAGCAAGAATTATTCAGCGTGACCTAAGCCATCGTATACAAATGATATTTTTAATCATTCATTTCTTTTTCGTTCGTTCGTTCGTTCGTTCGTTCGTTCGTTCATTCGTTTATTGGGGGCTCTGGATTAGTTCTAACTGCCGTTATGAACGTGACCTGAATCATCGTATACGAACTATTTTTGTTCTGTTTCTTCTAATTACATTTTGGTTATATCTATGTGTGGTAGCGATGACGTGAATCAAGCCTTCCATATCAATCTCAGCAGCAAATTTTCATATCAAGTGAGCGACAGCGGAAGGTTGCTTGTTGCGGCAGTGTCGTGGCATTACAGCGCTGTCACATCGAAAGTCAATTTTTATTCACGTAAATGCCATATATATTCGAACCTCTCTGTGTGTCTCCACAGAAAATATTTACCACTACACATAAGTTATCCGTAATGATTCGGATCTGAATATTGTTTTTTATATGTCCAGGCTCAAGCTGTTACGCTGTTCACAATTAATCAATGCGCCGTGTAATTGGTTGCAGTTGCTCAAAAGAGGCTCTGGCGAACATGTATAGACAGAACCTTATGCATCAGCGTTACTAAATGCTGGAGACTTACATACCAAAACCACAACATGACTACGTGGCATGCGTCGGGAAGAACATATTAATTTGAAGCTCCTAGGATTCTTCAACGTGCACCTGAATCCAAGCACAATGTTGTTCCGGCATTTCCTCTCCCTAAAAAGTTGCAGCAGTGGTCGAGAATCAAACCCGCAACTTCGAGTTTAGCATCACGATACCTTATGCGCTAAGCAACCACGGCATGGTAATTACTGAGTGTTAAAAATGATTTAAGACAAAGATTCGAGTCACGCATAATATTAGCAAACAGAATAGAAGTAGCGACCTTTGACCCTGAGCACGGCACTGTATGTGGCCGTTGCCCAGGCGTTGGAGGCGCGACAGGTGTAGTTGCCGTTGTCCTGCGACGACAAGGACTCCAGCGAGAGCGTGGACACGAACCCGTCCTGGCGAACGGGTTGCAGGATCGGTGCACCGTCCTTAAGCCACTCGATGACGATAGGCTTTTCGCCGGCATGCACGAAGCAGCTGAGACCAGCGCGCATTCCTTCCTGCACGTCGTCCAGCCAACGAAACGGCGTGATCTGCGGACCAGCTGCGTACGAACAACGAGAAACGAAACAGAAGCAAACCTTTTTTCACGGAGAGTGCTGACTGTATGCACAATTTTCACAAGCTTGTTCTTTTGAGACATTGCAACAGAAAGCGACAAAAGCTCTGTTGACATTCATTGAACAAGCGGCTGGACCTGAACAAGCGGCTGTAACAGCAGTGTTAACCTCCCTACCTTTCTTATTGTCATTCACTCCATCTTTCTCTCTCTGTCAAAGGGCTAAGATGCTTCATTCAATAATTCATAACCCTTTCATACGCTGCTTGTAGATTTATTGTTTTATTCGTTAGCACGAACACACTGTGAGCGAGAGAGAATGTTGCTGCTGTTTCCGCGTCTGCTGCTGAATGGCCATCGAAGTTTCTAGAGAGTTGGGATGCTTCGTTAGCTCAATAGGCCGATGACTCGGCAAGCTTTGAAGCATCCCGTTTACAGTTTGAACGTTACAATGGCTGAACCTTTCATTCAATGGACTATCAGTTGAAAATCCTCCAAACGCCCAAGTGACACGGGTATAAGGCGGCGCGTCCGCTCACGCTCAGAAAAAGCTCACGATACAACGCCACGTGTGCTTTTCTGGTTGTCAACTTCCCGAGTTCGCTCAGTAAAAGCTGTTTCGCCTATGAACGCTTTCTGTACCAATGAGATGACGTCTTCCTGTCATTGCTGTTTGACGTGTCCCTATATGGGAAAAACCAGTGCTCATCATTTCCCAACTTTTGACATTAGTGGAGCTGTTTTTCTATAGTGCCTGCGATAGACGCTATATTCAGTACATGGTCACTGCGGCTGGTAATCGAACCCATGTCCTCGCGTTTTTAGTAGCTGCTAGACACACATACAGTGTTCAACTTTTTATTTGATTTTTTGCAGACGCTTCAATGCATTCACCTAATTTCTGAACCAATCGGATGGGCAGAACCAGTACGTCAGGGCAATGATAATGTGAGCAAACGTGCATTCTGTGTCGCGATGTTTATTGGTCACGGAAGTTGTTAACATCGGTAGCCTTGAGCTGCCTTCTGGTCGCCAGTCGCAAATGGTCATGCGGTTGGTACAAGTCACAGCTACGATCTAGCCTGGACCAAATAGTTTGTAGCTGTGCACAAACAAAAAGTGGAGTTTGCAAACTTACTTCTGACAATGACCCGAACAAGTTGCTCAACAGATGTTCCATCCAGGTTCTCCACGACACAGGTGTAGTCCCCTTGTTCCTTGGCCTTAGTGAGGGTCTCCAGCAGCAGTGTGCCATTGGTAAATACAGTCTGCCTCTGGTTCACCGGCAATTCGCTTCCATCTGTACAGTGAAAGGGAAGCTCAGTTTGCTGATACCTTGATCACAACCACAATATGTGGTTTGGGCGGCTGGCCACAAAGGGCTGTAGGGAAATTAACAGGCCGAGCACTTTCTTGCCGAGCTATCTTCCATTCTTTAGAAGCCTACTCCCAGTCAGACAATACGGAGCTTTTATTCAAAAACGTTGCCCATTACTACAATAAAGAGCATCGGTGCTATTCGGACCCTTGTAAGGGATTGCATCACACTGGCGAGTACCTCCTTTTAAAATTGTTTATCAACGCTGTACTTTGCCCGGCGGGGTTAAAACATTTCAATTAATCTTTTAATGACACGTGCCAGTTTTGTGGAGAGGTGGCTGACTTAGTCTGGGCGTGCCAGTCAAACCCATCAGTCCCCCTCCCCACCCCAATCCTACGGGAGAGAATGTGGAGGCAGCCCTGCTCAGCTGTCAGGACCTGAGGCCCAAAGGTCCTGGTTCAACGGACACAGGCGGCGTTGCTTGCCAATGGAAGTCCGGAATAGGGATGTCACCTAGTACTGTGAGGGAATGACGCCAGTGAGGCCCCAATTCAATCACCTCTCTGTAACCATTTGATGGTTAATAAATGTTTCACCATGCGGAATCTTCCTACTTTAATTCTTGAGTTTTCAAACACGCTGTGGAGTTTTCCCTACGCGTTTGCAATAACACCCGGGATAACTTATCAAGATTGGTAAATAAAAAACGCATTTGCAATTTTTTTTCCAAATTAGATGTTACATAAAGAAACATGTCGCTCAAGGATTGTCTTGTGCAAAGAAAGAACCAAAGCTATGTACAAACATAGTTAGCGTGAAAACGAAATTCTCAATTTTTTACATAGCATATATAGACATGCGAATAGCTTTCGACGAACAAGACAAACGCGGTTGAAGAAACAACAACTTTTTTTTTACTAGAGCATTCTATGTGATTTCGCAAAATAAGCCATGAGTCATTTTTTATTTGAACTTTACATTGTGTAGAACTAGGTCTCTTTTAAACTAAATTTCAATCTTTGTGCTGCGGCACGTATCATCATTCCATCCGTTGATCTAAATTGGTGGAAATGACAACTGTTATTTATTTAAACAAGAAAAAAAAGCAAAGCAGGCTTTCTGTTGACTGTGGTATACAAAAAACGGAGATTTTTGCATCCTATTAAATTTGTTCACAAGGTTACGTGTATTATACAGTACATTGAATCAAATTCAATATTGTATTTCAATATAATACACCACAATACAATATAACACAATACAATGCAATACAATACAAAGCAATGCCATACAGCTCAATACAGTTACGACTCACCACAGCACAATGCCATAAAATACAATATCACACAATACGATACAGGTTCTCTGCCGAACTCTTTAGGGGGGGGGGGGATAGATATTTCCGCTCAGAAAAACCATGGTGAGTTCAATTTAGCTGAATGCTTCCATTGTGTTACCAGTTCCTTCGCGGTTTTTTTTTTAACCAATAGATTGCGTACCTTTGAACCAGCGGATCTTGTCGTATGGATATCCACCGAATGGGCACTGCAGCGCTAAGGAATGACCTTCCAACGCCGTCGCGTTGTACGCCGGCCTCATGAACAGGGGGCCCCGCACGTCCAATCGAAATACGTGCTCTGCCCGACCCGCCACGTTGCTCGCCAGGCACTGGTAATGACCGGAGTCGGACGTCTCCACCGACGTCCAGTTGAGGAAGCTCACTGCGTCACCCGTCGCCGAGTCGATGGTCGACCACAGACGCAACCTCGGTCCACCTCCAATGACGGGCCACGCACCGTCCAACGTCCACGTGATCGAGGGCGCTGGGTCACCCGACGACCGGCACGCTAGGCTCGCGGGAGTCTTGGCATTCAGTATGCCTGTGGTGCCGTACGTTCGCTCCATGCGTGGGGCACGTTCTGTGAGTTTGTTTATTCGAAGCTGTGTTAGTACAGAAGTCTAATCAGGTGAATTTGTAACAAGTATTATGCAATTGAAAAATTAGACTCTGTACCACCGGTATAGATGAATTTCCTGTGGTAGAAGCACAGAATTTCGCATACGTTCTTGTGGTCTATGACGATGGTGATCATGTTCATTTCATACTACAAGTAACCCGAAACCTCTATGAAGAAGATGATGCAAAAATTCGTAAATTGTACAAGTAAAAATTTGGCAGATACCATGTACCTTGAGATTTGACGTTGTGCGAGGCATGCGGAGGGAAAGTGAGCGTGTCTCACTTTTTATTGAGCGACACGTCATAAAACAACGCTAATTGCATGTACAAATTTCGCACGCACAGACATAAGTTGAAGGGTTGCAGATGTTTATATACCCAGTTGTTTGCACTTGCGCAACGATAGGAACGTGCATATTAGCAGCACCAGAAGCTGACATGAAGCGCTGATGCGTACGAGGATGCTGGCCCTATACACTGCTACATAAATCAATTTCAGCGCATGACACCTAACAACAACTTCTGTGAAACCGACGTGACGGCTGCATCAAAGGAGTACAATGTAATGTTTATAAAATTGAATATGGAGCACTGCAACCACTATTCACATTTCACGAAGATTAGCGTCTATTTGAAAAGTAGTTCCGAGACCTGACGTACCTGTGTTACAGGATGCTTCATTGCTACGCAGAATGCTTTGGTTCGATTTAATCTGGGACCCTGAAATTTATTCTCTGCATTCGTCGGGTCGACGCTACCGATGCAGGTATTTATTAACGCTCGCGCGTTCAATTTACCCATGCGTTTTCTCGCCGTTCCTCGGTAGATACTAAGTATCAATCACCTGTGGTACATACACGCATGTCAGTGGTACATACACGCATATCAGTGGCACATACTCACCAGAGGATATGTGCCACTGTCTGGCGGGAAGTGTTTGACGACATACGCGATTCCCAATGGGAATGTAATATTATTCATGTTTTGACCAGCGCGTCATATTTGTCGAACCATATTACCCTCTCATGCTAATTTTGGCCTACGCTACGTTAAGGGGGCGATCATGAGAGCACCAAAACGTAAGCAGCTATATAGATAGATACGCTCAAAGTCGAGGTTCGCTAAAGAATGTTTCGATTCAATATTGAAAGTATTGAAACAGAAAAATATGCATATATGAAACAAAACTGTTTCGCTATTGAAATATCAACTATGTAACACCAACCTGTTTCTACCTCTATTCTTTTCTTCTTCTTCAACATCACCTGTGTAGGGTAGCAAACTGCGTTCAATCTTAATGAACTCCTTGTCTTTCCTTTGCATATATCTTTGTCACTTATATTCACATAGCTGACAGTTGGGTAGCAAAACAGGTAGTCACACTTACCTCAAACGCCTCGCAGGGTTTCGTACACATACTTACCAAGACTGCTACACCTTTGGGTCGAATATTTAAAAAATCAGGTTGCTTCAAGCAAAGGCAGAAAGCAGCAGCCAACTCCAGGATTCAACCATCGACCGATCAATTCTGAGGCTGGTGCTCACCTCCAACTACAAGCTCAGCCGTATCCTGCGCAGCCCTGCGTCCGTCCCTGGAAGTAGCGAAGCACTGCAGCATGCCACCCTGGTGCCGGGCCACAGCAGCGATTCGCACGAACCCTCGCTCGAGCCGCTGGAATCCCAGCGGAAGCGGCGACCCGTTTAGGCGCCACTCGAGCGACGCTTCGCTGCTGCTCGCGTTGCACTGGAAGGACACCGAGTCACCGGCCTCGGCACGAACCAGGCGTGGACGGATGCTGATGCAGAGCTCACCTGGGGACAAATATCGTGATCAATAATGCAGGAATGAAACTTATTGAGGCAAAAAACTCAGATGCCTCATGAAAAACGGAAAGTGGCCATCAGCGTGAACACGAGTGATGCAAACAATAATCATCATGCGATGACTTCGCCACATGGCGTCAAAGTACACGAATACTTGTGGCGTCGAAATGGCGTCATCATGGCGTCACTATCGCGTCACATAAATACGTCATCACATGACGTCGTCGCTTAGTCAAAGGTGGGCCGATCACAGAGGCAGTGCAAAACTAGGCAAGGTGCAGAGCGCTTGAAATACCTCTGATCGTGGAGGCAGTGCGAAACTGCGTTACGTTCAAAAAGCTTTCGCAAGGGTGCGGGGAAGGATCAGTGCATCGACTGAAAATCCCGTTGACCCAATGAACTTTTATAGAAATGACTACACGAGGCTGAAGTCTGAGTTCTAATTTTTGTTTACTTCATCATATACCCTCACAGAACATTCGTGCTAGTGTTACGGTAACCGATCTGCTTAATGTTCGAAAAATATTCAGCTTTTGGTTCAGATATCACATTTACAGAGCCATTGTTTCCTCATAGTTATTTGCTATTGAATGGGCAGCTTCTGCAGATGATATTGCGGCATCTTTAAATTCCACATCAAATCCTCCCCTTCTACTGCCGACAGGACGAAACTCTATCGGCGTTAACGTTGACGGCTTAGCTGCTTCTGCAATGCTCGATACGTGGGCACATATCTCCGTGATGAGTGCTTGTCTTCGCCGCCACGTGAAGACAGTACAGTCGTCATCAAGCTTAGCTCGAATGCTCCACCGCGTGTCCTGAAGCGGTTTGATTGACGGCAGCCCCACGTGTACGTAGCTTTGGGCTCCGTTTCCAAGACGTTAACCATGCAATCTGACGTGCTATTTAAGCAGTCCGAGGCATTTTCTCATCAGCAGCGCCCACCATTTCGCAGCTGGTAACAGTCAAGCCAGTTCGGGTCACCCTGCGGAGCTTTCTAGATAAGCTTGCTGACGAATGTACTTACTCTCGCCGCTTCCTGTATTACTCGTGTCCCTGAAGGAAGTCTTCAGTGGGCAAAGTACGAACCACAATCGCCGGTCACCACGCATATGTTTTCCTCGTTTTTCTTAAGCAGCGCCCAAACGCCGCCACGCTCGAATTGGATTTCTTGTCGACACATGCCGCCCTCATTGACTTTAATGGTGTAAGTCCTCTTAATGCGCCTTGTTAAGTGAAAGCTTCATAACCTCCATGCCTAGGATCACGTGGCACAAAACTGTGCGCAGTGCAAGGATAAATGGCTATGAACTTTCTACATAGCTGCCTTTCGAAAACTACTCGCGAATGCGGCATGTGTAGTGCCCTACCGTGATTTCTAGAGAGTGCATCTTGTTCTCTTCAACTATAAGCACAAGTATACTTAGCGAGCATTATGCCACCTCACATACAGTTATAGTATGCTTCCAGTAAATACAAATAACCGATCAGCTTACTTTTAAATTCGAATGCATTGAATTGAGTTCTGGTTTATAACGATTCAATTTATAATGTTAGTGACCTGGTAAACTTAATCCGGCAATAAATGTTTCAATGAAGAAACAAACGCACACCTCATTTACAGCACACTCCAGTGGACCTATTTCGTTGGCTTCACATAGTCGAAAGGGTTTGTAACAAAGAAGTCGCAGTTTCGCCTAAAGAGGAAAGCTATGAATGCGATAGCAATAAAATGAAATGCCAACTGAAGAACGGCAAGCAGTGCGACACTTGGAGTCCACTGTTCAAGCACAAAAAGGGCGTACCAAACGAACGCACAGGTATACAGTGGATGAGCGCGAACTGACACATGACTCCACTGTAACATTGTGTTTGAGCAGCGCGCTGCAAGTGTCGACTGTGCACAGCCAACTGCCCACACTTTGTCTCTTTTAACTACCAGCTGACTCCTCTCGCAAAAGTAGCCGCTGCAGCGAACGACGTCACCTTCGTGGTTTCCACTTCAAAGCAGACTTTGCGGTAAAACCACAATACGTCCAAACAACTTTCTTCACGAAATAAAGGTGCACTCACGGTGATACAGGTAGGCGGCGTACGCACATCACAACTTTGGTGAAAACCGAGCGGAGTGACGACCATTATTGCGTGCGCTTCGCGACATTTGACTTGTGATAAAAAGAACACGCTAGAGAGCCTTCGAGTTCTGTGTGCCACTAGCGGCAAAGAGTGCATATATATAGCTTGCCGTTAGAATGTTCAAAGACACATATTCCGTGACCGAGTCTCCTAATGCCGTGCACAGTGTAGTGAGAGGTCACAGGTGCGAATTCCCCGGTCACTGGTCACGCACTTCAAACAGTATTTGCTGAATACTTATCTTAAATATACATATATATATATATATATCATCATCATCATCATCATCAGCCTGACTATGTCCACTGCAGGATAAAGGCCTCTCCCAAGTTCCGCCAGTTAACCCGATCCTGTGCTTGCTGCTGCCAATTTATACCCGCAAGCTTCTTAATCTCATCTGCCCACCTAACCTTCTGTCCCCCCCTAACCCGCTTGCTTTCTCTGGGAATACAGTTAGTTACCCTTAACGACCAGCGGTTATTCTGTCTATGATATATATATATATATATATATATATATATATATATATATATATATATATATATGGGAGAGAAGTATATAGAAGTGTGCCACACTCGCCACCTGTAGGCACGGCGGCGAGTGTGGCACACTCTTTTTGACCCTCGTTAATAACCCTCGTTAATGAATAAGGAAAAGAAGGGTATACTTAAGGGCTCGTTTTTCTGTGTTTTCACACAATATTATTGATAACTAACAGATAATAATGCCAAGGAAAGTATAGGGGAAGTTATTAGACCAATGGTAATGTAAATGTTAAGAAAGAAAAGTGGGTGATAAGATAAGTTGCCGTGAGCAGAAATCGAACCTGCGATCTTCGAAAATATATATGTATATATATATATAACTTCCCCTGTACATTCCTTGGCATTACTGTCTGTTAGATCTCATTAGTATTGTGTTAACACACGGAAAAACGAGCCATTAGGTATACACTTTTTTTTCCTCATTTCATTAAACGAGGGTTTCGTACTGGCAGACTTGGTGTCATTAGGTTGTATACGAGGGACTATTAATCAGCTGCCCGCTCATAATAAGTTCACGTGCTACGTGACGCCAAACAGGCGCATAAAAGAGTGTTTTCACACTCGTCGCTTGGCTTATAGATGGCGCTGACTGTCACTCCTACTTCTAAATTCACATATAAACCCAAAAAAAAAGTGGATGGAGGGAAGGCCGCTGTGGTAGCTCAGTGGTTAGAGCGTCGAACGCGTTATTCGAAGGTCGTAGGTTTGATTCCTGCTCACGGCTGATTATTCTTTCATCCACTTTTCATTCTTGTTATTTACATTTCATTGGTTCTAATAACTTCCCCTGCACATTCGTTGGTATTACTGTCTGTTAGATCTCATTAGTATCGTTTTAAAACACGGAAAAACGAGCTTTTAGGTATACACTCTTTTCCCTCAAATATATATATATATATATATATATATATATATATATATATATATATATATATATATATATATATATATATATATATATATATATGTGTGTGTGTGTGTGTGTGTGTGTGTGTGTGTGTGTGTGTGTGTGTGTGTGTGTGCGTGCGTGTGCGCGTGCGTGCGTGTGCATGTGTGTGTGTGTGTGTGTGTGTGTGTGTTTTGAAGAAAGAGACAGATTCAAATTATGACACACAGTCTGGTAATTGGAGATCAGAACAGCCCTTAAACTCTGGAGAAGGCCAATGGGAGCAAAAGAGAGGACGATTGAGTATAATTTTATTTTACTGATTTCTTTCTAACACAAAGTATGCAGGACAATAGATCGTATACATGAATTAGACATTAGCTATCAAGTCAATGGATGACAAACTTATCAAGCGTCCACGCTTCGTTTATGCCTTATATCAAAGTGAGAACGCCTACATCCCCGTTGCGCAGAACCCTTGCGCTCAACGCACCACTCTGATACACCATCAAACATAATATAACTATATTGATTAGCAGATGTTTCCATATTAGGGTGTTTGTCTTTGCCGCCCTTACGAAGACAATAAATATTCATCCTACAACTCGCTTTCTCACAGAAGGTACTACACCGGAAGCGAGTCTGGACGATCGCCCTGCCTTTGCTTCCTGTTGTTTTCATCTTTTCTTTTCTGCTCTTGATATATATAGATTCACAAGATATGTTAGTGACACTGACGATCAAACTAGATACGCGCCAAACGCTGAGAAGAGAAATTCTTTGGAAACAAGATAGAGATCGTCAGAAGAGAACTCGACCAGTCTCAGGTTACGGTCAGATCACCGCGCCCCAGCCGGTTAGTATAGTGTAGTCCTAAAAGAGCAACGAAGAACAGTTGATTCGCACCCTGCGGCGTGTAAGTGCCACGCCGGATTCATAATTCGTGTTTCCCATTTTCATTCTCACTTCTGCGGTAGTTTAGACACACCGAAATATTACAGTGCTAAGGATAACGATGTTTTCAACATATACTACATCCATCGATGAGTCTACAAACATACGCTGCATTTTTCGCGTTGTTAGTACGAAGAGAGATTGTACTATAGAGTTACATTGTTTCAAACATTTGCGTTACCGCTACCTTACTTTAATCCTGGTGACGCGTGCTGCATTAGTTCCAGGTTAAAGCATTCTAAAGCAACTTCTGTGCAATGCTAGACCATTGTAAAATATCCGACACATCCCCTATTTTTTTCCAAGGTTGTTGTGGGCCCTACCACCCCCAATATCACCCGACATTTTCAATAAAGATTTACTTACTCCGACCCCAAAGCAAGACTTTAAACAGCGATGGAAGTGTGAAATACAGATACACGAGGCATTCATAAAGCCATCAAGTTATGCAAACCAACACACGTGTCAAACAAGACGAGAAATAAATTAACACAGATACTATATTTGAAAGTAGCTCGTCCATGAGAGTAACAATGTAGCCGAGGATAACTGGCTAACCAGTAATTTTGTGTAACAGCACACACTTCCCATTTATTTTAATTACGTGTCACTTGCACAAAATTTTGCTTCGCGTGGATAAAAAGAACGTTTACTGTTCACTCAGTGACAGTTTCACGTACGCAAGCGGCTTGTGTGCTTTTTGGTCACACGAAACCTAATGTTTTTTTTTTTTTCGAGTGACACTACAACAGTGCAGTGAGTTTGCGGTCCTCAAATAATGCATATCTCTATACGCAGTTTCCTTTCTCTGTTTCTCTATTCGATCGATAAAGAAGTTACTGATTCTAATATTACAACGTAATCGAGTACCTCTCATAAAGGTGCACCCACCATACACGCAAAGCTATTACTCGTATCGCACGCACTAGCACAGCACAATCGAGTGCCTTGATCTACCCGATGCCACTCCTCCCCGTCTTGACAATGCGTGGGTCACTCCGATCAACAGAAGTACTAGACGCAAACAACGGCAGTTAACGTCTCGTGATCGCGCTGATCGCTAAATATTTATGCCATCATATGTTTCCTGAAACTGGTGGTTCCGGCTACTTAGTTATTTACACCATTTGGGTTTCCTAATGATCCACTGATTGGGGACATAGTTACGACTACAGCATATGACAATAGCCAAAGGCTACTGAGATCGAGCTGGTCAGGAGATTGTGGCCGTAGCTCAATCGGCTCATCTACAACCCCCCCCCCCCAAAAAAAAAAGGAAAAAATTAACTGAGTATGCGTTGTCACTTTCCGTGACGCCCCATTTGCCTCGTATACGAATCCCTTTAAAAATTACGTGTTAACATTTTTTTTATCAGACAATAGTGTAATAACCTATAGAGAGTCCACGTGCCTCTTTAAAGAAAGTCATGTACATGCAAGTCATAACTGACAGAAAAGAGTCAAATAACGCCTTTTAAATGCGAAGCATTTCTTTGCGTACTGAAAACAATTTTGGAATCTATCTATCTATCTATCTATCTATCTATCTATCTATCTATCTATCTATCTATCTATCTATCTACCTATCTGTCTATCTATCTATCTATCTATCTATCTATCTATCTATCTATCTATCTATCTATCTATCTATCTATCTATCTATCTAACTATCTAGTTACGTCTGGGTGCTTTCGTTATGACCCTTTTAGCTTGGCGTGGAGTAAAATCAGCAGGGGGGAGGGGGGTCAGATGGTTTGACAAATATGACGCGCTGGTCCAGACATGAATAACCTCACTGTCCCTTCGCGTACATCGTCAAACACTTCCAGCTAAAGAGTGGCACATACCCGTGTGCCTCAGGTATGCGGGTATGTGCGACAGGTGATTGGCAGTTCATATTTACCCTGGAACGATAAAAACACACACGGGCAACTTTAGCGCGTGATCGTTAAGAAAAACCTGACATCAGCAGCGTTTATCCGACGAATGCAAAGCATAAATGTTCGCATCCCAGCGGGAATTGAACCGAAGCATTCTGCGGAGCAATCAAGCATTCTATCACAGAGCCACGCCAGGTCTTGGAGCTACTTCTCAAGTAGACCCTACTGTTCGTAAAACGTGAAATGTGATTGCAGTGCGGGCTATCATATTTTACAAACATTACTCCTTTGACGCAGCCCTCATGTTCGGGTCACGTCAATGGTAGTTTGGTGTCATGCGCTGAAGTTGAATTATGTAGCAGTGTTCAGGACTACCTTCCTCGCGAGCACCAGTGCATCATATTAGCTTCGACTGATTTATATGTTATGCTTAACGTTCCAACACCACTAAATGAATATGAGAGACGCCGTAGTGGAGGGATCCGGAAATTTCAATCTTCTGGGAATCTTTAATGTGCACCCGAATCTGAGCACACGAGCCTACAGGATTCCCACATCCATCGAAAATGGTATCATATCAGCTTATCACTTATGGTATTGATAATTCTTCTGTTCCGATTGGCATCGTTGTGGAAGTGCAAAAAACTGGGTATATAAACATTTGAAACTCTTACACATATGTCTGTTCGTGCAACATTTATACGTATGTTTCGCGTAATTTCATGACTTGTCACTGAATAAAAATATTACAACACAGTCACCTTCCTTCCGCATGCTTCAGATAACGTCAACTCCCAAGGTGCGAAGAATCCACCGAATTTTTCTTTTCACAGAGTGCCTTCGAGGGGACTATCAAATGACCTTGAGGCCTCTCCTTATTTTTTTACTGGATTTTCACTGCTTTCCTTTTGTCTCAACGTCAATCTCTCTCTGACATGAAAAAAGAATTTTTAAGTAAAATTGCTCATAAACCCCTCCCTACTGATTTTCAAGGAATTTATCAATGCTATATTGATACTTTTTGTTTTGAAAAATACCCAGCGAAAGCCCTTAAATTAGAATCTAACGATAATTGTGCCGAGCTGTTGGACATTGCCCTTATAGGTGTCTTGCAATATGGTGCTCAATGAGCCGCCGTAAGATTCTGCTATTTCCATTGAAGTGGCACAGAAACAAAATACTATGGTAGATTATTCGCAAACAACTACGATTATTGCGAAACAACGGAACTAATGGTAAAATGGTGACCCATAGCCCCACCGCGGTGGTCTAGTGGCTAAGGTACTCGGCTGCTGACCCGCAGGTCGCGGGATCAAATCCCGGCTGCGGCGACTGCATTTCCGATGTAGGCGGTAATGTAGACCCGTGTGCTCAGATTTGGGTGCACGTTAAAGAACCCCAGGTGGTCGAAATTTCCGGAACCCTTTACTACGGCGTCTCTCATAATCATATGGTGGTTTTTGGACGTTAAACCCCACATATCAATCATCAATCAACGGTGAACCATATTAACTTATTTTCACCTCACCGTTCAGAAGAAAACGAGGCTGAGTGCCTTCGTCGTAATATTATACCAACGCCTCCTAGAAAAACTATGCCTGGAACGCGGCTTTCTCTTCAATTGAGAGCTTGCTGCCAGCACGAAATCTTGGAGGTCATGCCTCCTACCGCTTGTTGCGACCGTCCGCCGCGTGGGACCTCTCGCCTCCGTACCTCTCTGTCACGCGACATTACCGTACCGCTCTGTCACGTGACATCACAGCTGCTCGGAGGCAACTGCGAGAGCATTGCTGCGTTCGCAGGGGGCGACCGCCACAGGCGTTCGCCTCCGTACCGGAGGGGAAGGGTAAAGTCCGAGGGTAGGGCGGCCCATTCGCGGCTCACGTTCTAGGCATAATGTTTCTAGGAGGCGTTGATTATACTAAACACTCCGCGGAGCGAATAGCAACGTAATACGGATATAAGTATAAGGATTATACGGTAGCCCGTACACTTACCAATCACTGAAAGCGTAAGCGTGGCCTTGGCATCTCCCATGCTGTTTGCCGCCACGCACACGTACTGTCCATCGTGCTCGGGCAGCACGCCTCCACTCCAGTGAAGGACGCCGTCCAGTGCAGTGGGCATTGTGGAGGGAGGCAATGGCATTAGCCTCTGCCCCTGCTTCCGGTACCACCTGTAACCACGTGACCACAACAGGGATGTTAGCCTGGGTGTAGCGTTCAAGTATGCCTACCCAGGATAGTCAGATGCAAGGACGCACGAAGGCACGATTCCTTGCCCCCCACCTCCGCCTTGTTCACCGGCCGGAAGCCCTATAGCGTCTTCAATCAATGGCTTAATTTATTGATTCATATCCAAATTTTTACGGCTCTACTTATTGACTTTTACGCCTCACTCAAAACACAGCTACTTCAACTTCCAAGGATCCTTTGGGGGCGGAAAAAGAACACAGTTAAGATCGGACGAAGAAAGGTGACCCGAGGACTGCCAACTAGAAGTTTTATTGAAAACACTCTTTTTTTTAATATTTCACCCACATCATCGCTGTTTGTTACTTTTTATGTGCTGTGATGTCGAAGAAAACTGAACTGAATGTTTAGATACCCCAAAAAACGAAAAAAAAGATTTTGTAATGATTTAGTGACGAGCATAACGACAGATACCTGATTTCTTTTTCGAACAGATCATGCGACGGAACGCTCGCACATCACTCGCTACTTTCGTGCATAGCAAAGTGCTTGAGTATTTTCCGGGCCCGCTTTTGGCGATAGCGAAAGTAGGATAATGTCAAACCAACCGGAGGTGCACCCATGCATGGCACAATGTGCGGGTAGATTGCTATAGACACCAGTTTTTAATTAAGTGGCATGTTCCGAAAGACTCTCGTTGATGCACCACCCAATCTGTTCCACGTTGACGATGTCGCATGAACATGGGATTTCATATACGGCATGTCGCACCCTCGATCAAGCGCTTGTCGTGTTTCTTCGAACAGCTTGTTCTACTTCCTCCCTTTTCGTTTACACGGTGGAACATGCCAAGCAGCTTCGAGGCTGCTGAAAACACCACACGGACAACAGCACGTCCAGCCGGTTTTTGGCCCGATGCGAAGCCCCGTGAAGGTAAGGGTGGTTGTTACACTCTGGTTTCGCTCTTTTTCTTCCCCAGTATGATGCCCCTTCACCTCCGTCAGTACACAAGCAGCTGTTGTGGAAATTCCACGGCGAAAAGTCTCACAACTTGGTTTGAAACACTGCGTCATACCCTGTGGGTGCAGGAGCGGGATGAGACATTACTCATGGCGAACAGTGCAATGCCTCTTTTCACAGCCTTCGAGTGTGCGTAGCTGAACGACAGAATGCTCTTCTTTGATAACGAGGAACATTCCCAGCAGATGTGGTCGTGTTGGAAGTCTAACACGAGATCTAAAAAAAAAAACCTTATACTGCTACCGAATCACAATTCACTGGTGAGCTTGAAAGAACGAAGAGTAAGCTGGAAGGAGGAGGAGAAGGAAAGATTAGGTGTTAGGTGAAAGGACAGAGAGGCTAGCCAGTTCTTTTACTGGCTGGCTACCCTGTGCTAGGGAATTGGGTGAGGGAAATAAAAGATGATAGAAAAAATGTTGCGAGAAAAGAGATAGAGAAAATTAAAAAAAGCGACAAAGGAAAGGCAACATCAAGGAGAATAAGACACTAAAGTCTGTCTCTGAGGCCAGTTGTCTGCAAAAAAACGTAGCAAAGCTTTCAATGCCTTCTGGGCTGAGGATGGGCTCGGCCAATGACCCAGAATCTTTTGTTCTGACAAAGGCCGATTATCTAATCTATCCAGAGGTGCAGTAAGTTGTTGTCTTGGCCCGTTGAAATGGGTGCACTCACATAGAAGGTGCGCGATGCTTTCTTCGCAGCTGCAGTAAATGCATGTTGAAGACTCGCCATTACAATAGTATCCCGATAATGCTTTGGGCTCTATATCGATGCATCACCGATATGAAGGTAAAAAGAATGAGGAAGTTGTCCACATAACAAAGCAAATGAACAATCCCAAACCCCACATACCGGACTACACGAACCAACCCAACTTCCTAAGTGTTCAGAATTGCACGGCCATACCGGGCATACAGGTAGTCACAGAGAACTGGTGCCAGGCAGACGACAATTCATAAGCTTGTCTTTTTCTGGTGCCGTCGTACGCTTCGAGGGAGAAGCACAAATAAAAGAGCAGCAGTTCAAGGAATTTACTTGGCCTTTAGAAATCCTAGAACACATCCTGTGCTTCTGTTCAACTATGGAAGGTCCGAGAGACACCACGAAGAGGTCATACCACATGTTGGATCTGCCTCGCTTCACCGTGAATGGCCTGCTCTTCCCAACTCGATCCCATGGTCCAGCCTTACACGCGTTCTTGAAGTTCGCCGACACGGCTGACCTCGAGTCCTTGTGAGTCTTGCCAACCGCCAAATCTCCTGAACCCACGCCACCTCACCAGATACCATGAAGATCTGCTGCTGAACTCTACCACTACTTTATCATCTTTCCTCCCCCTTCCCCCTTCCCACATGCACTGAGCCGTGTCCCCAACCGGGGAGACTGAAATATGCGTCTCATTCTTCATTTACAATCAATATATTTACTTGTATTCATGCCATACCAGTTCTGAAAACGTACTTCACAGAGTTCATCGATGGTATCCTGAACAACAGCCGGAACCTCGTGCAGAAGGGAATAGTAGAGGTCCTTTACATACACGGACTGGGCGAGCCCACGTGGATGCCTCAAACGTACTGAGAACATCGAAACTTCCGCGTGACCAGAGAAGGGCCTCTAACTGGTATTGCCGAAAGGGACGATTGCAAGTAGGTCTTGCCCCTGTCACTGCCAAGTTTCTCTACTGAGACAATGCCTCGGAAAGCGCACGCTTCTTTAGGCATCTTCGCCGAGAAAAAGCTGCTCGACGTCAAAGGAGCGCGCGGGAGATACTTGAGGACTGCCATCCACCAAAGCGGCGAGGAATGCGCAAGTGCTCCGTCACTTGCTCTGTTGAAAAATTGACTATTGTACACCATGCACATGTATAAAATTCTAAATTGAATGTTTTCTTTCCTTCTTTTGTGTATCTATGTATTCTTAGTTTCTTCAATAAGACTTTGCGTTGGAAGTCAGCGCACGCCATCTTGGTGAAGTTTGTTCGTCCTGCCGTAATGGTCTTCTTTCTTTTTTCCAGCTTTTGAATGGTGTGCCAACCATTCTACCTTTCATCGCTTTTTTTAGGTGAACTAGATGTATCACGAACATTGTGGCAAAATAGTTCAAGAAACGAGGCAATGAACGCAGTACTGACAGCTTTTTGCTCTCCAGTAGTATAGTACCGGTACATTGAATCGTTAACAATTTTTTCTAAACAAACAGCCTCTGTTTTTTTGGCGTCTTTCTTCCGATATTCTGCCAAAATGTTCAACTTCTAGAATGCGTGTTTTACAATTGAACGCACTATGCCGATACTACTTGGACAATCAATTCATGAAGTGTTTAATTCCATAAATACATGAATTCGGAGGTTTTCGCGTTTCAAAACTATAATATGATGTCAAAGCATACCATAGTTGCCGACTCCAGAATAATATTGATCGCAATAAGATTTTATTTCGTATGCATTAACCCGGTTAAACATTTCTTCGGATATTTTTCCTCGATCGAAATGCGACTGCAGCGGCCAAAAGTTGAAACGGATTTCTCGTGAATAACAAAGTAGCATAAACAGTGAATATTTCAAGAAGCTCACTTGTACTTAGGTGGTGGCCATCCTTGGGCGAGGCAGACAAGGTCAGTGGGACGACCTTGCTCAACAGTCACGTGACCCGAGTGGAATGTGATAGAAGGTATCTCACTTCCCGGTGGTTCTGCGTAAATACAATGAACGTGTGCTTGTTTTGGAAAACAAGGGGAACAAAAAAATCACCGCCCAAGCACACCGTACAGATGGTTAACCAGCGAGGTAGAAACGTGCAGGTACAGGAGCTCGCACACGGCACAGCCGAAGCCAAAGTGTGGCTGGCAAAACTCCCACTGAAAGCGGGCGCCTGTCCCGGCAAATGGATTTCCGCCACTGTCACATTGACGCTGCTCTACCCGCAACGCCGCTTCCTGGGCTCGCCGTTGTCGTTTGTATTCGGCTCGGAAGACGGCCAGATCCTCGATGTGCAGTTGCTAATGCGCTTCGCCCCCCAGACCTGTTGTTGTGGCCAGAGTGCTGCATAACATAGATTCCCCCACGGAGAAGCTGTCGGCGCTGTTCTGGGAATATTGTCTGCTATTCGGGCGTTCGTACGATCTGTGCCCTCCGCATGTGTACGTTTTACATTGAACATTCGTGCGACGCCAAACTCTGCACGCGTTCGTGAGCCCAACACGCGTTTCTTTACCTCCCTTCTTCGCCTGTAGACCTGCTTGACCACTTTCCTTGGCTATGTGTCGACGTGCGCGTGCGCGGAAAGGACTTTTTTCATTTTTTTTCTTTCTTTCAAAGCCACTCTGTTGAAACGGCTGCGCGCGAACTCGGTGGTCAGGCTAAGGAGTGATGAATGACGTCCCAGGCGGCACTCCCAATGGCACGCGCGTTTGGGTGCTACGGAGAGAACGGCGTCACTGATGGAGTAGCCAATGGAGGCCATTATCGTTTCTGAAGCCAACGGTTTTTAGTTTCACTTAGCATTGGTTCCGTTTTAAAAGGGTTAAGCGCAGGATAAGCCACACCAGTCGGCGAATGAATCAGGCTTGACTAGTGTTGTTCGGACACAATTCCTAACGGAATACATGCTTAACAAACTATGCTTCGTTTGTACTTTGCTTCGTTTTGTACTTTTTTTCTTAATGAAGCAATGGCTGCGATGTGTGTTTTAGGCGTGTTGCGAAGTAATATATGCACTTTTTAACTCTGATTGATTGATTTGTGGAGTTTAAACGTCCCATAACCACCATATGATTATGACAGATGCTGTAATTGAGGGCTCTGGAAATTGCGGCCACCTGGGATTCTTTAACGTGCACCCAAATCAGAGCACACGGGTCTACAACATTTCCACCTCCATGGGAAATGCAGCCGCCGCAGCCAAGATTCGATCCCACGACCTGCGGGTTAGCAGCCGAGTACCTTAGCCACTAGACCACCACGGCCGGACACTTTTCGACTCAATCGGTGAACATTTGTTCTTCTTCGTGATCACTCAAAAAAGCTCGACGACAGCTTCGCAGTAATAAAAAGAGTCACCATTTTTTAGTCAGAGCTACTCTTTGTGAATTACGCATGATAATTCAGAGTAACTATAAGATAACTAGACAAGACGTAGTGAAATTAAGCTGCTAGTTTTTAAGAAATAATACATGCGTTGTGATTGTGAATGTATTCCGGGATTACAGAAGTGTACAAAGTAAGATGAAACGTAAAAATTTGAATAGTTCGTGCACGTAGGTAGTGCTTTACTGAACAAGAGGAGGTCTGCTGTGGTGAAAGATGTGCAGCTGTTTTCAAGACCCGAAGAACTGCGGGGTCTGAGAAAAATAGTCCACTGTTTCAGCCAACGGCATGGTATTCTCATACGCGTATATTTGTATTATTATATCCGAACATCATAGCACTGTATACAGTTCTGAGGATCTAGCTAACAAGCGTTCCCTCGAGTACAGCGGCCAAGATAGCTGGCGCTAGTTCTACAGATGCACAAGTTAAGTAAGGGCACAGTTATCAAAGTGTGACCGATTACTACTACTAATAATAATAATAATAATAATAATAATAATAATAATAATAATAATAATGTTTTATTTCTCATTATTAGTTTTCGGTGAAATCTGTTTTATTTAGCACAAAAGTAGCTTTCACAGAAATAGTTTCAGCCTTGGTGCGCGTCGAGAAATAAAAGTTTATTCCTTTGCATAGCATCTATAAAAAAACGCGACAACAGATTCAACACACCCTTTTGTTTTGTGCATACAGTGACGATGAGCATGACTTGACTAAACTGACTAAGAGGCGTTCCTTAGGCTGTTATGAAAAGTGGATACAATACGGGCATTAGAAAACTGGATGTGGAAACTAGAAGTGAAAAGGGACAGCTAATGGAAGGAAGTAATGAGTTATGAGATATCTCGCGTAGATGCCAGAAAACTAGTGTGCCCTACTACTGGCGTCATTACCGGGTCGAAAATAATGTGAGTACGTGGCGTATTTCAGCGACGTAAACGACGCAAGTAGGCGGGAATTCTGTAGTAAGACATCGTAACTTGAATATAGGGAGAAAGTTGATAAGACTGCGCAGACACGAGGTTCAACGCAGTGCTGAATGTAAGAGTGAAACGTGTCGAGGGCAGCTCACCTGTGACGTGGTAGTGAGCGTAGTTGGCACTCGTCCTGTTGCGACGAGTGAGCACGTCATCTGTGTGGCAGCGGAAGCGCGCAGCCTGCGTCATGCTCCGAACGTAGAGGTCACCCGACGACAACATCACATAGCGGTCTGCGAGAGCAGAAGGAACAGTCGTACGCATTAAGGGCAGGACAGATGCGCGCACAACAAATTCGTCTACGCAGTTCGTGCGTTTATCGAGTGATTGCAAACAATATGTAGGTTTGGGTGCACGTTAAAGAACCCCAGGTGGTCGAAATTTGCGGAGCCTTCCACTACGGCATCTGACATAATCGTACCGTGGTTTTGGCACGTTAAATTGCAACAATTATTATTAGGAACCTGCAGTCTCAAATCGCTTGATTTATTTATTTATTCATTCATTGATTCATTGACTTTGATTGTCAAAGCGTTGGAAGGAAGTTCGCTGGCCAGATTTGACTTTCTTTCTCGCGAATAATATTTTTTTCTGGATTATTGAAATAAATTGTTTAACAATCGCCAAGTATTACGATAGATGGCAGCAATGATAAGCTGCAGTGGCATGCTGTATGACAAGAGATTAAAATAAAGGGATCGACTTATAAGGACAAGCCACACTTTTATTCTTTCCGTGAAGCTCGTCATATATGTGTAACACCAGAAGCGGAGTGATCATACAAAGTAGCAGTGCTACGTGTTTTTCAGGTGTATTTCCATAGTTATTCTCCTTGTGGCACCAAGGGAGGGACCAAGCAAGAACAAACTAATTTATTCTTTTCTATGTTTTGCTTATTCTTTGCTATCTGTTTCATACATAACATTACACAACAGAGTCAACCATCAGATACCAACAGGAACCAAATTTAGTGCTAAACAGTTGTAAATATGGTGATCACAAGACAATTTAGCAGCCGGAAGTGTGTTTGGGAGAAAACCATGACCATTGTGGAAGGTGCTCCAACTTCTGGTTCTCCATCGGACGAGTGAAAGAGATATCCATTATTCATAACATATTTATTTAGTTCTTTCTCAATGTAAAATAACTTCAGCGTACACCGATCACTAAATGTTCGCGACACACGCTTAAAAAAATGATCCAGTGAAGCGTTAAAAATAATTTACCTGTTACCCAACAGTAAAAGCAAACAAATAACAGTTATCTCCGAATAACTATAGGACATCCTACGTTTTTAGCAGATACTACATCATTTTCATTGTTTGACACATTCTGAGACTTTACGTCGTTCCAGTATGGACATATATTACAGAAAACAAAAACAACACAAAACGAACGTTTATTATAACGGAGTTTTATTGCAGAGCACACCACGGGGACTAGTAAACAAGCTCAGTTCCACTAGCAGTGTAGGAAGCTAAATTTGAGCTGAGAAAAATCGCACTCTTGTCTTGGTGTGAGCAGTATCGGAGTTATAGGTTGTAGGGGTGGAAGGGTGTGGTGTGGGCGACAACAATTTATGGCTGTGTTGGGATAATTTCAACCCTGATGAGTCCTCTAGTTTTTTTTCAGACACGCGGTAGCTCGTGTCTCATCAATCCTCCAGTCGTCGGCATCTTTGATGTCGGCACCTAACGTGTCGCCTCAAGAACCCAGTTGGGTTATCTTATCACGTATGCCGCTACTGTGAGCCAATAAATAACCGAAGCCAGCAATCAAGAGATGTGGCAACTGCGCTCCGCACTACTTAGGAGACTCGTCCGAAACCTCCGGGCCACTTTCTGTGATGGCAGATTGAGATCCGCGCGACAGGTCAAGGAAGTAGAAGTACAACACACGTAGGCAAACGCATACTATATGACGTGTTATTTACACGTCACACTCATGTTATCACACTGTACGAGTACCCATCATCCCACCAAAGCATCGCTTTAGGCGTGAAAAAAAAGTGAGCCCTTCTAAGGTTTTTTTTTATTCCCGAAGTATGATCCAATATGATTTCCTGATTGATTGATTGATATGTGGGGTTTAACGTCCCAAAACCACCACATGATTATGAGAGACGCCGTAGTGGAGGGCTCCGGAAATTTCGACCACCTGGGGTTCTTAAGCGTGCACTCAAATCTGAGCACACAGGCCTACAACATTTCCGCCTCCATCGCAAATGCAGCCGCCGCAGCCAGGATTCGAACCCACGACCTGCGGGTCAGCAGCCGAGTGCCTTAGCCACTAGACCACTGTGGCGGGGCAAGCTTATCCACACGAAGTTGAGCTTATATTAAGCTTTGTCTTTAGCTGCACAGGAAATCTGCGTCGTACTTATAACACTGCTTTCAATTATATATCAAGGTGGCGTCGAATTAGGAAGCCTTTTCATTCAGTAGTCATGTTCACTAAGAGATCCTCCACCTTCGCTCTGATTATGTGCTGCATACTGATCAGCGTGTATGTGCTCTTAAGCACATGTATTATGTAAAAAGATCGTTTTGCGTATGTGATTAGATTATGTGTGTGTGTGTGTGTGTATGTGTGTGTGTGTGTGTGTGCGTGCGTGTGCGTGTGTGTGTGTGTGTGTGTGTGTTTGGGGGGGGAGGGAGTGGGGCGGGGAGGATGTGATTACGGCGCTATTATAATACACTGATTCGGGCATGCCATAAATCTCTTCTCTCCATGAAAGCACAGCAGATTCTTGTCCTCGTCTACTGAAGTTGAGCCAATCCAGATATTATTCTTAGTCCATTAGCTAATGCGTGCATGTAAATTCTAGTTATGAATGGGAATCCAAAGCATATAGAGAGCTCCTACAGCGCATAGTTAGGCATGATAATAACACTCCCAACTTACTTACTAGATGCATCTAAGCTTTACTGAGTGTAAAGTGCGGAGCGCGTAAATTTCCGTGGAATGATGATTGTAATGTATTCATGGGGCTTTAATTGGCTGTAATTGGTAGAATTGGTTACCAGTTGGGAGTTCCCTGGTACAATGGCAAAACTGTGCTAAGGTAAACACACAGCGAAAACGCAGAACATGGTATTCTGGCCGGATTCATGTAATTTCGCGTGAATAGAATGAAATGCAGCACTACTGCTTTTTCAAAACAAAAAATAATACGAGAGTTTAATTGATCTTGCGTTACAATTTCGATGTTACAAAATAAGAAGGGAAGACTGGCATCTAAACTTAATCTGTCAGAATCACAAGGTACGTTTCAGTATAGGTGGCTTTAACACCATTTACAACAAGAGTTAGATGCCGTAATCTTTCAAGTTAAACAACGAAGTGTAATATTTAATCCTGAAAAAACAAACCGGAAATCAATTTGGCAACCGTGTATTCGCATTATAAACAAAAGTAACCAAAATCGTTTTTCACATTTTGCAAGAAGCGTCAAGTGCTGCTTTTTCGCGGTGAAGTCAGCGTCATTTCGGTACCGACGTGGACAAGTTTTGAGTTCAGGAAGTTCACGAAAGGACGTCACCAAGTGAACCATCTCTAAATCATTGCAACCTCTATCGACACCTTAGTTTGCACATTCTTTAGGTCGCCTTTCGAAAGATATCAACATGAAGTCCCAGATTATGACCTCGCATATAAGGTAATAAATCTAGCATGGCGACACGTCGCATTGCTCTCTTCAGCACGTCCTATCTCCGTCACTCTCGCCAACAGTTCATTCGCTTCAATGCTCAATAAGAACAGCGTCGTTGCTCTATGTCCATCCACTTGCATCTTTTTCTTTATTTTTACTTGTAAGCCATCAATTGGCCGCGACTGCTAACGTTTGCGTTTTTCAGCTCCCTGTCCAAATCGGGAGAAGTTGCCTCAATTGCGGCTCTCGCAAAACATCGTTCACGTTCGCATTTTTTTTTAACTTTTTTTCTTACCTCCGAGTCTTTTCAGTACATTCAGCTATTCTAAAATGGAACTGTTCAAAGGGAAAAGTATCGCCGTGGAAACCGAAAGCCTGCCCGGTCTTGCATGTTTGAAGCGTGCAATAGAACTTGTTATAAAGAAGATTCCACGCCTGTGTGTACGGCACGCGCATGTAGTATTGCTTCCGTCTTATTTACCACCACGGCCATAGGCGTCGTTCCGGCCTATGAAGTGTGTAAGAAGTTTCGGGTACGAATAGAAGCTCTTGTTCCTTCCGGCTATAGATCGCTTTACCACTCTCTCTCTCTTCATCTTGTTATTCAAAGGACATTCTGAAAGTCTTCTTTCCGATTTTTACTGATTTTGCGGCTTCCACTTTGTTTTGTACCTTGTTGTCGAAAACACCGCCACCTACCAGCATAAAAACAACTTTGTTGTCTCGAGTTCTTCACAAATTTTCCAATTGCGTTGCCACCGTCTCCTTTATACTCCTCTAACGCGCTCTTGGGCTTCTGAACGAGGCCCCCATGCAATAGTTTGATAACTTGTTTTATTCAGTCTACGTTATTTTTACTGCTTTTTTTTGCTTTCTTAGTCGACTATTCGATATATCGGATACACAAGTCTTCCAGATACAGTCTTATTGCACTCCCTCCTGCCGCTCCTCAGCGTAAAGGGAAACTGCAAAGGTGAGTGCAACGCAGAGCATGGTTTCGTTTCCGCGTGGCACGGACGATATTGCATGGACTCTCAACTCTGCTTACTTCACGGCATTACTGTTGATTTTGGTACTGCGCTGCACGTTTTTAGCCACCTGTACTATGCTTTCTTGTTTTTTCACTGCACTGAGATGCTAGAGAAGAAAAAAATTATAAAGACAGTGCCTTATTTTTATTATCTGCCTGAGAGCACAACAGAGAAACCTTCTTTTCTCATAATATTTTTTGATATGCTGTAGCTAACTAAAATAGTGGAAGGAGCAAATTATTGCGTAGCAAGCTATAAAAGATAAAATGTTTGACATGGTGTCGTACGTAGAAGAAATAAATGTAGAAGATGTCTTAAGAACAAGCCTACCACGTAGATCTCAATTTATTGGACATTACCTGTATATCAAGTGACATCTAGAACGGGACAACAGAGCTCTACAACACTTTTTAGAGATTCTGGGCAAACGTTGCCGATTGGCACTACAAGTTCTTTGAAAAATCAATGAAGCATTATAACGCAGAACGCAACTTAGAATTCAGAGTTAATATTTGGAAGTCAGCTAAATATTGCTCACACTTCTTTTGACAAATGATTCCGTTATGCATATATAACTGTCATAAACCCATTGTACACGACCATTGTGCACCACAGGGGTTCCATGAAGACAGAAGCATCGTAAACTGCATAGCGACCACAGCCGCCACCAGAACAGTAACCTGTTGGGCCGCGAAGTGCCCAGCAAGTTACTGTTAATTGCGCTAAAAGAAATGCGCGTGCTAAAAAAAGCAAGGAAGAGAAAGTTTCATTTTTATGACGTGTAGATTCAAAGAAATATACTTGAAAACGTGTTACAAGACCGCAGTGACTGAAACTGACGATGAATCGGGGCAGAATTACAAGAGAATGAAAAGTGCAAATGCAATGCGGATTCTAGCTTAATGTGACAGGACAATTGCGGATATCCGAAAAGCGGCACCATGTATTTAACAATCGTATCAATGCTAACAATTTCTTCGGGGATGAGGTAATCGTCTTCATCGGAAGATACGGGGACTGCGATGACAGTAATAGTGTTGCAAGGCAGGGCAAATTACGTCCGCATTCGCTTCTTACAGTAAAGGACCTTTTCTTGTGAGTACATGCACACGCACGCACACAAGCAAACGCACGCACACGCAAACCACACACACACAACTGCGTTATCCTCCTCCAATCTGCATAAACTGGGTACTTTGTTCTGCCAGCTACCGTGCCTTAGCCATGACAGCCCCAGTTTCAATTCATCATCTTTCCGCACTGAAGAGAGGGCTGATACTAGCCTGACGATTTGCCCTATCACCGTTTTGAGCTCCCTCCTGAAAGCTTCACTTTCCGAGTGTCCCTCGAATTCATCTGCTTTCTCCCCAGAAGGCGAAACGCCATGTAGTAGTGACGACATTGTAGCGCTAGCTCATCGAATGCTCCTCCGGGGGTTATTGAATGGGATTCGTCTGAATTCTTGCGGAGGTGCCCGGAGGCACAGTTCAATGCGCAGTTTAGAGCAAGTGCTTAGCAGACACTAACTAGTCTGAATACCGGTTAATGTGGTTACGCCGGCCCCGACGATGACAAAGTAATTGTTGATGCGAGCCGTTTTGGCCTCTGTTTTATGCACCTGTGGTAATGTATCTCACTGTGTGAACTTGTGTGAATAATGTGTGCAAAAATATTACGCCGATATCTATGGGTCGTATCAAGGTTCTAGCGGTCTCAGCAACGTCCGTTGCGAGGTCATTCATTAAGGGTTTAGTTCGCTCGACGTGCCATTCACACATGCGTGAGACCGGGCCCGTTGCTGGAAGAAAAAAAAGGCAAGGAGGAAGGAGAGGAGGGGGGATGCTAAACGCGCGTTTTTTTTTTTTCGCAAGTCGTCCGCTTGAAATGATTGTACCACTAAGATGATTCAGTCCAAAATCAAACATGATAAACCAATAATAAAGTAGTGTTTAAAAAGTCGCTTAATCAACATACTGCAATTTTACCGGAAATAACTGCTGAACATAGGCCATTTTCTCAAATATTCAAGCCTGCCCATGCATACAAGTAGATCTCGCGAGCCGACAAAGAACGCGTAACAGAGGTGATGATGAAAAAAAAAAGCTTCTTTTTGTAGACTGTACCAAATAATTCTATGTGTAAGATTCTATTCGCACAAAACTATGTGCCTTCTATCAGTATCTTTTCATACGAGTTCGCCCTACGTTCAAGAGTACACATACGAATTTTCACAGGGCTCATTTTTTACTTGCGAACGTTGCCTGACCAAAGTCCACGGTCCTTTTTTGTTTGACACAGCATTTCCTGTAAGGAAGCAAAAGTTTAATTCACTGGACTCGGCTGCCTTTGCATAAAGAGCACAGCTTTCTCTGAACAGTGACCGCTTTCAACAAAAAAATGAATAAATGAGCAAATGGTACTCTGCGTCCTATGTAATTTAATTTTCACTTGTAATCACATTCTTCTCTCATACACGCGTATGCTTCAGCAAAAAAATGTAATAATAAACGAAAGCTAATGCCAAAACAACACAGGCCGTCCAGTTGGTTCTTCCGCAAAATCTGAATCTTCGTAATCTGTGGAACAAAACTATTTCTACGGTTTTTTTTCTTGTGATTATTACAACTGAATAAGGTGGTCAACGAGCACTGACATTCTAACAAAACAAAAAAGGAAGGAAGGAAGGTGCTGACGAATACAAGGACCAATTCAGTTAAGGTAGATGTGACGTTCATGGGAGCGAACGGGAGTGGTCCCGCCACGTAACGAGTTTTGCCGATAAAAAATTGCACACTCGGCGAAGCAAGGAGCTTGGCGGTGGAGAAAACCAAATAACGCTACCTCGTAAGACAGACCCAGTGGCTCGAAGAAAATTATTGGGTGAAGTGGACATTCTGTGGTATATTCTTCTTCTTCTTGATGCTCCCTCCGTGTCTCCATCTATGCTATTCTATGTCTGTTCTCCACCCATTTATAAGCATTAAGGTGTGTTCTCCTTCGTCATGCGGCATATCTTTGTTTTATGACAATATTAGGAAGTCCATTGGTTGATCAGAAAAGCTTTTAGGCGTGGTAATGTTCATTTTCGCGACCCACCAACGTTAGCGTAATCACATTGCTGACAGCCGAATGAGCTCGGCTCATACTTTCAGATTGATGACGCTTAGATTTTTTTTCTTTTTTTTAATTCGTTCTCGTCGCAATATCTTTCTCTGCACGTCTAAAGGTTTATAATACGAAAAAAAAAACTGCCACGTACGGAATACGCCATTTACCGTTCTTATCTCCTCTTTTTCGATGTTGTGAAGCTTTACTTTCAACGTCCGCAGTGGTTACGTTGTCGATGATTTTTGCCGTTGTATCATCTTAGTAATTGCACGTGTCTTACACCCCAAAACCACGATAATATAATATTATGAGAGGCGCCGTAGCGATGGGCTTGAGAAATTTAAACCATGCGGGGTTATTTAACGTGCGTCTAAATATTAAAACATAGCATGTCGCCTGCTTCAAAATGTGGCCGCCACAACCTCGAGTCCGTCCCGTGAGATTCAGAAACCGTGCGTAGAATACTGCACTTGAAATCAGCAGTCAAGCATGAAGCGTACTCATTAGGCCACCACGAGGGATGAATTGTTGAATCTCGCAGAGAGGTGTGTACGATACTGTAATTTCCAAAACTATAAACTGTCGCCTTGCTGAATGCTGTCGACGGATCGTACAAGGTTACAGGGAGTGTGTGTAACCTGAGTGCATTCGACTGCCTGAAGTGATCTGCAAACCAATTGACATTTGAGGCTGGGATGCTGAAGCGCGGATGAAAATGTGCCTGACTGGCACGCATCGTGCAAAGCAAGAGGTCACATAAGCTGGGAAGCTTTGGAATAACAAACGTTCTTGAGTAAATATTTAACCGGTAGTAATCGTAAACTTTGACGAACCTTTCTTATTTGTTTGTTGATAAATTGATATGGCATGTTACCACTGTAAGGCGACTGAAGCTTCGCTTTTGTTTCCTTTTGTTTAATTTGCTTTTGAGCAGTCTAGCATCTAAAAGGTCGTATTCCCTTCAGACTCTTTGCGAGTCATCAACCCTTAAGTACATTCCGCTTTCTTTAATATCAACAACACACACAAAAAACGAGACAAAGTGCTTCGGTTGTTTTAAAAGTTCCCCTTTATTTTTTATATTTTCTGAACCAATTATTCTTTCTTTTATTGTTTGCACCACAACAGACCAATTTTAAGGTGCTTACAATTACGGCAGCGTTTAGAGGCATAGTGTTCTCTTACTTTTGTTTTTCATTTATCCAGGCGTTGCATCATTCTCATCAGAAAAACCTGCTTCGAGCCACTTACCTGTCGGCGATCGTGGTGTGATGAGTGCGGGACTGAGGTGCTCCTCTTCCCAGGCGGTGACAATGACGTGGTGGCTCACGTGACTGGGTACCGGACAACGCACCAGCAGGGCACTGCCCCGAGGCACCGAGCCGGGGGCGGACCACATGCGCAGCTCCCAGTCCTGGGCTACCACTGTGCAAAGAAAAGCAATGCAACAAGCGCTGAAGTTACGAAGCCAAGGAAGTCAAACTCTTTGTTGCACATCTCCTTCCACCGTGCGGAATAGACTGCCAAGAGTGTCGTTGAGCAAGCGTCTGTAAAATAGTCGGTGACATGGTCGCGGCAATGTAGCAGCTTGCAAGGCACCTACGGTTTGAAGTTTTACAGCAGGACAACACAAAGAGTAGGCAAAGCAGCGTAGGAGAAAGCGACACTCGCTGACACAAAATTTTGTACGTGTTGGTCTCAGTTGTACTTCGCGTCTGTCGCTGTGATCGGTGAGGATGGCATGGTCTTCTGGTTTTGCGCCTTGTCATTAATTTGCATTCGACATCTCGATGGACATGTTCCACGTGGCAGTCGCTGTGAATATTCTTTTGTCTTTTAATAAGCCTATCTGAAGTAGCGTGAAAGGGCTCACGCCAGGCGTATACCTCTCCATTATTCAACAAAGACTATCTGATCGACACCTCAAAAAGTTATCTTGCGAAAGAACACAAAAATCATCAGGCCTGTGCAGAACGCACCGCACAGTCACCAAAAAGCTGGAAGAGCAGCCTTTCTAGAGCCTTTTGAGGCACTAATGGGGCAATAGACAGACACTCATGCTACAAGAGCACTTGCTTGATATTGTGCCCCAAGTCATCCTAATTTCTGTGTAGTGGGTATGCGTTCACTGTGCCATCATTCGCCATTCTACAGAAAATCGTGGTACCCTGTAGACACTTGTAAGGCATTATGGGCACTTAGTTGATACTATGACTGACGACTATGTAGAATTTTGTCAAAAGCTTTTGAAACGGGTTGGAACATTCAACAACCCACTCGTTAGTCAATTTGCATCGTGCGACGGCTGGTAGTTTCAAGCACCAGCGTAACTCAGTACAGTAAAAAAAAACGGTGTAGCTCAGTGGTGGAGTACTGGGCTGCCACACAGAGGGCTCGGGTATGTTTTCTAGTCTGCTTTTACGAATATTTTTATTTATTCTTTTTTTAGCACGGAAGTTGTCACGAACACCGGCGGCGCTGGACAACAATGGCGACATAATCGGCTCTTGCTGTGATCTCATAGCAGCTTTCGCTGTAAAGACAACATTCATGCAGTCTTTTGTAACATCTATTTAAACGCGCGACGGTATGAGCTAATTATAGACGAAGCAGCAAGCTGTAGTTCTAGTGTGTCTCAATGCCCGGCTGTAAAGTTTTGCGGAGAGCTATGGAAGCCCTAAAAATCTTTTTAAAAACAGGAAGAAGTGGGGTTTTAAAAACATCTGCGCCAATTATTTTGGCGGCAATGCTACTACAGCGATTAGAATGAAAAGGTGGCAAGGGTATGTATTTGACGGCAAACAAGAGGATTACTCGACTCCCGTAAATAAAACTATTTTTGCGAGGACGTCATCAAAGTAAACATTAGTCGATGATTTCTGCCAACACACACGAGATTGCTTTGTGAAGCAGTCCTGCTTGTCTGCTCCTTAGTTAGCTTTGTTTTGTTCGCTAAAGAGAACAGTCTTCACGGTAGAAAACATTTCTTAGGCTGCAACTAAGTTAAAGATGCATCAACTTCCATATTCATGTTAAGGTTCGTGCAAAAGCTCACAATGATCAATTTGGATTGAAACAAATCTGTGAATGCTGTGTACTATGCAGAAGACGAAGTACAGCAGGTAACAAAGACAGAGAGAGAAGCTCGACTACCTAATTTGCCGACAACACTGACTGTACATCAACCTCGCTGAAGTAGTGCACCATGGTCATTGTCATCAAATGTATATGACAAAAAACAACTGCTGAAGATGAAGGGCAGTTCCTCGATGCACCTATAGCCTTGATGGCATTTGATGTGTTGGCAAGCCAAATACAATGACGTTGGAAACCGAGTTAAGCACCATCATGATACTACTTTTAGAGGAAAGAAGATAGCTATCATTTACTTATTTTAGCGCGTCATAGGTCTTCTACGCTTTACATGGCCCGGCGAAAATATTCTAGTATTGACGAGTGTCATCAACCCTCTGCTGTGATGATAAGAGAACTACAGACCGAAAGCCATTTTCTCTAAAGAAGCACTATATTTAACAGAAATGAGATGTGTCACCTGTAAAATCAACAAGATTACTTTTCGTGATTACATTTTGGTAGTTCCAAGAAGCCATGTAGTTATAACACAAAATGGATAACTGTGCTAGTTGACGAAAATGCTTGTGGCCCGCGTACTTAGATGTAGGTGCACGTTAAGAAAACGCAGATGGTGAAAATTTTCTGGAGCCCTCTCTTGCGGCGTTTCTGGTAATCACATTGCGGTTTTAGGGGGTTATATCTTATTATTATTATTATTATTATTATTATTATTATTATTATTATTATTATTATTATTATTATTATTATTATTATTATTATTATTATTATTATTATTATTATTATTATTATTATTATTATTATTATTATTATTATTATTGTTCGCGCTACCTTCCACGCACGTAAAACTCCGACACACACAGACTGCGCCTATGTGTGTGTCTGGTGTTTACGCTTGTGTCAGCGTAATTATCCCTTTCGTGTTAAGGTGCATCAGTTCTTCCAGCAACAAGTTAAAACTTGAACAAACGCACAACGTGTGTTTGTTCAAGATAATCAATTTCGACTACGCTGTTTCCGCAGCCTGTTTGAATTTGTGCTACCACAAAGTTCATTAGCGCCAGCTTCGCTTCTCAATTGCAGCCACAATCGCAAACAAGTTAGCCCCGCACTGTGCGCTATAGCATCGTCACTACGTTGTCGTGAGGTTGTTTTTGGTTGTTTTCGCGCAACGTTTGCGAAACCCCGTAACGATAGCTCCCTTTCATGACTACATCGGAGCCCCCACAGTGATATATGGTATCACTACTACGTGGCAATACAACTTTCTTTGTGAATTATTTCTAGTCGAAACAAAGCTCAAATTTGCTAAGAGTCCCACGCGAGTAGCCTACACTGTAAGTGGCTTGCCTTCTGCAGGGGAGTTCGTCGAGCGAAGATTAGTGTTATTTGCTAGCCCCGTTGAGCATGTTACTTGATGTGGAGACGCAGACCATTAACTTTGGGCGATCAGAATGTTTTTTTTTCTTTTTTTCCCTCGGACAAACTGGTTCACGACGGCGATCTTAATCAATGCCCGATGTTCTTTCCACATAATCTTCCGATTGTTTCCGAATACTCGTGCACCATGATATCTCGACCTAGTTCGCTGTGCCTCAAAAAGTTTTTTCCCCGTGGACTACCGCTGGTGTATTACATCCAGGCCTAATGGTCAGTCGCGCTGCCATATTACCACCCTCTCGGCGGATATTTCACGTAGCCCGGTGCATTCGATGGGCGTAGCCCTCGCCTCCACGCACGCCAGCCGATGACAGACCGCAAATCGCAATGAGCAATGCGAGCTCGACACGCCGTTGGGAACTCGAAAATGGTCGCCATCGAAAACTCGAATCACCTGCGCACCGTGTCGCGTGCGCCTGTCGACGTGGTCGATTGGATAATTGAGGGTTTCCCGTAGAAGCTCCATGGGCGTGCACCTCGTTCTCCCTTTGTGCGCGTGTGTCAAAACATTTTCTCCGCGGAGGTCATCATTGCGCGTATCCGCCCCGGCTTATGGGCTGAGAACGAAGGTTCGAGTCAGGTACGCGATGAAAAAGCTTTTCAGCGCATGCGCAGGGACATCACGACAATCTGGGGCACTTTGTTGAATGTTTCGCTTCATCAGTGAAACCCTTGCGTGTTTCGGCCTTGGCAACGCAACGTAGCAATCTTTTTGTATGTTGTGATTTCCTTTACCAAATTTAATGAGATTGCACAGGCTTGTTCAGTTTCACGTACGCAGGAAATGGCTATTTAGAAAGCGGACCATTCGCGTTAAAATATTCTTTCCTCCCTCCCTCCCTTTTTCCTTGTTGCTGCTTAGAGAAATAAAATTCCTCCTCTCGCCGCAATGCAGCTTTTATAATGGTTGCCATGTTATATACGGTCTGTTGCCTCCATTGATTTCGTGACATTGTTAGCAGTCACTACAATATCTGGTGTCGTCTTTTTTACGTGCTACATGTTCATGTATGTTTATTATCATTTATCGCTACATTCATTTAAATATTTATTTATTTACAGTTGTTTAGGAGCTCCCGTGTGCACTTCAAAACACAGGGCTTCGTTATGCATATTTACCTGTACTATAAACGCTTATGTCATAATGATTACTCATTAATAAGTGCTGTTATTGTTTGATTGATATGTTATAATGATTACTCAATAATATTCGCTGTTATTGATTGATTGATTGATTGATTGATTGATTGATTGATTGATTGATATTTTGTCCTAATTCGGCCTTATGTCACGTTAAAATTACCCGAAACAAAATGGTGTCAGTCACGGTAAACGTCCCCGTTGAGGGATGGCGTTGCACGCGGATGGGACAATGGGATGGAAGTTAAACGGTCTCATTGTATACAAGTTCGGCGACTCTTGCTCAAAGCACACGATGACGCTTTAGTTTATCGCGTCTTCGAGGGCCGCCGTGTGTGTTGCGTGGCTCAGATGCACCCGTGGTTAACAGGATCTTTGAAACTGGAAAATCATAATCATATTGCAAGAATTATCCAGAAGGTATGGCAATAGTAATATCTGGGGTTTTACGTGCCAAACCCATATTGTCATTATGAAGCTCCGTTGATTTCCGCCATCTGGCGTATTTTTTACGTGCACTGAGAATGCGCTGTACACGGGCTCTAATATATCGTCGCCATCGAAATGTGACTGCCACGGCCGGAATCGAACCCGTGACTTCTGCGTCAGCGGTCGAGCACCGCAGCCATTGTATCACTTAGGCGGGCCATATTTTATGGTAAGGAAAAGACGTTTGCTCATGATGAAGCTGTTTCACATCACTTTAGGCCTCTCTGCTGGAGAATATCGTAGAACAATGTTTCAAGGGGGAAAAAAACGTGGTTCAGTTTCAGCAACAATACGTTTCAACAACGATGCGGTGAGGATCCCCGCTGTGGTGACGCTGGTTGCGTTCTGAGAAAAATAGCACCAGCCTGCTGCAAAATGCAAGCCGCGAATTGAGTTAATGTGCAAGAGCAAGATATATAAAAGACAATTTAGTGAAATGAACATCAAAAAAATAAAAAAGCAATGCAGAGAGACGACAAATACAGAGAAGTCGCAGTAAGTTTTTGACGTGAAATAGTCGGCCTGCAAAATATAAGTTTATATCATGACGTTCCTGGTTTTAAAGTAACACGTGGGCAATGCAGAACACCCTTCTTGGTGACCCAGGATTGGTTTCGCCGTTATCATAATGCGGCCGTCATGGCCAGGCTTTTGCAGTTGCGGCAGTGACCTCACTTTCTAATGACTAAAAATAAGAGGGAACAGGGGTATCGCGAAAACGGAGTGTCACGCGATGTCTGAAAGTAACTGCGTCATTCCTGAGCTTTCGTTCTTGAAACACAGTCTTTATTAGAAAGCAGAGTAAATTTTCGGTGATAGAGCAATCTTCCCAAACATCGGGTGAATACACCCACGAGGGAAAATTTCTAATCTCACGTCATTTTTCCACTCTTTTCTTCGCTCAGTTTGCAATAGCTCATGTTCCCTTCCTTTTTATCCCTCCTTAAATGTGAAGGAGTTGAAAAAGAATAAAGTTTTCAAAAGGAGTGAAATGGATACCGGAGATTATGTGCAGGTTTTTACTTTCCCACGATCGCACATGATTGGTGTTCAATCCGCACTTCATAGTCTCTACTTGTCGAACAAGAAAGGAACGACCCGAAGAAGTACGAGGCACAAAGGAAGGCTGACGACAGCAGACGCCCACCTTCGAAATCAAAGGGATGAAGAATCTCGCCTTTTGAAATGATTTTATTACTTTTCAATAAAGGTAGTCTCTCCAGTGAAGAGTAAAACAGCCAAGAGGATGGAGATCTTTGAAGAGGATGCCGGGCTTTTATTTTTTAGACAACGTTGGTTCTGGGCGCAATTATAGGTGACCTCGTAAAGCGACAAACATGTACTACAAAGTTTTCTCGTAAACTAAGGGAATCTGAGAAGTATGTAAGCATTGAACTAAGGCGCTCTTTCTTTGGAAAGATTGCCTCATTATAGCGGTGACAAGCTAACTAAATAAAAAAAGCAGCGGTGGTGTTCATTTATTTAGTCTCTTTTGTTCGGCATTGGTGTGTTCGGGCTGTTGCTCTTGGCGAGTTATTTCAATCACTGTCGTGCTTCATAGTGGCGCGATGGGAACTCAACATCATCTTGTTCTTACATGCAGTGCCAGCAACATTGATTTCACAAAAATGCTGTCATTGTAATCAGAGTTACGAGATGCGTGGAGCACATTGTCACCTTGTCGCTATCAGGGAGATATTTTAACACGATGGCGTTAGAGAGCTCGTGTCGCAGAAATTCCGCCGTTGGCGTCGGCCTCGTTGGTTGTGAGCGAAAAATCGAGAAAGAAGCAAATAAAATAAATATTAAAATTTTCGTTCATATTAGGGATCTAACCCGGGCCGTTCGCATGGTAAGCAGGTGTCCTGCCACACAGCCACGATGTTACTTGCAGCTGCCTCGGGAAAAAAAAAACACTACATAAATGCCATGTAGTGGAAGGAGCCTCCTTAACGCATTTTGTTCGACAGGTGTCACGTCAAAAACGAGCCCATTCGGTGATTTGTAGGCGCATTTGGGAGGCCATTAAACTACGTCGAAAAAGGCCGAGATAGTGCAGGCATCGCTGGTAAAAACACACAGGAACTTTAAAACAGCTGTAAAAATAGACAACTATGTCCATCTAGCGGGAAACATATCATGCCTTTGCAGAGGCGTTCATCGTGCAAACAGAGAGAATAAAACGTTTATGTACGACCGAGGAAGAAATGTCGGTGAGTGGGAACCTAGTCCGGGATCCCATTGGCACGAGCCGCTGTCCTCGCTCGTCTCTCGAGGGCCTCTTGGGTCTTTGGATCCGAGTGGACAGAGCTGACTCACACCCTACAGTGTTGTGCTGTGCTCTGGGTTGTAGAGATGGATTGTGTGGGCATTCCCACACCATGTCGTACAGGGTGGCTGTTTTAGTAACGCAGGACCTGCACTGTGGTGTGTATGTGTCGGGGACTATCTTGAGCAGTTTGTATGGATTGGGGAAAGACAAAGTCTGCAGGTGACGTCACGCTATCTGAGATACCCTACTGAGCTTTGGCGCCAGAAGCGGAAGTTTCCGTCTTTCGAGTCTTTGATGTTCTAGAATATCTGTCCATGTTAGGAGCGGGTCCACACGCATAGACGAAGGTGGGTGCGATATGCCGGGGTCGGAGGTCCGTAAGAGTAATTCTCGGGCCGGGGCATGGGCAAGCTCATTGCCTCTAACTCAGCAGTGGCAGAGTATCCATATCAGCTGTTTCCATTCACCCTCTGAACGTGAGGACGAGAGTTGCGTAAGACGTCGATGCGCAATTGGGCCATGTAGCCTTTACACAAATTTTAGTAGGCTGCTTTTGAGTCTGTTAGAACGGAGGTAGACCTTAGGTTTCGTAGGGCGAGGGTGATTCCTGCTTTTTCTATACTAGTTGTGTCTGTGTCCTGGGCTGATATACAATCACCCTGTTTTCCACAATGAACGACGCTTGCTGTATATTTGCCGTTAACTGGTCCAGCTGCATTGACAAATAAGGAGCCCTCAATATCTGAGTAGTTGTCGTGAACTTTTGCTCGTGCTCGACGTCGATGTTCGTGGGACTGAGGATGCATGTTGCGTGGTAGTGGTTTGATGATAAAGTCCTGCCTCCTTAATGTGAAATTTGTTGTTTTCCCCTTCTCTCAGTAGGGGATTCGATGCCAAGTTCTGATAGTGTTTTCTGTCCTGTTTTAGTGATGGCGAGGCATGCAAACAGCAAACGCAAGATAATGAGCTGCCATCTGTAGGCATTGTGAGACTCTTTATTCCCCTTCAAAGAAATGTCAATTTAACAAATCACAACACTTGCATAGATTTAGCTTTTACTTCTCACGACAGCATTGAAGAAGTGAAGTACTGCAGTTGCCCTTTCCTCGAACATAAGGCGATCCTTGTTGCGGTTGGCTGGAATTAAGAGGTCTCCAGAATAACAAGTCGAACAATTGCCAAGACGGAGGGCAGAATGTGAACATTTACGAATACGAGTATCACGCCTACGCGCCGTTCATAATACAGGACTAAGTGACTATATCACTGTACAATACTTTCGTGAAATTGTTATAAAACTGCTGTTCAGTGGATCGAAAACCTGTACCATTACTATAAATACGTCGTGCTTGCGCGCGTGCGCGTTTGGGTTCGCGTGTGCGTGTAACAAAACATATATATAACTATGCACTTAGCGGTTGAAGGACGCGATAGGGGCCGGATTACGCTATTGCGCTATTTTCTTAAAGGCGAAGTTTAATGGTCCCACAATATTGTTTTAATTTCTGTAAAGCTTTTTGAAGTTAAAGGAACACTTGTACAACACGAAGTACTTCGCAATCACATCGGGCTTTTTGTCTGCAAAACCTCACGAATCAGATTTTTTAGTGAGCCGCAGCGTGCTCAAACATAAATTATGAGGCACAGACGACTCCACAACCAAATGGTATGTGATGGAGTACGCGTTTATGGAAAGCTCTGAGTATAATTCAGACAAAAGGGCATCTCCTAACGTGCACAGACGTCCCAAACTTTCGGCCCCATAGGAAGGTGGTTGCTGCAACTTGAACCCGGTATCTGGCGTCAAACACCGCATTTCTCGTTGTTGATTTCACAACCGCAACGCGCACAACGTGTCAAGTTTAGAAAGAAAGAAAGAAAGAAAGAAAGAAGAAGAAAGAGAGAAAGAGAAGAAAGAAAGAAAGAAAGAAAGAAAGAAAGAAAGAAAGAAAGAAAGAAAGAAAGAAAGAAAGAAAGAAAGAAAGGAAGGTGCGTTCGCACGTTCATTGTGCCAGGACTACATTGCATCAAACTCCTAAAATTAAGATTACGTTCCGCCTTTTTTTTCCTTCCTCGCACGTCGAGAAAACAGCATGTTCCGTCCACGCATGAAATATCCAGTTTTTCCTTTCGAGCGCCGAATGATTACACGTCAAGGAAAACTTAGTTTTCGTCAGAAGAACGACATGACGGACAGACTATTACCGAGTGAGCTTGAGCTGTCAGGCTGTCGCCATAAACACAACACCTTTAGCGAGCGAAAGAGCACACGCTCGTGCAAACATCGTCCCGCGAAGCGTGTCTTCAAAACAAACAGAACGAAACAACAGCAACAGCGGCACCTTCTCCACAACCCCCTACGTTTTCCCGAAGCGCTGCAGATAGTTCTATGGATGTTTTATGTTGACTCATCCAATGTCGACGCTCCATCTAAAGTGGTGTACGCGCGCAAACACTGGCAACTCCTCCTTCAAAAGCGAAATCCGCTGAAACCGGGTAGGAGAGGCCTCTGCAATATATAGGATGCCTCGTCAAAGGCGTACTCGAGAAAGTAGAACTGTGCCGCAAATAGAGCGGTGCCCTATTCTCAGATAACGAGCTATAGCCCACAACTCAGGCGAGGGCGCTTATCCTCTGAGCTGTATACCCCTCAGCTGTATAGTCTCCGACGTTTGTTGGTTCTTCTATCCGCGCGTTTATCAGTACACTTACCCCCTTTGTCAAAACAGGCACCAATCCTGAAGGTCCCATAGGGAATGAGAGGCAATCCTCCACCTTTCGTAGACTGTACACCTACCCGTACGTATACAACGCATCGACTGCCAAAGGGCTCTTTTCAGTCTCGGAGCCCGATATCCGATAGCCTCGGAGCCCAATATCCGAAAACCAATTTGGCATCAAGCATTGCAGAAAAGCGAGACGATAACTGTCGCTTCTCTGTTTTTTCCTTTCGCGTCCTCAGATCCCAAAGGGACACAGATTTTCGGCGATGAAGCTTCCATGACGTGCCTCGAGTTGGAATACACCTGGTAAACAGGAAAGTTTCTCAACTTTGGATCTACGATAACTTTACTCCAGATTATAATGGAAATACCGCTTCATTATACTACTTTACCCTCATTTCGCGAATCTCACCCTTAAGCATATACCCACAGTTTGCCGCCAACGGTATACCCCGCACAGGTCATTCTTGTGAGTGTCTTGTTGGACTGTGCGTCTGTTTGCCTATTTCTTCGCAAAGCGAATACCGGAATGAATTTCATCACTATTTCATTTACATTCATGTATTAAGGTAGACGAAAGTGGCAGACAGAAACGCACGCTGCGGCGGCCGCTTTAGACCTCGCAGCCTTTGAGATTAAATCAATGTGTACTGCCATCCCGGAGGCAACACAGTCGTGCCGCTGTAATTCCATAACTTCCGATTTCAGCTGAAATAGTATAGCGTCGGCCTTGAGCACTCATCGCAGAGAAATCACTAAAAAATTACTAAACCCTCTGTTTTAATGGGAAAGCATGCGACGTCGCAGGCGTCTTTCTAGATGACGTGTTGCTTTAGCAGAAGCTTTGAAAACAGCGGAAATTTATTAAAGGAAAGAACAGAAAGGTGGGGGTATGCCTTCTGGAATTTCCCACCATCATGCAACTGCTTGGGGTACCTCTTTTCTTCAGATTAAAAAACTGTAGCGGCCATCGGGGCTGCAGGAATTGGACCCTGTACCAACCGCGTTGAAGGTGGACTGTCTGCCTACTTGTTTATTTCTATACGGTTAGCCCTGGCTACATAAAGTTCTTCCGGTACTCATCTCTCTCCGTCCTCCTCCAGTTCCCATCTAGACGCCAAGACATCAAGCGGTGTGCAGCTGCCGCAACCGGGAAAAAAATGAAGAAAGATGCAGTCGCTTCCATTCGTATGCAAACGTTGTGTTGCCAGTTACGACCACCAGGTCCTGCGATGTGCAACGTCTCCCTCTCCTTTCGGAGTAGTGCCGCACCAGGCGCCCAGGAAGTGCCTTTTCGTACCGCGTGCGTAGCCGAACGTAACAAAATAAACGATCGTACACACGCAACTGACAACAAACAAAATTCGTCCTCTCGCGATCAGCACGCGTGCCTTCAATTTAATTTCCACTGAGTGGACGAGTGGCAGATCCGCACCAACATCGCCGACCTACTTACCTTATCGCGCCACCATCGTCCCTTAAAGCTACTCGCTTGTGTTGTGCCTAAAACGAACGAACAGGCGCGCTACCTGGCACAACTGCATTAAGCGTCCACCACGCTCTTCACAGCAGCTCACGGGCTGTGCGTTGTTGAGGCGGGAGCCAGCTTGGCCGTGGGTTCCGTGTGACACAACCGAAGGATGATCGACAAAATCATTGCAGCCAGCAGCAAGCGGCGCCAAGTGCGGGGCAATTGCGCCCCATGCGGTCGTTCTGCCACGTGTACGGAACGACCGAGAGACGAGAAAGAGCGCCCATTTTCTGGTAACCACATTTGCGGGGCAGCGCGGGTTGGTGGGGCAGATCTTTCGCACGAGCAACACGTGCAAAATATTTGCGCAAACAAGATGCGCTACAGGGACCGCAGAAGAAATAAATAGAGGCGGCAAACTTTTGTCGTCGAAACAACAATCGAGAATTGGAAAAATGACTATACCCGAATATACCAGATGGGAAAATGGGGGTGCATTTAAAAGGCCACTGCCGCTTTCGCTCGTTGACCAACTTTACGGTGCCTAGATAATTATTAGGAAATTGCTTACTCGCGCCACCAGCATTAGTGCAGGATGCTTTGTTGGCGTGGGGCTGCCCCTCGGTGTTGGCGGAAGCCTTTGCCTCTGCGGCACGCCGCGTGCTTTTGTTTGAAACGGACGAGCTTTCCGTTTCCTTGAAAGCGGCGTGGCGCCGCATATAGAGTGAGTGGCCCCGACGCTCGGAGGCTTAGTCCGTGTAATGAGGAGGGCGGAGAAAAGCTCGCTTTACCGGTGGCCTTTTGTTGCTGGTGTTTGGGAGAGCCGGTGCTAAAGCCTCTGCTTCCAAGGGAAACCGTTTAGGCCGAGTTTCATGGCATTAGTACGAGGTGCCGCGGTTCAATGCATTTAGATAGGCAGAGACAGGACAGCCGCCATCCCTAGGGTGCGTCCTTCCCGGCTGTTAAAGCGCGAGTGTGGCTTCATCGTGACGCTTTATGTAGGTCATGCCGGAGGCGTCTAGAACTATTTACCCTGTCTGAATTTAAGCCATGCTTTTACACTGACGCAAAAGAAAGCACTCGGTCACGGAAGCCAGCTCCCGTGGAATACGTGCTGATAAGAAAATAAAAGATTGCTCTAAAAATGTCTGAGCGAATGAGAAAATGGGTTATTAGCAGTTAACTGAACGTTAACTGGTCTGCCAACGTCATATTTATGAAAGCGTGTTTTCCTTTTTGAGGGTATAGATTATTTTCACCCAGTATAAGCCACCAACTATACATTTCATGTACCTGGATGAAATGTGTTATTAGCAAAGTTCCCAGCAACGATTTAGGTAGTCGTTAAGGGTTATTTTCTGTTGTAGATCATCCCGCTATGAGTGAAGTTTGTGAACGTACACTTCACAGATTGCACAGCCAACTTCTGCGTGCGTTTAATGTGTTCTAGTCATAAGGATGCGCTACATGATAATGCGCCATTGATTTTGAACCATGCTAAGATCCTTAGAAATGGAGCATAAAAATTAGTTATTACAGCGCGTGCAGCACATGCACCTCTTCTAGCCGACGACCGGAGAAACGTGTTTCTATTGAATAACTGACTCATCTACCAAAAACAATTAAAAAGCGTTGAGTGGACACTCATGTTTCTGCTAGTCGTAACGTAGATCGCGAACATATGAGCACTTTGTTGATGTCATAAAGTGTTTATTGATGTCATAGAATTAAGTAATAGCACCGAATATAAAATACGGTGCTATAACTTCATCTCAGAAATCAGCCGACCACATGGTCAGCATACGCTCGCACTTAAAGGGGCCCTGAAAACGTTTTTCATGTAGCCGCGCAATGATTTCAGTAAAGAAGCTTATTGCCTCACAAATTTACCGGCGTAAAAGTTTCAGAATCCGTGCAGTACAAGTGGAGTTGCAAGGGTTTGTCGCACGCTGCAATTACTTTCTCTCTTCTCTTGTCCCGATGAAAACGCTGGACGCAAAGCAGGGAAATATGGCATGGAGGAACAAAGTGTGATGAACAAATGGAAACTAACAACTGATAATCTGCGTATATCGTCTAAAACTGAAATGTTAAATCAGATGTGCTGATTGTATTGCAAATGATTGTTGGGTGAATGAATGTTGGGTGATTTCTGTAATGGTTATTCAGTTTTTATTCTTTCATACATTGCTTTGTTATGAATATATTTGTATGTATTTCAGAGTTGCCATTCTATTATTTGCTGTCATGGGCCATATGCGTGTTTCTTTTTGTATTGTCGCTTTCCGCTGCCTGTAATTTTTGTAAATTTGTAGTTTAGATTTTTTGTGGGTGAAGGGGCCAGTCAAACTGTGAAATGCAGCTTTTTTTTTCCTTCACACCGAACCACATATACAGTGTATTTTCGTGTACTTGTCACGTGGTTGAATAAACTCAAACTCAAACTTAAACTCAAATACGTCACTGTAGCTTTGGTATCTCGAGCCCCTTTTCTTTTCTACTTTTTTCGAATGCACACCTTTCAATTCAATCACGCACGCAAGCGCGGACACGTCGCGGCTTTTCGTGGCGGCTCCAGGGACTGCCGAGCGCGCCGTGCTCAACCCAGCCGACGACGTCATACCTGAGCTGGCGAAATAATGATTATTGAGTATATAGCAGCGTTTGTCGAGACAAAGGAAGGGGCTCTTTATCTGGCTTTGACAATTCATTGTAATTTTCAGGCCTCGTGCTACACTATAATATTGGCTCACGTGTTCTCGGAAGCCTCAACTGCTGATCAGTAGTGTTTTCTGGACCACGCTGAAAAAGTGTTGCAGGGCCAATTGAAACAAGAGTAACAGACGAAAAAGGATTGTGCTGTTGTGAGCCATAAAGAAGGTTACAAGACAAATAATTCGAAGAAACTAGCCACAAATTACAAATCCACCTTTACCATAGATGAGTGCTCTGGGGAAATGCAGATTCCTGTAAAGAACTACACCTACATTGAGGGATCGTAGAGAGAGGCGTCACGTGAACTCTTCGTTGCAAAGACAAAGTCTCTCAAAACTAGCAATATCCCCAATGCCTTCAAACAATATATGTTTGCAATTAGTGAATACAAAAAAAAACAATCGCCCATTTCATCGAAGCTGTAGTATTGAGATAAATGTACGTGACACTTGAAAGAAACATTGCGTTTTACAATTCAAACTACGTCTCGCCTTAGTTGATATCGATCGGGTCAGACTTTAGAGTACTGACTGGACATACTGTACCGCCTACATCGACCGTTGTAGCTATAATGCTCATCGTCTAATTGTTCGCTATATCAAGCTCATATACGTCCATTTTTTCTTGGCATACGTCTTGATTTTCGTTTCATATATGTTTCCCTTTAATAGAGAAGACTTGTTAAAGGAGAAAAAGAAAGAAACATTAGAGATTGGAAAGGCACGTAGGTTAAACAGAATTAATAAAAAACATTGTGCGGACCCCTGTACTAGAGTGAGTTGAGTGAATGCATTAAAAGATAGGAAGGAAAAGAGTTAAAATGCTCGAATGGTGTTTTGACTGGTCTATGCTGTGGACAAATGATCCGTGAAAGATAAAGCTTCGCTAGATACTGCCCTTGATAAACACACCCACTTAACGTACTTATCGTGTGTCACAGCCTGCAGTATAGACTCCGCTTACATTGAGCAGGCCAGACAGGGCATCGGAAAGCTTGCAAAGTCGGTCGATACGTAGTCTGCAAACGCACCTTGATGTGCGACCTTAATACGCGAGTGCTCCCGTTGTGTAGACGGCATAGGGCGCTCTGGAAAGAGACGCGCCCTGTCCAGAGCTTTCTTTTTCCCCACGTTGAGGTGCGTAAAACAAAAGAAAAAAGTGCAGCGTGACCAGCCTGCTTCGAACAGGCTATTTCGCCTTCGTCATGCGGCAGGGGCCTTCACTTTGGGTAACAAGCCGTGATGAGAACCTAACTTCTTGCCGAGAGCACTGGCTATTCCACTCGTGTGGTCAAGAAGAGGTCAACGTTTCGACCATCAATAAGAAAAATCTAACAAAAAATTAGGTAAAAGAATCTCATTCGGCGTCCTTCTCTTCGCATTTCCAGCCTCGAGTAGAGGACTTTCGAAAAGCTACCGTGCTGCAGCTGCGAACACTCCCTAATCTTGGCCTGAGGGGGCATCCACAAGAAAATGTTGGTGCGAGAAACAAGATCAGCCACCACTCGCCGGAGGCCACCACGGCTCCTCGGCTGAAAAAAACCAAAGTTCGCAAAGGTGGCTTTTTTCCTCATGATCTTTTTTTCTTTTTTGCTTGCCCTCATGTAGCTTTCGTCTTTTACCCAAACTTTCTTGTTCACGCTTGAGAGCTGGGCTTCACAAAGTTGGTAAATGAACTTACCACGGTTCTTAATGCGTCTTGGGCTGACTTCTCCGTGTGCACTTAGGTGCAAAAGCAAATGTGTTTGCGCGCTTCTGCTGTATCTCTTGACTCTTGCATGTTTATTCTAGCGGCGTCACTGTGTACGTAGGTTTCTGTGCATGTGGTCGTATACTCACGAGTTTTTTTAAGTGGTCGAAATTTCCGGAGCCCTCCACTACGGCGTCTCTCACAATCATATGGTGGTTTTGGGACGTTAAACCCCACAAATCAACCGAATCAATGAGTCTTATTAATAATATTAAGACTGCCGTGAGAATAGAAATTTCACATCTATTGTGTCCCTGCTTTTTCATTCATTACTAAATACATCGGACAACTTCTCTGAGACCGTTTGTTTTCACTGTCACTTCATCACATGCTCTGATCACATTGTCTCGATGGTTATGTGAAAATGAGATAGTGCAGTGACAGGTGCTTAAAATAAGCTTCAGTAGAATCCTGCTCACGGTAAATATGCAAGCCGAACGAAATTGATATTTTTTCTACAACTTAGATGCGAACACTGCGAGAGGTACTGTAAGGTTCGACTCATTTACAACTTTTTGTACTTACGACTTTTCTTCACTTACCCAGTATCTCCACCGAAACCGAGGGATAGACTTTAATCTTCGCCTCATATTATTAACGTGAAAATGTCGGCACAACCAGTAAAGTTATAACCTCGCTTATCGGTGATTGGTACTTGGTCTGGTCGATCAAAGTTGAAATAACGAAGCTGCAAAACAAAGATGCACTTTTGGAAGCACATGCTCATGCCACAAGGTCGATAACCGCACTTTGATGTTTGGAAGTAGGATAGAATAAAGCAAGCTGAACTTTTTAATCAAAGCAGATCTAATGGATCACGAGTCAAGCTGACCCACGGGTAAACACAGTCGCTCAACACTGGCATATGGTTTTAATTGGATTGAGTCTTGTCGTTGGGGCACTATGAAATAGGAAGTGTAACGCAGATACATTTCCAAACTAAGTGAACGTGACTACAAACGTTCGTGACTAAGGTTGCTTATGGTGTGCATTTTTTGGATCTCGCTTTATTGTTTCATACATTAAAAGTGAAACTGGTATACTCGAGCTTCACTTTAAGGCAATTTTTGTTCTTGCTGAGCCAGCTGGTTAACAAGGAGTACTAAATTAAAGCACCAGAACAACTCAAATTGACCGAGCATCTATCTGCTTTGCTGTGGTTTTTTTTTCTTCTACTAAGGCGGACCCGTAAGCCACTAATTTTCAGTAGCACTAGCATCGAGTGAGGCTCTTGATTCTCTTCCAAGCACGTCTGGTCGACCACTTACTTCCGGTTTTCAGGATAATCAGAAAGAGTGATGTAGAAAATAAAACGGGTACAAAATCAATTTCTGGGGTTCAAACTCATGATTAAATTGCATACATAGTTTACCGGAGCATGCGCTTACTTATCACAAGGGCTGAATGACTGTTAGAACGGCTAAGAAAAATTATTTTGATGAGCTCATTGAGGAAACAGTCAGTGTTGTTGTGAGCAGCATGGATTGTTGTGCCACCTGGTGGAGCAGATCCTCGCGCTTGTTTTTACGTGGCCTTTAACATCAGCTACACCATCTTCGCAAAGCACAATGTAAACCCATGGCACACGACGCACCATGACGCACAAACGCCGATGGGCGAGTGCCCCTATCGGACATTGAAGTGAAAGACTAGGGCCGCCTTTAAATTCTGTGACACAGAAGAACGTGCTTTCCCTTCAACATCAATTTCCCAAGCCATGCCCCTTCATCCATATAACAACTAAGCTATTACGAAAGCTTCTACCCACCAAAAATAATTAGTTCGCCTCCAAGTCCTTTATACGAATGCACTTTTACAAGAAAATGGTGTGTGTCGGTCCGGCAAGTTCCACACAATTTCTATTTTTAGGGGCGAAGCTCCTTATAGTGGCACTCGTTCATCCCTTGTAGCCGTTGTAGTATGTAACAGGTATAACATTTTGACCTACAAGTGGTGCCGGTGAGAGATTTCTTCTGTGCGTTGTTGAAGAACAAAAAATAGTGCTCAATGTACATGCCAATGGCTGCTAATGGGGAATGAGAGACAGGGGCATTCGGCTTTTAGGTAACGCGCACGCTGCGATCCCCATTAGCAGCCATTGGCATGTACATTGAGCACTATCTGACAAGAAAGGGTTACTACGTTATACTCGCTGGGTGTAACCTCCTTAGTTTTAGAAAGGTTTAGCGAGCGTTGAGCCACATTGCCATGAATACAATGAACTAGTATATACCATGAACTCGAGGTGAATAAAGGTGGGAAGTAGATACGAAGCGCAAGCCGTAAGAAAGTGTGCGTGTGCCACCTGTCGTTTAGTCCTTGGAATGTCCGCTGGATGTCGGTGCTTCTATATGGGGAATATATGATGAAAATATGCGAGCTGGTGGTACTTGTAGTGTTGAATAGATGAACGAACGGACACACAACCACATGCATGGATGGACGCATGAACGGACGCAGGGGCGGATGCATGGACGAACGCAGGGACGGACGCTCGAACAGACGCACGCACGGACGGGCGGATGGACGCATGGACGGTCACACAGACGGACACATGGACGGACGGAAGCAAGAACGAATGGACAGACGAATGCTTCGCCCCACTCTCCATCCTTCACTCCATGGATATGCTGCCAATTTTTTTTTTTTACGAAACAGGTATTTTATGCCAGAGTTCACAAAGACTTCAGCGACGTATTTCTGTCACGGAAATGACATTGGAAAAATTCGCACGATCATAAGACCAAGAAAATTACACAATTTCCCGCTAGAAGGAACCATTTGCAGATACAAAGCAGCCTGCGCTAACAGTTACACTGGCGGTGCGTTGACGCTGACGCTCATCACGGCGTTGCGCAGGAGACAAACCTGGGGAGGCGCAAACCACGCAGTGATGGACCTGTGTTTCCTACTGGGACATGCCAATGACTGCTAATAGGCAATGAGAGGTAGAAGACTCTCATTAGACACAGCGACCCACTGCCTGTTTTCAGGTAACGCACACGCTGCGAATTTTTATTGTTCAACAACACACAGTAGATATCTTCCACCGGCACTACCTTGAAAGTCAAGGTCCAGTTCCTACATTAGGAAGCGGCCAGTGAACTGTTGTGCAGCGTGAGAAGTCAGTGTCACGTGTTCAATGACTTCTGATGCAGAACAACATATTGCAGAGAACCTTGACTAAAGAATTACCGTTAAGTCCACACGGCATCCATTTCCTTTCGGTTTAAAACAAGGCAGGCGTACCTTATGATCTAATCATGCTTCTGAGCCTGCACAGTACATGGAAAACCCGATGGGCTTCTGAAAACGCGGATGTAGAAGTGCTATCTGTGCGCCAATATTTTTGCCAATCTGTATGCCATTTTCTTGAAGTGCTGAAGGGCCAAGAGGATGTACCAGACAGGATTGTGCACATTAAGCCATTGTTATGAATGCCAACGTATTGATCAATAGTCAACTAAGAGGTCACGGTACTTGAATGAATTTTGTGGGTGTATTTTGTGGCGAACTCGTATTTTGACCAATATGTACATATGTGAAAAGTGAACAATCTTGATATACAATGCAATAAAAAAAAGCGTGAGAAGTCGGTGTTTTTCAATCAAGAAACTCGCTAGCAGGCGCTGCCTGCGTCGGCTTTGCGAGGCAAAAAGTGGGAGGGCACGTGCATGCACCTTATTGGTATAAACACAGCTGAGAGGGATGCCTTCAGGAAAGAGAGGGAAAAGCGAGCTTAGGCTAGCAGACGTTGCCGGCGTCGGCATTCCGGGGCGAGAGAAAAGGCAGCGCAGGAGTGGAAGAGGGGCGTGCATGTGCAGTAAGGGTGGTCACGCCGCACACCGTATTGAGCTCTACAATAACATACTACGCAAAAAAAAATCACAGCACATGCACGGAGTGAATGACGATGTATGATGCGAAGTGATATTGCTTTAGCGCAGCTCAGTTTGAGCGTGAAGGAAAGATACTATAGAGTCAAAAAGGGGGGAAAAACAGACGACAGTGTGAGTGCTAACTTCCATTTTTTACATTGTCTTCTCAGAAACATGCCTGCTGACCTTGCCATGACGTGCATCGTAAGCGAAGACTTCTCTGTAAACCTGTGTAAAAGAGTGTTATGATACTGCCACCTCAAAGCTTAACAAAGAGTGTACGACAGAGAGCAGCGATAAAACACATGCGAAAGACTTGCGAAACATAGAAATGTGTTACCTTCACGAAAGAAGCGCCACCAGCTTCGCTGTTTTATCGGCGTCCACGAAGCGGAGGTGGGTGAATCTTTAGGAGCTTGATCGGCGAGCTTCATATATATGCTCGCCCTCATCCGGCGACCACCGACGTGTAAACCAGTGTTGCCAGTGTTCATTTTTATGTTCGCCGCTTAAGCTTAGCCCCTGAAGTTTCACCGCTTCGGTCACCTCTCTGGTGATTCTAACAATGCTCACTAGGTCACGCAACATTATAGCTCAAGGTTGTTGCGCCTAACTAAGCATAATATTAGTTTTTTTCGTTGACAGTATCAGTACATGTGGACGCAGAAACCAGATTAGGATGGCTGGTCGCATAGGAAGGGGTTAAATTTTCGCCATTTTACTGAATTGGGTGACAGGCAGGAAAGCAGGAAAGACGCACACACACACACGCACACACACACACACAGAGAGAGAGAGAGAGAGAGAGCAAAATTTCTGTGTCGAAGTATCCCAAGAACTACATTCGTTTTTAAAGTATTTTTGTGCTGCCTTACTGTATGCCATGCCAATAGGGCTAGCTGTAACTTCGCGTGCTCCGTTTACACTCACCCACAAAAAATTGTGGCCCGCCAACAACATAGACACGACGCTGTCACACCGCTTTTTCTGTAGGCTCAGCTCCATGCACGCGATTTTCGAGCGACAGCGACAAGCCACGGCATTCGCTGTCGCGGAGGCCCATCTGTAGCCTTCACTCGTCTCGTCTAGCGTTTCTGGAAAACTATAAAAGATCGCTTGTTACACTGAAGCCAGCGTGACGATTTCCGGCATCACGGCTGCACCCCTTATCCTTGCTCCGGTAGCAATTTGCTCTCGATGCTAATTATCCACGCGTACTTCGAGGAGTGGAAGGTATCGACCAGCTTCTTTACATTCGCATCTCACGCGGAGAGTCAAAAAGCGACCGTATTTTGTCATAAATCTTGTTTTTAATGGTTTGTTTTGATGTTTCGGTGGTAACTTGTTACAAGTATGGTAGCTTGCTGCAATGTGAAATCGTCAGGGAAAGTGCGTCGTAGCCTCCGTAGCGTATGCTGCTGGGAACCCTGTCGTGGTTAAACCAAAAATTGCGAAAACAAACAAGGTCGTCAAATGCTTTTGTGGCTTCTTTATGGCACACAAGACCATAATAACTTGTAATGTTATCATTTACCTACTTTTAAAATTTTTCTTCAAAATTTATGGGCACGCACGCAATACTTTTCTATCTAGCAACAATGACACTTTGTCTCCGACATGTGGTTGCAGCCGTCGCGACGCGATGGCGCGACAATAGAAGTTTGCCGCTGTCGCTCGAAAATTGCGTGTTGGGCCTTGATTCTGCTCTCATCGTAATCTACTACGCCTTGCACGAGCATCGAATGACCGTACGTATTGTGAACTAGTACCATAACAACAACAGTTTGTTTACTCATTGATCGTGGACGTCAGTCGTCAAAATGAAAATGTATCACTAAGATTCAACATTGGTGAATTTGCATTGAACCGTGCTATAGCTGTCAAACATCAAAAGACATTGTGCGAGCTTTTTTGTATCAATGGTACAGTAAATATTGGACTCACTCACTATCTTCTTATACCGTTCCCCATGAGGAGGTATATAACTATGTTTTTTTTCTTGATTCTATTGTCGTGAATAGTAATTTCAGGAATGTAAAGGTGGTTTTACTAACTACATACTAAAGGTAAGGTAACTAGTAACTTCTAGTACTACTAGCAAATACCAGTCGAGCCCAAAACACAACGGACAAACATAAGAAAGCAAATGGAAACCAAAGGCCTTCCCCGTACGTAAAACCATCGTTGCAACGGCTTCGAAGCTCATTTGAAAGAGGTCGTTTTTTTATATATTTTGTCACCTACGTATAATAAAGAAATATGATAAATTTTGAAGAGACATTCCGTGTTCAAAGATTTCCGTCACGTCGCTTTATCGCAAAGCCACCCGACATGGTTGCCACGCTGCCTCGCAGTGTTAAGGGTGAGGGGAAAAGGAGGGGGGTAGAGTTAGAAGTGTTTGGTTAGATTATGAAAGCTGTCTCTGTATCTATACACGCGCGGCTCGAATGCAAAAGCAGGGAGAGTCTCCGTGTGCGTTTTCAGCGACAAAGGAAATATGGATTTCGTCTGCAGCGCTATGCGCGAACACGAAACGTGCGTGACGTGAAATGAATCCTTCCGAAAACCGCGTTTATTTTTCTCCTTTTTTTTCTTTTTTACTCACCTCATTTTCAAAGCACATCACGAATTCATCCCTTGGCTTTCCAAAACGACTATGTACACAGTTCGAATGAACCATCTACGGTAAAATTTATTTTCAAATATCCAGTGAAAAGAAAAAAGGTTGCTTTCCCCAGAATCCGTTTCATTTGAATGCCCAGCGACTTCGCTGCGCACTGAATGACCTTGCGAAAAACTAGAGAAATAAAGGATTCCTTACAATGCAGCGACGTAAGATGACGCCAAAAGTTTATAATTAACGTACTATTGGTTACGTTATGCTACTTGTTTGTTATTGTTTCTGTCTTAAGTTTCGACACCGATTAAACATGGAAGATCCAAGGCGGTCTCAAACTACAGACTCGAGAAAAGAATTCCGACACGCCATACACTCTCCTTATCACGTCACCAATTGCATCTCTTGTATACGTGTCTTCTTCCTTCACCGAGTGAGGTGGTTCTTCGCTAACCACTTTCAAATTTACGTTTTTATCCAGTCCCTTTTTTAACATCGAAATACTTTATTCAGGTACAGAAGTCGCATATTTTTAATAAAAGAAATTAATAAAAGATAACTGCGTAAATCTTGAGCATATCTAACATATCGCATACAACGCAATCTATGCTTGGCTATCCTTGCATATTGGATGGTTGCACTGAATCCGTGCACAGAGCAAACCATAACTTTTTTTTACCGGAAGCATAGAAACTTGAAAAAATGCTCGTGCCTTCGGTTCCTGACGTGCCATGTTTTGCGGGTGACCGAAGAAAGAAGCACTGCAATGAAACTGCTGTTGCATAACAGAAATACTAGAATGCGCGTATAGTTCAACGTGCACCTGATATAAAATTATGCGATCAATATTTCACAGATTACACCCTATGCCGAAGAAGCACAGCAGCGTACAGTGTACAGTCTGAAAGAGGGAACGGGAAATGCGTAAAGAGGGGTTTTATTTCAAACTTTGCCGACAGAAACCTAAACTAATTGACGAAAAGTTGGCCGTCAGAGATATGCCCGAACATTTAGTTTATAAGTGTCATTCCTCAGCGTTACCGTGGGCGACAAGCCACAATATATTGTGAAGAGAGTTGAGCAAGGAACGTCGCATAATTTCTCGTCCCTCGAGAATCTCTTACGAGATAGCGGGGGAAGGCAGCCACGTGAAAAGGTCGCAGTCGCGGTGTCTGGTCACATTTTCTTCACATTTTTTTCTTTGTTGTTGCACGCAGTGACTTCGTTTTTTTTTTTCTTGTAAATGCCAAAAGATTAGCAATTCAGCCAGATACTCTTCGGTCATGCTACTTACATCTCTTTCGTGTAAAATTTCGCTATAAACACTTTGAGGGCTTTTGAGCTTTGCCTACAAGAATACAACGCAAAAGTGTAATCGGGTCCCGTGTGCGCAGTCTTGTTACTTGGTGGTCTAGCTTTGGTTCTCGGTCAGTGCCTCAACTGTGCCGTAAAGAAGCTAATGACTCAACGAATAACACTAGCCGTTTCGATCTATTCTAGAACTTCTACTGAAAGAACGGTCTTTTGGCGTCCACTACATCATAGTTATTCTTGATCCTACGTTGAGCTTACAGCTCCCAACAAAACTTCGACGAGGTGACGCTACTGCTCTGTGCAGACTATAATTGGGAGTCGCGTTTACCCATGCGTACGCGTTCCGCACAGGAATTGCCGACACCACTGACTGTGCACACTGCGGAGATGAAGAGAGACAATTTGACACGCCCTGTGTGACTGGTCGTCAATAACCAAGAAAGACAATACCTTTCTAATACACTAAACAAGTTAGATGACCAGCCGCTGTCAAAATAAAGCATACTGCGCCATCGTCATGACTCATCATCACAGAAGGCCGTGGAAGCGCTACTGGGCTTCTTGCGAACTACTGGCCTGTCGGAACGCCTCTGAGTGGACTGAATTTATGTGTGCGTCTGTGTCCGTGTTTTTCTCTTATTTATTTTGAACCCTCTCTCTTTCTTTCAACTCCCTCTTGCCCAACCGCAGAGTAGAATAGCATACCGGATACTAGCATTAACCTTCCCTGCCTTGCTTTTAGGAGCGAAGCTCCTTGTTTAGAAAAAGTTTATTTACAGCATGTACAGAACACAAAGGCTTCATACCATTCCAGTAACAGGGCACATACACTTCGGCACATCTATATTTCACGACTAACATCACTACGTTACATTGAAGACATTTGCTCTAATATACATGATTATGTTGGCATACATGTACACAAAAATTCAATGTGATATCACGATACAAGGGTATAACGATACAATAGATCCAAATGAAACACAATTGATAACAAATGAAATCATATATAACAACTCAACGGGCGCTGCTTAGCACCAAGTCGGTCGAAAAATGAGTTTTATCCTTTCGTGTTCCACCTTGACGAAAGGGCACGACCAATGTCGCAGAAACTCTTGCTCCCCGAGGAAGAAAAGCTCTTCGGAGAGGAACGCGAGGATCTCTCGTCTCATTCTCCCCAGTATTGGCCACAAGGCACGACGGCGGCAATCGGCAGCTACGGCCTCACATCGGTTTCTCCAAAGGCTGAACAGCCCCGCAACTATTATGAGAGCGGAGAAGCGGCTACGCGGAAATCGCCCGTTGGACACGAAAGTTCGCACACCCTGTCCCCGAAAACCAGCACTAACCGCACGCCAAAAAAGGCGGGAAACCACACATTCAAACGTCGCATGTCGATTGGTCTCTACCATGACGCAGTTGGGGCAAGTAGAAGTGCGAACTACCTGCCATCGCTGCAACCGATCTCGCGTGGGGAGCAAGCCCCAGCCCAACCTCCAGACAAAGTCTCTGAGATGCCCTGGCAACACTGCGGTAGTTATTGGTTTCCAAGCGCGGTTCAATACAGATTGACGATGCTGGGGCACTAAGAGCCGTAGAAGGGCGGCCATTGTGTCCACCACTTTAGAATCGGCCACCTCTATCTTTAGGCACGTAGCTTCCAACCGTCGGTGAAATGCCAGAATGGCTCGATACAAAGATGGTAATTCAGTTGATTGGGGACCTTTGTTTATTTGGCTATCCGGCAAGAAGACACGTAGTGATGGCCCCAGATGGTAGCGAGCCAGTGTCTGAGCGGGCATGTCATCATTGCTTAGTATTCGCAATAGAGTGCGGAGGCACAATGTAGAAGCCGCGACGGAAACGTCAGGGAATGCAAAACCGCCTTGATCTCGCGGTTGAGCTAACGCTGGACGCGATAACAATTCTGTGCCACCAGACCAAAAAAATGAACTGATGCAGCTTTGCACTTTCCTGCAGACGTGGAGCGGTGGTTTAACAAAATGGCAAAGGTACCAAAATTTTCCTAGGTACACCGTTTGAGTTAAGTATCGGCGTTCCAAAAGGGGGAATTCGAAGTGCCTGGCTGCTTTGATATCATTTAGAAGAGTTTGTACAACGGATGACCAGATGCTATCCTGTATACCAAATACAGTGAAAGTAACTCCGAGTATTGAAATCTCAGGAGACCACTGTAAAGGCGACGTGATGTTGATACGACCGCTGGGGTTGCCAATGAAAAAATACTGGCTTTTAGAAAAGTTTAACTTTGCACCGGAGATTATACCGAAATCATGGAATGTATCAAGAGCATGCTGCAGCGACTGTTCATTATATACATATAGAGTGATATCATCTGCATATGCAGCGACCTTTACTTGAGTGTTACCGGGTAGAGGTAAGCCACGAATCTGCGGGTGATGTTCAACGGCCCTTAAGAAGGGCTCTAATGCAAGGATAAATAACACTGGGGAGAGGGGACACCCTTGACGGACCCCACGCGTGACTCTAAATGCGTGACTCTCACGGGAATCTAAGTAAAGGGTACTTTCTAAATTAGTGTACATCGCGTTGATAAGGTCAATGAACTTATCCGGGAATCCGTATGCATATAAAACATTTAGTATGTGGCCATGTTCTATGAAATCAAAAGCTTTCTCTTGATCTAATGAAACCGACAGTCCTTGCGCGCATCGGCTAATGGTGTATTGAATGATGTCCCGCGTTAACCACGTATGGGTGTGTATTTCCCGGCCCGGAACAGAACAGACCTGGTGGGGAGCGATTAATGTTGCAAGAAATGGACTGATTCGGCGCACCAAAATGTTAGCCAAGAGCTTGTAATCTACATTGAGCAGGGTAATAGGGCGCCAATCTTCTGGTCGCGTGGACATTGGGTCTTTCTTGGGAACTAGCGTTATACGGCCTTTGTGGAAAGAAGTTGGAAGTGTAATATCTTGAAAACACTTGCGAATGACGCGTGACATAGTTGGACCAATGATAGGCCAGAACTGTACATAAAACTCTGCAGGGAGTCCGTCAGGCCCTGGGGCCGATCCCTTTTTCATTGCGTCTAATGCGCCTTTGATTTCGTCATCGGATGGCGGTGATAGGAGGACGTCATTTGACATGTTGGAATCATGAGGTAAATCTGTTAGCAGAGGATGCGAAGAAACGGATCCTGGGTAACAGGCATTAGCACCAGATTTAGCCATTGACTCAAAGTGTTGAGTGAATTCCTGAAAGTCGCGCGTACCCGCAGCAGCTGGGGTGATAGAGTTCAGCGAGTGCGCAGGCGAGCCTGGTGGACAAAGCAGAGCTCTGCGTGCATACCTTAGCACCTCAGGGTGCGCACAGGGTGCACGTCTACAGCGCCAAGCTGCAGCTGAGAGTGAAGAAGCGCGCATAATACGCTGGTACCGTTCAACGAGCTCCTCTTGCCATGCCCGCATTACAGTGGAAGGACTGGGATCTCGATTGGCAATGCGTATCTTCTGGATTAACAATGACGCATCCTTCGACATACGGGTGCAAAGTCCTCTGCCCGACGCACTGCAATGATGCCGCCACTGTTCTTTGAGGTGATCCCAATCAGCTACATCGGCCCCAATGAGCGATGCGCGTAACGCTCGGGATAATTTCTCCGTAGCCTGAAAGTCCTGGAGGACGCGGCAATCGAGACGCCATGGTCTGTGAACCATTGGCGTCCCCGCTGGCAGGCGGAGAGAAAACACGACCGGCCGATGGTCGCTAATGTATACTGGTGTCGGTGGCAATGACATTACCCCGGTGTCATGAACGTAGGTAATGAGACTGGGGGATGCATACACGCGATCACTTCGGCTGCTCGACGCTGCTCGACGCCAAGTATAAGCATAATTACTGCCATGCACACTTTGATGAATGTCACTCAATGCCAATTGCTGCACTAGACGTTCGAGTTCTCTGGCATTCCAGTTTGACCGGCCGCGACCCGGACCTCGAACGTCTGCGTGTGAGTCTAAGACACAATTGAAATCCCCTAAAAGTACCACATGTCGGGAATTTAAAAGAAACGCATCAAGAGATTGGAAGAACGCGTTTGAGTTCTCGCGTGTCGCTGGGGCATACACGGCAACAAATCTTATTCTTAATGAGAAAAAGGTGCAGTCGAACGCCAGCACGCGTCCGAAGGCATCGAAGGAAACATGATGGTCACGTAAAAGACCTCGGTTAAAAATAACGACTCCGACGCCAGTCGAATGCGTGCTGGCGTACGAAAAGAAACAATCAATATTGAACGCGCGCTTGAAAGCGAGTACATCAGAAAGCTTGAAAAAATTTGTTTCTTGCACGAACAGCAAATCACAGTGCACTGAACGTGCAAAAGCCAATATCTCAGCCTGTTTTTGTGGATTTCGGAAACCTTGAACGTTAAAAGTAATAACTTTTAGAGTAAGAGCCATGGGGAAAATGAAAACATAGTACAGGATCACGCAAATGCAGGGGTACCTTTATCAGGTGCGGGAGCCAATGCCCCGCAAGGGACCGAGTCATTTTTTTCCGGCCAGGCGATCCACCGGAGGCTCGGGGCTTCCGGGATCGCGTCGAAGTCCGCAGGGGACTTCTGTCTCTGGTGGGGTCTTCTAAGTCACGAGTAGTTATCCGGTGGCGTTTGGTGTTCGGGTTTTTGAGCGAGGATGGTACAAAGACATCTCCACTGTCCTGGCTTATGTCACTGGGGCTGGTGTCTTCGTCAATTTGTAGGGGCGCCTCACTCGCGGTGCTGTTGGAGTCCTCGTAGTTGCAGGCGTCGTCGTCTTGAGATGTAGACTCCTCGATGACACCTGAACTTGTTGTCGACAGAGCAGCAACGCGAGGAGCCTCAGCTGCAATATTCCCATCCGAGACGCCGTCCTCACGAGGCGCTTCGTCTGACGAGGGCTTGGCCTGCGAATCCTCAGAAATGGCCACGGGACGCGGGGAACTTAAATTTTCAGTACCTGGAGGGATTACCAGGCCCGGAATCGTTGGAAACGCAGTGGGCGTCTGGTGCAGCGTCGCGATTGGCACACCTTGGTCGTGGTCGGTTACCACGGCTCGCGTTGACGAATCGTCGCACTTGTTCTTAGATGGCGTTCCTGGTTGAAGTGGGGGGAAATCCTTGGATGCCGCCTCGGAATAAGATGGCCTGATGGTGCAGGCCACGGTGGCATGCGGGTCCCCACAACGGCGACACGGCAGCGAGCAGCCTTTCCCGTCGTGGCCATAAACGCCGCACCTTCCACAAAACGGAGCTGTGCAGTTCATGCGGAAGTGCCCACTGTCTCCACATCGACGACACACTCGCTGGATGCCTTTATAGTCACAGGTTACTCGATGGCCCGCGACCTTGAGGTAGTTGGGCACCGGTGACGAAGCCTTCATTTCCATGCGGACGTATCGCGTCCCAGTGGTCACGGTTGGGCGCGATCCCATGAGTCCTCTGGTGATGTGCAGCACCTTCCCGTAGGGAGAGAGTGCTTGTGCGAGGACTTCGCTGGGTACGCGGCACGGCAGGAACAGGACGGTCACTTGGGTCACTTGGGTCACTTGGGGTCCCAGGGGTACGATGGCGACGCGCTCTCCTCGGATGATGAGGTGCGACGCGTCTACGATTTGGGCCAGTGCGGCCTCACTGTTGACGGTAACTTGGTAGTTCCGGCCTCCAAAGTGCTGAACGCAGTATACTTCTTCGATTCCTACTATTGAAGACGTCGCGTCAACGACGTCTTCGGGACTAGTCCCCTCGGGGACGACTACGTCGAAGGCTAGCGCCTTCTTCGGGGGCTGGCTTGCCATGACGGGCGTCCGCCAGCCCAGGGACGCCGTGAGACGCTAACGACGACGTGAGACGCTAAGACGCTCCTTATGGCGTGGCTTGTGCGTCCCTCGTAGTACGTAACCACCAGTGGCATATACCCGAAATAGGTATAACATTTGACCTCCAAGGTGGTGCCGGTGAGAGATTTCTTCTGTGCGTTGTTTAACAATAAAAAATAGTGCTCAATGTACATGCCAATGTCTGCTAATGGGGAATGATAGACAGGAGCATTCGGCTTTTAGTCAACGCGCACGCTGCGATCCCCATTAGCAGCCATTGGCATGTACATTGAGCACTATCGGACAAGAAAGGGATGCTACATTATACTCGCTGGGTGTAACCTCCTTAGCTTTAGAAAGGTTTAGCGAGCGTTGAGCCGCCTCTCGTTTAGTCCTTGGAATGTCTGCTGGATGGCGGTGCTTCTATATGGGGAATATATGATAAAAAGATGCGAGATGGTGGGACTTGGAGTGTTGAATAGATGAACGAACGGACACACAAACAGATGCATGGATGGACGCATGAACGGACACAGGGGCGGATGCACAAACAGACGCATGGACGGTCACACAGACGGACGCATGGACGGACGAATGCTTCGCCCCACTCTCCATCATTCACTCCGTGGATATGCTGCCATTTTTTTCTCGTTTCTCTCTCCCTCTTTTGACGAATCGGCAAAGGGCGCACTATGCTTCCGTAAGGCAACATGTGAACCTGTGCAGATGGTCACTTTGTTAATGGTATTTCAGCTGACCATGATTAAGTATGTCGGAGCACTTAGTAATGAATGGGCTCTTAAAACACACAGTCTTTGCACAATGCGCATGTTTTGACGCCTGGCGTATTTCTACGCTTCAGCTACGCAATATTGCATGCATGAGGGAGAATCCTTACAATGCATTGCGTTCGTACAATCTTGTGTGTTTTTTTGTTTTTTATAACATTTTCGAGATAACGGGGCGGTAGAACACCTGAGGTAAAACACCAGGCTGTGGCAGGCTGTGGTGATTGATTGATATGTGTGGTTTAACGACCCAAAACCACCATATGATTATGAGAGACGCTGTAGTGGAGGGCTGCGGAAATTTCGACCACCTGGGGTTCTTTAACGTGCACCCAAATCTGAATACACGGGCCTAGAATACTTCCGCCTCCATCCTAAATGCAGCCGCCACAGTCGGGATTCCATCCCGCGACCTGCGGGTCAGCAGCTGAGTACCTTATCCACTAGACAACCGTGGCGGGGCGGCAGGCTGTGGTGGAATACTTGTTTAGCAAGCAGATTCTCACTGAAACGCAAGTTCATCCGCCCGTCCATCTGTCTCTGTCCATTCATCCGTCCGTCCATCTCTCTGTCTGCCTGCATCTTTTTTCGCATTTCGCTCACTAACAAGATGGTTTGGGGTGGGGGAAAGGGGGTGCTGACACCCCCTGTAAAGATGTTTGCGCCGCGTGGCCCACGTGTTTCCCCCAAAAGCCACATTTTGGGTTACAACCACTGGGTGATAGATGATTGTGTTCACGTTGAGCACCACTATTATCATCATGGTGTTTACAGTGGTAGCGGCGGTAATGACCCCTGGTGGAAAGCAAGCTTTGGAAGTGGGCGAGAGTTGAGCGAGTCTCTTTTGCGCGTGGCGATTGCCGCGAACGGTTGTCTCTAGCGTGGGTCCCGGTGCGTGGCACCGCGGGTTGCGCGTCGGAGCCCCTCGTGGTAAGTAAGCGTTGGTGACGCCGCCTTGAGGGTGTTATTGTGTTTGACCTGTTATTGTATGTTTGTCGTGTGATTGTGTTTGTCATGAAGTGTATGGTCATACTGTGTATGGAGGTCCTAGTGTGTTGATAACGATTGACGTTTCGATTCGGTGGACAATATAATCGTTGTAAATTAGCTAAATAAATGTATGTGTTGTTTTCGTTTCTACCGACCGCGTCTACTGTGTCCGCTCGCTCAAAGAGCGTGGCACTTGCCAATTTGAGACTCCGCAGGATAATCCTTGACTCACAACCAACGATACCCAAGTCACACGGACGTATTTGGTCGTGATTACGACCCATCCAGATCGGATATCTTAATGGCAATCAGCAATCTCCACTGCCACATCGGCGAAACTTATACGGATCGAGTATGGCACAGACGACAGTCACATCGCAATCCCGTATACAGATCACAATTGCAAATTAAGATCGTCTTGATATCAATCTGTCCTGATTCCGAATAAATGTTACACTGCACATTTATTATGCAGTGATTAAATGTGGAATTGCCCCACCGCGGTGGTCTAGTGGCTAACTTACTCGGCTGCTGACCCGCAGGTCGCGGGATTGAACCCCGGTCGCGGCGGCTGCAATTCCGGTGGAGGCGGAAATGTTGTATGCCCGTGTGCTCCGATTTGGGCGCACGCTAAAGAACCCCAGGTGGTCAAAATTTCTGGAGCCCTCTACTACGGCGTCTCTTATAATCATATGGTGGTTCTCAGATGTTAAACCCCGCATATATATCATCAATTAAATGTGGCATTGCGCATTTAATAGCGATCCGGTTCATTCCTAATCGGGAGCGATCCTCACTGTGATCGCATTGCTCGTGTGACACCGCTATAACACTAGATTTTCGCAGATCCTGCAACTCATAAACTACACGAGAGGCGAGTTTGTGCTTACCGGCGTTGACGTGCACGGCGGTGCTGAGCACGGTGCCTCTTGCGTTGCGCGCCCGGCAGCGGAAGGATCCGCGGTGCACTTCCTCTCGAAACTGGTGTGCGCGGAAGGGCATGAAGGTTAGCGTGCCCTCGTGCACCGTCAGCAGCTGCGGTCGGGAAGTGGCGGCCGACAGCGTACTTGCATTGAGTCCGTCGACCGCGCTCACCCACCACACGTTGGGGCGTGGGTCACCCTCGGCCGAGCACCGCAACGTGGCTCCCGTCCAGTTGGAGAACAGCAGCCGCGCAGGAGGCTCGCTCAGCCAACGCGGCCCGGATGAGCCTTTTACGACGTCGGCAAGGTTCACCAAAAGGCATACCGCAGCTGCAAAGAGTGAAGAAAGAGCCGGACATGTTCACCGATAGCAAGAATAAAAAGTGTCAAACGATCCCTTATGCGCGACAGTACCGTTCGTAACTTTGCCCGCTCCAGTGCCCGCTCTGTAGTCATTGTAGCTAAACACACATCACGTTAAAATAAAGACAGATAGAGACAGGTTAACCTTTTTGTCTGAAGGAAGGACAGGGAGGTAAACCAGAGGAAGCCTTCCATTTGCAACCCTCTATTTGGGAAAGAATAAAGGAGAGTAAAATAACGAAAGACAAGAACAACAGTATGTGACGACACTAAAGACTGATGCCTAGAGCGTTGCCTAAAGATACGACACACCAATGCTATCTGGGAACAGAGAACATGAAGTGAGCCTTCAATGTGTACAAGGAAAAAAAATGGCCCCTTATCTGCATTTAATCTGCAAATGTCGTTGAAAGACGATAATCTTGCGTGTGGAGCTAGTGAACAAAACATTTATTTGATGTTCTGCTCAAGAAAATCGGTGAATGGTATTCTGGAGGCGCTGCCTTAGAGTGCCTCAAGCGTGCAGCGGAGGCGAACGAGTGCATCGAGTCACGTCCCACGTGAGACATGACCGCCATCTGGCAGTTTTTTTTTTTCAAAAACAAAGCGCGCGGCTCTGAGACGGGTGTGCGCGCCCACTTCATAAGTGATAAGGTGTAGAACGCAAGGCGACGGGTAGGTGCCGCCATCGTCTCGTTTTAGCAAAGCGTTGGAAACACTCGCCTTTCCGTGCAAGCGTTGGATGGTCAGCGCAGCGTGATAAGCGCTACGGCCCTTAGTATTACTTATCTATTCCTTTTCTAGTAAAAGGCGAACATGCAGAATATATACGTGTTGTTATGGTGCCTCGGATATGCGCAATAATTGCTTTTTAATTGACAATCGCACACGTATGAACGCTGATTCTTGAGGAACATCGGTGGTCGTTGCAGATGGGGTCGGCTGTTCGGGGTATCGGCTGGTGCTATTTAGAGTACCCAGTTCGCGGTAACGGTGGACAAACAGACAAATCTACAGACAGACAGACCAAAGTTTTTGCGTCGAAGGTCCTCAAGAAAGAAAAATAATCGTAGTCACTTGGGTCTATCTAGCGTTTTTATTTATTTATTTATTTATTTATTGTATAGCTGTTCACGTTCGTATTCAAGACAAAGAGGCACTGAAAGACAAAACTATTTTGTTGGAAAGCTTTAGTATAGATGACGTACACAATGAATAGGAACAAGAAAACAAGATAAATCTATTAACCATCACCTTGGTAGTCCAAGTCCGAAAAACATACTTCGTTCCTACAGCAGCCTTTTCTTCTGTCCCTTCATTAGAAAATGTTTGACGAGGCAACTTTACAATGAATGTCTTTGTTAACTGCACTTTAATGCGATCAGCATTGCAACAATGTAGCGATACACACAGCACAGCCACTGCGAAACGTGAGGGAAGAGCCACTTGCAAAGCCACGCTTGGCCATAAAGATATATTCCGGCAATCTTCCTTGAAGATTGTAGTATTATCTGTATTCAATTCAGCCATGCAAAAGAAAAAAATCACCGCCATATCCGTAAAGTGAATTATGTAAGAGGAGCTTGCTTAGAGGTGCAAGAGGTGTTTCTTGGCGGGACCATTTCTGTAGAAAGGCGTGTTAACGAACCGGCGCATAATGTGCACAGTTGAAGGCAGCGTTGTCGGGCACGTTCCGTGGTCAGAACTGCACAGTGTTGGCCACGTCGATAGGACACGCTTACTACCTGCCCCATTATGTCACACTGGTCACTGCCGTGAGTCAAATCCCTAACGCTCACAAATGGTAGACGTGGAGTTATCAGGCGTCCTTTAGCGGGGTAGAGGGCAGACAGGTGTGGGTGCTTTCAAGGATTGATAAATACCAGTGCGTAACACTCATCTTAGGAACTTGTCACATGCTGCCGTGCCCACGTAGCGACGGGAACAAAGTGGACGATATCACGAGGAGGTGAGCGTGCAGGCTGTCGAAAACCGATGCCTTGGATGGCGGCTCGCCATCTAGTGAGCATTGTTGGGATCACGGGAGAGTCGACCGGAGCTGCGAACAATACGCGGTGAGCGGAGAAGTGTACACTGGTAACACTAGTGTATACACGCTGGCAGCCGCCAGACAACGCGCGAACATATGAAGCTTGCCAATCAAGCTCCTGAAACTTCAACCAGCTCTGTTTCGTGAACACCGATAAAACAGTGAAGCTAGGAGCGTTCCGTTCGTGAAGCAGAACATTTTTACGTGTTGCAAGTCTTTCAGATGTATTTTATCGCTGCTCTCTCTTGAACATTCTTCGTTAAGCTTTGGTGTGCCCATATCTTGACCATACCACTCTTATAAACAGGTTTACGCGGAAGCCCTCGCTTAAGGTGCAAGTCATGGCAACGTCAGCAGAAATGTTTTTGGGAAGACAATGCATGGTTGTTTGCACGTCAATCGGCTCATTCCCCGCCTGTAGTCTAATCACACAATGGCCATTACCACACGTTAGTCGACGCCAGTTTTCGATGACGCTCAACGGGAGAACGAGGAAGCTGGACCCTTTTGAAAGCTCAAATGTCGAAGAAACAAGACGAGACAGCTACGTTCTTGGCGCGAACGAAAACAAGCTACTTTTTGTTATTCTAATTATTACTACAACATGCACCTTCGGCGCCCGCCGTATTTTTTTTCTCTTGTCTTTTATAAGTTTCTACAGCTTCTGAACCCTACAATTGTTCTCTTCTTTATTTTGGGGGGAGGGGAGGAGCAGCCCTGCGTAGTAGCATTTACCCAATTTCTGTGGCACACTCTCGTATAATGAACCACGTCATCAGCATTACGCCTACAACAGAATCAAAAGACTCGACGGAGCACAGCTTCGATGGTAAAAGGAAACTACGACTACAAGTATAAAACGTAATCGCTTATATGCTTTCGGAACTACTACATCAACCATATTTGCATTCATTCCTCATGCTATGCACGTCAACGAAAATCATGTCATTTCATAGTTTCGTAAATAGAGTACCATGACTTTTTTATTAATGACACCTGGTTATGACGTGCTATGGCGCATGATTTATGTTCATTGCTAGAGCTTCAATAATTCCTTCGAGAAGCAGCAAAATCACCGCTTTCTTCCAGGTGAACCCAGTGCCACGTTCAACTTTAGGTCTGATGGTTTGAAGATAGCGGTGACTGAAAAGGAGCGGAAATCGATGTCCTACACGAATGTATGCATGCGTCACGGTCGACTTCCGGTGACTAGTCACCAGTGATGCATCCGAAAACATTCTATGTTGATGTACCGGCGTCGGGATAAAAAGGCGCAGAATGACCTGCTTTAATGGAGCAGACTTCCACTTCCTTCCGGCATAGACGTAGTCCAATCACTTGCGCGAACTCCAAGCACACGTGGCCCATAAGTAAGCAGCGGCACTCGAATATCTTGTTCATGTTCGTTTTCTTACATTTGCCTATAGTTGTATTCCGGTGCTTCTATACGAACATGGGTTTCCTTCTTCGTGCAGACCTCGATGAATATCTGTGAACAACGCATTTATGGCAAGCAAGTAGCATCGGCTCCATTCTCTGTCACTCAGGCTTGGCAACGGACAGCGTTCTCTTGGAAATGCAAAGGAGCATGCGTGCCAATGCACATGCATGCGCCCGCAAATAATGACGGCCAAGGCCAGTTCAGCGACTGCGCAGAAGCCTGTGCTGTTCATGCACATTTACTGGGTGGTCGAACTGCGACAATACACGACGATATACCTCGTCCACGACTGCAGTAACAGTAACGAAAGAAAAAAGGAGCACAAGCGGGCCTGCATGCCTTTCATTACATCGACAGCGGCTGCTAGGAAGACGACGTTGGGTTCCGCTACAAACTCGCACGCACCGACACACGCTCATTATTGCGCAGTGACGCACGCAAACTCACGCAACAACCGTAACTCTCCTGTACGTCTGAAGCAAGAAACTTCCCTTACTCTAAAGACGTTTACGTATGCAAGCAGAAATTTGATGTAGCGACAGTACAGTTTGGTAGGTGTAGGTACGACGACCGCCATTCTTTTTCACTGTGGCCACTGTGATGACCGGGAGCACATTGCTTTGATACCTCCCTCCCTGCTTTTCATTCACACTTTTTCTCTTCTTTACTTTGAACTATACTGTTTAATGTTGCCTTACATTTCATACCTGCTTTTCATATCGCGCGGCATACAAGGCCTAGCTTTTTTTAGGTTACTAGATTACATTCTAACTGTAGTCATTAGTAAAATAAACAAAAGAAGTTATCCAGCTACTATTGATGTGTTTAAACATCAGCTGCTCATACGCTATCTAGGCCTGGTATGCTAAAGTGCTGCTGATTCATTTACCAATGCATTAAAGGCTTGTAACTGGTATGGTCATGCATAACTCCACATTGGAACATTTATGTTGGGTCCCTTATCTGCATGCAAGCTGTGCAGTTAATATCGTTCACAAGAGGCATACACAAGTCATAGTTGTGCACAGGGAAGAAAAGACAGATTAATGAAGTGAGGGATGGCAGGGAGGATACATCGTTAGAGTAGGCGACAACCGTGTGAAAAACTCCAATTTGATGCCAGTCTTCGCAACAGTAGTAATCTCAGGTTTCGTTGTCAGCCGCGCCAACAAAAAAGCTTTTCGTCCTGTTGTTAGAAGTCAGCCGCTTGTCTATTTTAGTGCCGAAAAATTCTACTTCTTACGTTAAGAAATCAGGCCACTCAAAAAAAAACAATGTCAAAAATCTTCAAGAAGTACCGGATTTCTCTTACTTTCATGACAGAACGTATGAAGTGTTGACGCAAGTAATCAGCCCGTCCTCACCAATAGAGGTCTGCTAATTAAATCAGCGCACAAGCGCAAAGCGCCCATTTCCATCGATTTGAACATGGTTTCAATAAAAAAATGTTCCTTTAGTGAAAACTTCTCAGCATAAAGAAAGAAAAATGGGCAGGCATTAAAAGCGTTGGTAAACGGAACTCGATCAGAAAAAGAGAAACGAAATGCGAAAACCTATTTTTTCCACAGCAGCGCTTCGTGAACTGGAAGTCAAATTGATTTTCACAACGAGGTGGCCTGGAAAGCATGAAGGCCCAACCTAACTAACTTGTGCCTTCAGAACATATATGAATGGTAATAAACTAAAGCTTGAGAGTGGCTCTCGCCCTTGGTTCTGATTGGGGTTTTCTTTTATATCGTATTTTACTAAACATGAACTAGCCATTTTATATGCTTCTTTTTTTTCTTACCTGCTCTCTCGTTACAATAACCTGCAGTATGGGCGGTAAGGTTGAATTAGCATGCTAATCATGGGGAAGCTATAATGAGTGGTCGTAAGTTAGTGAAGCTTCAGCTGCAGCTAGAAAACAGGCACAAGTTTTACTTCCTAGTAGCTCTTATACGGCACATTTAAACACAGATTTTTTTCTTCTCTCTCCTTACACACGAACGAACGACCCATGGCGTCGCTCTAAAAGATTGCTGTTTCTCAGGACCCATATAAAGTTCGATGTCCATCTGTCTGTTTCTACCGTATACGGTATATTTTAAAAAATATATCAAAATGTGCTTTAAAATATAAACTAAGTTATCTTGCTGAACAAAAATATTGCGATAATGATGTCAATAGTTGCATTCTTTAATGAATACCTAGTCCAAATTTCATTTTCAAAAATATGATTCTATATGTAAATCTATCGGGTCTAATGGTGCTGAAGACTACGAAGCTACGTTGGGGCAAGAAAAAAACTTCGAGTGCCCTACAAAGGCCTCACCAAACGAGCTACATGCAAGATTATCACCAACAGGACTTGCAGGTTCTAGACTTGCAAGTCATCTGTGGTTGATGAAGTTCGTTGTGGTGCACTCTGCGCGGGATCTCTGTGGTTGTGAATCTCTCTTAAATACGACAGACGTACCTGGTTCGAGTGACAAATACATTATCTCAACCCTCGCTGCAAGTTCTGAATTCCTCAAAACCACACCTTGCAAACTGTTTTTTTTTTTTGGCGTCTGCAAATTCATTTTGCTTTCAGACAACAGGTTGAGACTGTCTAGGTGTGCGTAATTAACGTTGATATGTCAGTGCACTTAAACCCTCTCTATCCTCCTTGTTTTCTCTATTATTCTACTCACTTTCACTGTAACTCTCTTGGGGTATCAAATCGGTTGCACCTGGTTAGCCTTCGTAACATTACTTCGCCCTTCTCTCTCTCTCTCTAACATACAGTTTCAAGGCTATTGTTTTACGCCTAATGTGAGAACTACTCTAATTTATCACCAAAAGTCGCTACCTGTGAAAGAATTACACGAACTAAATGGCAAAATTTGATTCATTTCTATGGCGATTGGTGGTCGGAGTACCAAATGATGTCTTAAGTGCGGTAAGCACTTCATGCCGACGTACTTGTATGCAAGGTTCGGAACGTGACGGCGGCCACCCTGGTGGTAACCATGACAACGTCAGTGTAGCTCGTAGACCTGAACAGACCATCTATACAAACAGGGAATCAGTGTGCGTAGGTATCACCTAATGGTAACAAGATGAGAGCTGCTTTAGAACCGCTGAAGACAGTCGCCGGGCTTTTAGTGAAGGATACATTTTCTTACGAGTGCCCAGCTATCACGGTACTTTTAGCTAACCACCTTCTTGGCCAGGTCGTCCTATCAGCTCACGACAGCGCATGGTCCGTACCCATTCGAACATTTAAAACGGATGCAGCTAACAATCTTCACCAAATTAGAGGTCATATGGCACCGTACGCTTTTATGACTGTTCAAAACAAGAACATCCTTTATCTTGATTTCGCAGGGTTTCACAAACGCCCGCAGTGCCTAAAAATGAAATAAAACACAGCCCTTAACAGGGGTTTGTAAAACAGCTCGTGAGGATCCACGAATCGCGGAGCAAGCTTTATTGCGTCTGTATGACCTGCTAAAATCATCTTAATACATAAGAAAGGAGATGACAAGGACTTGAACAATTACAGACCGATCAGCTTGCTCTCTGTAGTATACAAGCTATTTACAAAGGTAATTGGTAACATAGTAAAGAAAACAGTAGGATTCAATCAACCAAAGGAACAAGCAGGATTTAGAACAGGCTACTCAACAATTGACCACATTCATACTATCAGTCAGGTAATACAGAAATGCTCAGAGTATAACCAACCACTATACATAGCCTTCATAGATTACGAGAAGGCGTTTGATTCAGTAGAAATATCAGCCGTCATGCAGACACTGCGGAATCAGGGCGTAGATGAAGCATATATAAACATTCTGGAAGAAATCTACAGGGGGTCAACTGCTACCATAGCGCTTCATAAAGAAAGCAACAGAATACCAATCAAGAAGGGTGTAAGGCAGGGGGACACAATCTCCCCAATGCTATTTACCGCGTGCTTACAGGAGGTTTTCAGAAGCCTAGAATGGGAACAGTTAGGGATAAGAGTTGATGGAGAATACCTTAGTAACCTGCGCTTCGCCGATGGCATTGCATTGCTGAGTAACTCAGGGGACGAATCGCAACTCATGATTACGGAGTTAGACAAAGAGAGCCGAAAGGTGGGTCTTAAAATTAATGTGCAGAAAACGAAAGTAATGTACAACAACCTCGGCAAGGAGCAGCGCTTCGAGATAGGTAATAGTGCACTTGAAGTTGTAAAAGACTATGTCTACTTAGGGCAGGTAATAACCGCAGAGCCGAACCACGAGATTGAAGTAACTAGAAGAATAAGAATGGGGTGGAGCACATTCGGCAACACTCTCAAATTATGACAGGTAGATTGCCACTATCCCTCAAGAGGATGGTATATAACAGCTGTATCTTGCCGGTACTTAGCTACGGAACAGAAACCTGGAGACTTACAAAGAGGGTTCAGCTTAAATAGAGGACGACGCAGCGAGCAATGGAAAGAAAAATGGTAGGTGTAACCTTAAGAGACAAGGAGAAAGCAGAGTGGATTAGGGGACAAACGGGGGTTAAGGATATCACAGTTGAAATAAAGAAGAGGAATGGACATAACCTGGGCTTGTATCGCGTAGACAGGATAACCGCTGGTCATTAAAGGTAACTAACTGGATTCCCAGAGAAGGGAAGCGGGTTAGGGTGAGACAGAAGGTTAGGTGGGCAGATGAGATTAAGAAGTTTGCGGGTATAAATTGGCAGCAGCAAGAACAGGACCATGTTAACTGGCGGAACATGGGAGAGGCCTTTGTCCTGCAGTGGACGTAGTCAGGCTGATGATGATGATGATGATGATGATGATGATGATGATGATGATGATGATGATGATGATGATGATGACCTGCATCGAGGGCACATAACATGTGAGAGTGAATTCAATGAGCAAGTTTATTTGTTTTTTTACAGAGTTCTGACCAAGGAAGCGAGAAAAAATAATAAATAAAGAAACGTACCTAACCCAAAGGACGGTTTGTGAGTAATGTAGGCAGTGCAATGCGTACGTGCGGCCCCCTCTGTTAGCTGGATGTCCACCACGGATTATAAACAGCTGAACGTGACTATAGCCACCAGAACATATTATAAATGGCTGGAACGTGAACACCTCTATGCAGATGAGGATCTGCGACTGAAAGTTTTCTATTCAGAAACAGCAAACAACCGAAACTTCGCACACCGGTCTACGGAAGAAAGCTGGGGTTGTAGATGGATTCTGGGCCAAACCGAGGTTCTTTCATGACACAGAGGTGGAGTCACAATGCGCGGATGGCTATAGAAAAACTGACCGAAAAAAAAGGGGTGTTTTTTTTGTCTTAAGTGCCGGAAGGCTATTGTTGCCGTTGTTACGGTGGTCCTGGCCATAGTGCTTGTGGGTCAGTATACTAATGGTCATAGCTGCTCGACATCCGTGTATAGCCTCGCACGTAAAGCTACTGCGCGTCTGTTCGTTTCCTTCGCCGGAAGACAAATGGTATAGCGTGTCTCGAAGGCGCCCCAGCCGAGCACGCCCTTTCCCCGAATTCGTTCAGCATCTCTCATCTAGCCGCGTTTTCCTTCCCTGTCCTTCCCACGTCGGCTGTATACTGTGCTCGCGGGTTTGTGCCACCGGCGCAACACCGGTAGCGACGAGCTGGATTTGGGACGCACCAGAACGTGGCTTTTCCTTGGCCTTCTTTGCCTGGCTGTTGCCACGCAGCCAGCATCTGTCGTCCAACCGAGTTCGCGCCGCGGCTGTGCTCGGAATTTCCTTCTTTTTCCCGAAGTCAACACGGAGGGATTGCGTTTCTCCGTCGCCTCCGGGGTACGACGCATTCCTGGCGATATTTCATCTGCGCCGTTTCTTTTAACCTTCACTCCTTCCTTCGTTCTAGGTCTTTCTTTCTCTCTCCTTCTCTCTCTCTCTCTCTCTCTCTCTCTCTCTCTCTTTACCTTTATTGCTCCTCAGACCCCCCTTATTACTTCTAATGTCGTAAAAGAACACCCCTTTTCACCGTCCACCTCTGATTTTCCTCTTCGAAAGAGAATCTTCCTTTGTTTACGGCACCCTTATACTTCCTCAACTGAGGCTCAAAGGAGAAAACAATAACGCAGCAATCCTATCGACTTTCTTTTATCTCGCTCGGCATTCCATGCTAGCTCCAATAAGCAGCAGCGCCGGAGAAGGGACAAGGTCGAATGAAGACTGTTCTCGGTAGGCGTTGTTGGGCACGTCGTTCGTTTGTTGGTCCACCGCGTTCCTTCACGTCTGGCTCTTTTCAACTTGCTTGTCATCGTCTCAGACCATATCACACCTTTAGCACTCTCAGCAGTGCTTCCTATTCGGCTATATGCTTGTAGAAAAACGAAACAAAAAATATTGTAGAGTTCTTGGCCGTGATCTTTTTTTTTTCTCGCGTCTACCTTATACACCCTATAATTGCGACCTCTTTGGCTACCGTTTTTCTCTTTCTCTCTCTCTTCTAAGCCGTGTGTTCAGCCACTTGTTCGCGCTCTTTCAACGCTCCTCCTGCCATCCACAAAAGCGCGCTTCCGTTTTCTCGACTCTTTCTTTGCGGGCTTAATGCGCTTTGACATTGTTTTCAGTCTTCTTTCTTGTCTCTCTTCATTTTTCGATGCGGGTACTGCATTTCTTTTTCACGCCCATGCATTCTCTCACACTACCTATGTCACCTCGTCTGTGCGTGTGCTTCTTAATACCTCATTTACGCTCGTTGCTTCACACTGCTGCTACATTGTTCCAGTTGCTACGTGCTTTGTGGTCATGGCGTTGGCAGGGCACTGTAATCTTTGCGTTCCTCTTTGGCTAAAGCTGCAATTGTGTACAACATACTTCCATGTCAAGTTGTTCTTTATTGCTTTGATTCCCGACTGTCACATTTCTTACACCCCCTACCCTTATTTTTTCCTCTTTTTCTCCATTGCCTCTTGTAGTAAGTGTTCTTTTGTCGCTGAACGCTCAATGATTAGGTGACATGAAATATGTATATGTACTGTTCTTTGCTTTTGTAGTATACTTTGTGTATCTGTAATAGTGGCTTCAGCTGCATCTTCTGTACTAATTGATATTTTACCTATTATATTTATCTATATTATGCACATGCTGTATCGCTTCCTTGCACAGTGCTCTACAAGGGTCCTGTAAGGTTCTGATAAATTAAATATTTGTAATTTCATTATTTACTATTTTATGTGCTACAAAAGGCCAATTGTCCTAGTGCTTTGTTTTTCTGTATTATTTACAGTTGATAAAACCTAGAGACAAACAGGCCAAGGAAATCATAGGGAACATCATTTGCAGTGTCTTAACTGAAGTGTAATGATTCTCACTTTGATCGGACGCTATTAAAGTGGTCGAAACACACCCTTTCTTGGCTGGAGGAACTTGAACGCTCTGACGGACTCCGTTCTAGGAGCTTTTACTGAAACTGTTTACAACAATGAAATGAAAATGACGATTCGCAGTTAGACGTTCGTACTTAGCGCCAAACTAACAATCTTTTTAGTTAAAAGCTTTCCCCTTTCTTGTTGTGTCAGTGTGTTTTCTTTTGCCAATTGTTATTTTGGGCTGCTGCTGCGGTCTCTTGGTGAAAGGCTGTGTGGTGCGCTGGCTGAGTTATTAGGAAAAAAGTAAAGTACTTCAGATAACACCGCAGTTCCCAGTCAATCGTGGGGTTTTGTGTGCTTCATTTTGTATCCTCATTTTCGCTATATAACAAATGGCTCGAATCGAGGCAAGACATAAACGGCTGAAGATATTCTAGTCGATTGCCACTTATATGAGATGAATGTGCCGATAATACACGTTACAAATATAGGCCAGATTTTGGGAGCACGTACGAGTTAGGATTAGACTCCTTTTTTTTGTCTGAATGCTGTAGAAGATAATTTCGTCAGGGCTTGCAATTTGTATTTTGCAGTACCACATTTGAGAAAAGCAATTTCGTTCCACATTATTCCTACCGCGAAGCCACGAAAATGCACTTTGTCTCGCTTGTAGCTACAATGTTCTGAGCACCCTTCCAGCGTGAGCAACTAGTAGGTCCTTGCAAACGTATAGTGCTTTTTTTTCTCCTTTCTCTCTTATTTTTCTTTACCTCGAACCCACCGGACACATGGATCGTTTCTGCGCCAAAGAATAGGAACATTGGATTGAAAAATTCAGAGCTCGCTGTATCGACATACCGGGTGCTATGGCCCGAACATGCTTCCCATTGTCAGTACTTCAACGGTCACATCTTCTGCGTTCGTTGTTTCTTTCGAATTACTCCGTAGGCAGAAATGTTGCGTTACACACAGACCCCATTTATTTTCTTTTTTTTTCTTGCGGACCATTGTTCCTTGCCTCAATGAGCTCCTATGAATCATTTGGTTCCAAACAATATCTTCGAAGATCGAAGACGCTCCAAACTGTGGTAGCCATAAGTTGCGCTGTTCTGCAGAACGCGCACTTGTTAGATATCTCGATGTTGTTGCTGTTGTTTCGGTAGCTTTCTATTACTCTTTGTGCCGTAACTGGTCTGCCGTGGTGCTACACGGGATACGACGGTGCACGACTGTTGAACCGAACTAGTACTTTGTATTCTTGTTCCGGCAGTCACATTTCGATGTAATCGAGATGCTGGAGAATGGATGCCGTACGGTATCAGTGCACGTTAAAAAACCCCAGATGGTCTGAACTTCTAGAGCCCTGCCTTTGGCGCGCTTCGAAACTACATCGTGGTTTCGGCACACGCAATCGTCAAAATTATTATTACTGTTATCTCATGTTTTCCACACTTGAAAAATATATAAACGACACCATCTGTTCTCTTTTTTAGTATCAATATCTACTAGCGCCAAGTGTTTGCATTATAAAATAAGATTGACCCCATCATTCCTTCCCCTTCTTTCGGCTAGAACTTCAGGTGCGCACAACCTAAGTCAGCGTAATAAAGAGATTTTTAAGGCACGTGGCAATTAAAGAAAACTACTATAAAAAATCAGGTGCTACAGCGAGTGCACAAAGCGCTGACAAAAGTGTTCTGAATATTTTACAAAACAAAACTTGGAATTGCACGCTTGTAGTTCAAACTGTTTGGAGCGGGTAATAGCGTTTATTTAAAAACAAGGCGTCACACAATGCGAATTGCGAGACGAGTGGGTCGTCCGGTTTTTCTACCCATTACAAAAGCTTGTTCATAATTATCTATTAACAGTGGCAAATTTGAACTTGAGGCGCCATTTTTCATCGCCAGGCTTGCGCGGAACGCGCAGCATGCAGTCACCGCCAAAGAGGAAATAATGGTTTTTCATAGCCTTTTCTAAGCCCTCTTTGAGTAAATGACAGAAGCACACTTGCTGAGTACCCCCACGCCTTAAACAATCATGACTTCTGTGCAGTAGGCCGGTATTCACGATGCTATCCTTCGTCATTCTTCGTAGAAGCGTGATACACGCTAAACGCTTGCAACAAATGTGCGAATTTTATGTTTGATGCAGTGGCTGACGATCATGAAGAATTACGCCTTAAGTAGGTAAGTGCCACAGTTTGTATGTGGTGAACAAGCTTTTGTAGAGGCTGGGAGCGTTGCATGACCAACTCGTTACTCAATTCGCATTGTGGGACGCCTGGTTGTTCCTTTGCTGTTCTAAAACGCTTTATTATTCATATTAAGACGATTTATTTCCCGACATCAAGGCTGTCTAAGGTAAGTTATCAAGTGAGTCCCACGCACCAGCATCGCACAGAACACTGGGCTGCCACGCAGTGGACCAGGTTCGAATACGGAAATGTCCTGAATGTTTCTAATTGCTTTTTTTTTCTTACTTGGTGTGATAGTGGTTACAGACACCGGCGCTGGCGGCACCTGTGGACATCTACAGCGCAGCGCATGACCCGTGTTGTGATCTCACAACAGTAGGCTTGTGCGAATATTCGAATGCATCGAATATTCGAACGAATAGTTGAGTATTCGAATTCGCTTCGATTCGAATTTAAATTATCGAATATTTTCGAAGTATTCGCAATGAACGAGTAGATGTTTATTAATCTGCAGATCACTGCCTCTAAAGGTTGTTTCACTGCAATATAGAATTGTTCAACAGTGAAAACACTTACTTAAAGAACATTTGTTTTGCCGTGAAGCCCCCTTTCAAAATTAAAAGGGCGTTGCAACATTAACTAAACATTGTCAGAAAACGCTGCCGATCTGTAGTCGAGGCTACCGAAAAGACGCGAGGCAAATATTGTAGCGCAGCAAGTGGCCTGTAACTCAAAATAAAATTTCAAAGCTAAAAACTGCTTTCTTTCCTTGGGAAGTGACACTACAAGCTCAAAAATCACTTGTCACCGTCAAGAAGAAGTAAATGGCTCTGGTCACAGGCATTGGCTGATTTGAGCATGGTGCGCTTGTCGTTACCGGGGCCACCGCTTGTCACGAGTCCGTGTGCGATCGCACTGAAAAGCCGCGTATGCGAAGAAAAAAAAAAGAGGTGCTCATGGTCATGAGGTGTGTGTGGAGTATTTTCTTTCACCGTGCCATTCCTCCCTGCTTAGCTTTCAGTTATTTCGTCAAGACGAGAAGAGAGAATGCAACTGCAGCGTGCGCCAATTTTTGGAACTCTGCTCATACTGGACTGATACTAGAAACTTTGCTGCAGTAAATTTGTGAGGCAACAAGCATGTTTACTGGCTCCGTGGCTACTTGAAAAAAGTGTTGCAGGGCCCCTTTGAAGGAACATGTTACCCTCAAATCAATTCTTCATTTTATTAAGCTTATTATAACAGCTTGTATAATCCTAGTATAATAAAAATTAAAACATTAAGTATCTCACAGGTTATCACTCGCATCCTACCGAAACTACTACTCAAGGTTGTTTTGACTTCCTTTGAACGAAAAAATATATGGTATTTGCATAGAGACCCTGTTTCAATTTAAAAGAAATATTGTACAGGTTAGTTTTGTCATGATAAATATTTTTTTTCCTTTTTTTGATATGTCATACATAACATTCGAATTCGATTCAAAATTATTCGATCGAAATCACTATTCGCTTCGAATTCGCTTCGAACCGAAAATTCACTATTCGCACAAGAGTACACAACAGCTTTAGCTTTCAAACCTATACAGCCCAAGGGCCATGGCAGAACATGCGAGGCATTATCATTGCAGCTTTAAGTGGGAGCTTTAATGGCAGCTTAAATGGCAGCTTTAAAATGCCATTGAATCTCGTTGTTCGGAGTGTTTTGTGCAATGAAGGTGTTACGAGCAATAAACGGTGATTTCTACCGGTAATTTTATATAAAACAATGGAAGTATGCTCTTTGTCGTGAGCTTCTTTAGGCTTTCTGATGCAGCCGGCAATGCAGCACTTGCGCTGACACTATCGACCCCTGAAGTAATTAACAATTTATTCCTGCGTTAACAGGAAGTATATGATGAGTGTAGATTTGCTGTTCGTATCCTTATTTTTTAAACACTACTGACGCTCACGTTCGCCTAATGAAGCCTTGGTGGTAATAAAGAAGCGTAAGTGCCATTGCAGAACAGGAGGTACATTTCTTTTTTGCTGTCTTCATCACTACGGGTATTTTTTCTTGGTTTTTCAAATGATTACACAACACTTTTGTTCAAAATTTCTTATTATGTTTGTTTACTGTTTTTGCTGTTCTGTTTATGCATTAGGTGCATGCTTTGAACCACTGTCACCGCTCAGTGTGTGAGGTGGCCGCTCAGTGCAGCTTTATCACCTGGTCTCCTCGCAACTTCGTTGCGCAATAAACTCAATTCAATTCAATTCACCGAGCCAAGCGAGTTCTTCGAGACAAGCGGTCAGATTCAGAAGTGCGTCTCGTTGCCGTGGGCTGCGAATCCTAAGGTCGGGAGTTCGATACTGACCGCGATGATCGCGTTTTGACAGAGGTGCAATGCCAGAGGCCTCTTGTACTGAGCGATTTTAGTTCATCCTAAAGAACACCACATGGTCGAAATTTCTGGAGCTCACCACTTTGGCGTGCCGCATTATTATATCGAGAATGTGGCACACGAGGCACCCCAGATTGTTATTGTCGATTTCGTTATAATTATTATTATTAATATTATTATTATTATTAGTAGTAGTAGTAGTAGTAGTAGTAGTAGTAGTAGTAGTAGTAGTAGTAGTAGCAGTAGTAGTAGTAGTAGTAGTAGTAGTAGTAGTAGTAGTATTTCTGTGGCCTCCCTGAAAAAACAGCACCGGCAGAACGGTATAGTTAACTTATTATTAACGCGTCCTGTAATGCAGTAAAATTTTAGTGTGGTTTTTATACTGTATTACGTTGGGTGCGAATAGTAGTAAATAAACACCCATCGGACAATAACGACGTGGTTCTTGCCTGATGTGCCATTCAGCAATTGCTGATCATCAGCTGTGCTTGGTGCACCGAAGAAAGTGCACTGTGCGAAAGTGCGCACAGAGTGTGTCAATATCATCCATGATTTCATCACACATTGGAGCCTTCATTGTCAAACGCTTACACGGAAACAGCACGCTGTTTCCGTGTAAGCGGTAGTCATTGCCCGCAGCAGTGGGCAATTACTACGAGTTCATTGTATAACAATATGATTTTCAAAAAACAAATGACAGCATATCCTCGGAGTAAACGATGATGAGTGGGGCGAAGCGTCCGTCAGTCCGTCCGTGCTTCCTTCCGTCCATGCGGATGTCCGTACGACCGTCCATTTATGTGACCGCCTGTGCTTTCGTGTGTCTTTCTGTTTGTCCATCCGTCCGTCCACAAAATGAAAACTTCAAGTACCGCCATCTCGCACCTTTTCATCATATATTTATTATATACAAGTATCGCCATCCAGCGTACATTCTAAGGACTAAATGAGAGGTGGCTACTACTGCGATGGCGAAATAAACCAATTAAATTTAACATTCTACCAACGCAGGACGCACAGCCCACGGCGTAAAGAGCTTCGCCCCTAAAAGAAATAAGGATTCCATCTAGCAATGCTCAAAGTGCTCAAAAAGAGGATAAATCGATGGGGATGAAGGCTGAATAGAAAGGCGGTCCCTAAGACAACTAGATATAAGACGCGTAGTCCACATCCATGAGGTATAGAGTGTATAAAGTATAAGTCCATGAGGTATAAGCAAAGAAAAGGACCATATGTGTACTCCTCGAACCATGACCGGGGAATCCAGATTGCACCCTTCCCCTGTCTCTCTCTTGGTGCCTTGCAGAGCATAACCAACCCTGAAACTCTTTTCCATGCACGCCACGGGTTCAGGATTACGGTGAAATGGCCTCTTCATCGCCCGCTTCATTGCCCTTGAGATTCTGAGCTAGGTCGACCTGTGAGTGCATGTACGGACGGCCGCTTCGGTGTTAGCGAGCTACCGAGGCTGCAAATAGCCGTGGTACCGCAATTACCGCCTCCCCCCTCCCCTTCTCTGCCCGCTGTATCCATGCTTCTACGCGGTACCGTGCACGGTTGTGAGCTTCTCCTCCCCTGCACGACTGCCCATCGACGCGAGGTGCTTTTAGCGGGCTGTTATTCCGGCCACTTCACGATTACTGCGAGTAAGTACTCCTCACTTGCTCTGGTTCTCGACCAACTATGATGTCATACTGCTTTCACTAGGGTTATAATGGCAAGCCTAAAAGGGCGTATATACGAACATTTTTGGCTACGTTGCTGTGGCCAGTACAGCCACTACTCCCAAGCATCGTACCTTACACAAGGTCAAAACAGCAATAGCCCCAGTACGAAAATCACTGCTCTTCTATCGTCCATACGTTGCGGAAACAGCTTCTTCATTTCACCGCGCCACCTCTTGTGTAATGTTATCTCATGCTCTCAATTTACTCAACAATCCAGCCCTCCATCTTGAGTGCCTGAACTTAGTAGAGCTGGTAATATACCTGCCACAGGGGAACCCTATAGCGCAGCTAAGCTAACTACTGTTACAGCCAACCGCGATGGCATCCACTTTAAGTGCAGCTAACCCTGTGAAACACCGTTAAGCTATCCGGGTGTTAGCTGTACAGGCGCTATTCGCTAATCAATTTTAGTCAAAAGTAAGACGGTAGTAGAACCGAAAGGCAGGTGAGATGGAACTTATTCTGACTGGGCGTTTGTCCTGCTCCCGTCTCTAGTGTGTTTTCATTCTGTGCGCTGCCCACGATGAGAACCTAAGACTGTTATCTTGATAGATGCTGCACGAGGTGAAAACCTTTCGCACAGACCATTCGAATCCAAGAAAACAAATACTAATCTTGTCTGCGTTCTACGGACAATATAGATAACCTTCACACGGGTCGAGGCAGAGGACAATGACTCACCGGCCGGCAACCCTAATGATCACCCTATACTGACACTGCAGAAAGTAACGCACGTTATACGCACGCCTCGATTTGAGAGACGCAATCTTCATGCTCGAGCAACACAAGGGGCCGCGAAGAACCGAACGAAACCTGCCGCCGAGCCGTTCACCCACTCTTTCTCACTTATAACACTCGCAGCCTTCTCAGAAATTGTGCGATCCGTACCAGTAGCATTACGCCTCACGCTTCCCCCCTCCATCCCACTTTTCCCGCACCTTCCACCCCCCCACACCTTTTATCATGCCAGCGCACCTTCTACCTGAATCGATTGGCTAATCGACCTGCCCCATTATACAGCACCGCCGGAATCGATTGGAAACTGTGCTTGCCGCTGCCATCCTTTTTCGCTTTCGCCCTCGCTCTCTTACCAGCCTGCACTTGCCTCCGAAAACTCGACTTCGCCGAAGAACCCCCCTCCCCCCCCCCTTGATGCGCATCCCAGCGCGTTACAGCTTCGTCGTGAAACATTGGCGGCTCTTGTGTAACTTCCTCGCCTTGCTTTAAACTTATTTTGAACTCCCTCCCGTTCACTTCACTCCGCCTCTATTCACTTTCCCGAAACTCTCGTTTATTCACTGTCTTCCGAAATGAAGTAGGCGGCTTTAGAGCTATATCCTTCCGGAAGCTCGGAAAACTGACACCCCACTTTTGAAGGTGGGGGAAACACTCGTGGAGGATAATGTTGCTCATGAATGCAAGTCAGCCATGACAAAACGAGCTTGAAGACGTCATTTTTTTTATCTCTAATGCTCTTTCTCGCATTGCCCACGAGTGTCTCTTCAATATACATACTGGCAAGAATACTGAAGAGAGTGTAATTCATTCGTCCTAAGCTGCAGTAACCGGTCGTTGTTACTCAGTAGGGTCCCAAGATGACAGGACGGGGTTGAGCGGCCGCTTGTAGTGGTGAGAGAGGGAGACGTAATTAAACCGTTTTACGCAATGTGAGCCGGTAAACTAAAGAATAAAGCACAATCAGTAATACTGCGATCGCCAGAGACAATGCGTGTAGACGTTGTCGTTAGCGAAGTGTTATGGTACCCGACGGCACCCACAATCGATCGAACGGTGGTTTAAAGCGATTCCACCACCGCTGTGAAAATGTGGAAAGCGTCTGAAAGTCACGTGCATTGCTCTTCAGGGTGTTCTATTGCGAACAATAAAGCATGCGCCTAATCAAGTGCAACACAAAAACTGATTCCGGAACTTTACATGCCATGCCTGTGGCTAGGAATCGAATTCAAGCCTTCAAGCATATCAGCACAACGCCTTAGTCACTGAGCCATCGTGCCGGGTAGTGAGAAACTGCAGGGACATATGCAGCATAGCCAAATATTAAGGTAACCGTCTGTATGTAGTTTGCTACGACATAAAAGCACCTCTTATTTACGGCTTTTAAGGAAATAAATATATTCTCGTTCTCAAAACAAATCAGCATCCAGCTTCCAACAGTCGCTCCAACAGTCACTACCTCAGCGAGCAGCCGAGGTGGTGCTGTTCGCGTAAACCGCGTATAAATGACAGCCTGTTTTCTGAACTTAGTCTTTAATTCATATGCGCCAGTGGAAAGTTAAAAGTCAATCAGTTCTTGGTGCGACCACTAATTTTCATTATAGTTAGTGCATGACTCCCTGTACTTCTCAGGGCGCAAATTTATCTGTCATTAAATTGCGGGTGTACTGGCGCAACGACAAAGTACGTTTCTGCTCAGACACCCATAGCTCTAATGCGGCAGCCTTTCCAATGATCGATCTAAAGACCAAAATAGCATTAAAGCTAGAGTGATTCGCCTAATAAATACCGACCTGCAACCTAACTCTTCCAAGAACGACGAACCAGTACATGGAGCCACGTAGAGGACAAAAAATCACGGAAGAGATCAATTTGTGTAACACAGGCGTTGTTCTAAAAGCAAAGGAAGGCAATTCGTCTAAACTACAACCGCGTGGCTACTCACGTAGCGTGACGGCGTAAGCGCTAACACTAACTGTGACCAAGTGGTTGGTTACGCCAGCCTTTTCGAGCCGGGCTGCTCAGGTTGACGATTGAGCGTCTGGCAGTGATCATGTACACGCGTGTGCAATCAACAATATCAAAGCATGTGGTATGCTTTAAACCTGTGCAAAAGGGGAGACAGGTTCTAAGGATTGCAGAGAGTAATTTTGCTAATTGCCATTATAAAGAAAGGAAACATGAACTGAGAAAGTCAAGTTGTTTAACCAGAAAAAAAGATTTGGTTTGCTAGCCTACAGTAGGTAGTTAGGAAGGGGTAATAGAAAAATAACGAAAGTAGCTGGAGGAGCGAAGAAAACAAAAAGTAAGTAGACAAAAAAAATAAACTGTGAATTCACAGCAGCGTCTGGGACTGCACCAAACAAAATCGGCCACCTTCCGTGCAAGTGCTACTAAAAAGTTGTCCTCATCTCTAGGCGGTCCACAAGACCGCGAGGAACTCTTGTGTTTCCCGAGGACGACAGGCTTGCGCGAACATCATTTCAAAATATACAGAGATTACCATTACATGCTCTGGCGAGCTTTCGTTTGAAGTTTTTGCTAGACTTAAATTAATAAGCTTCTGTATCTAACTAGTATAAAGCTGTTCCGAAGCAATGCTGGAGGGACAGAAATTGAGCCTGAGGCGCTTGATACCCAGGCTATGACCATTTGACGAGTAAAAACGCCAGAGAGACCCTTTCACGATCGTCGTTGCTGCCGTTATTTGTTGGTGCTTTAGTTAAAAAGACGAAAGCCCTAATAAAATTTGGGACTTTACATCTCAAAACCACGATATCATTATGAGGGACGCTGTCGATAAGTCTGGTGTTCTTTAACGTACGCTGACATCACACAGTTAACGGGCCTCTACCATTTCACCTCCACCAAAATGCGACCACCGCGGCTGGCATCAAACCCGCGACGATTGGCCCAGCAGACGAGCAATGTTACCACTCACTCACAACAAAGCGGACAAAACGTAAGTCTTACAGGTCACATTGAAAAGTCAAATTGAAATGACATCCATGATGTGAGGTAAGCGAATACAAAATTAATAATAATAATCAGGTAACCGCAAGATATCAAGTACAGCGTCCGTCTTGTAATCCTCTACCCATGCTTATGTATGTTTCAGCGTTAAAACTCTTCCTAAAGCAGGCACCATTTCGCCAATATTAAGTTTTTCTGAAGCTTCCAAACATTTATTTTCGCATCGAAGTCTTATCTGGATGTCCCGTCATATTCTAAAGAGCCAAATGAGACGTTGCCGATTGCCACGGCGGCTTTTTTTTTTTATGGCAAAAAGGACGTCTACCAGGCTGCACCGTCTTAACGAAGCCGGCTGTGAAATGGTAAGATATACTTTATAGTGGGAAACGCTCCTTTTTTTCTGTCCAGGTTTGCAGTTCAGGGTCTGACCGCAAGAGCACGCTCACTTTTAACGCAATGGCGTTAAAGAGCTCGCTCCGCAAAATTTTCGGCGTCGGTGGAGTCATCGGTTGTTGTGAGCGAAAAATCATCATCTTGCGCTTTTGACCGAAAAATCGAGAAAGATGCAAATAAAATAAATAACAAAAAACGGAAATCGAAAAAAAAATTGGTAATCGAATCCAGATCATTTGCGCGGCAAGCAGGTGATGATGATGATGATGATGATAATCCTTGATACTCTGGCACACACCCACAAAGGGGGATTGGCCAAGAACCGGGCGGCAGGATCTTAACTAAAAGGCTTATGGTTTTTCAAGCACAACGTAATTTTGGGCTGGAAAATATATAGAAAGAAAAGCCAAAAATCGAAAAAGGAGTATATCTGAGCAGGGAGCGATGCAGGCTATCAGATGCGATTTGAGACAGAGGTAGTAATATATATATATATATATATATATATATATATATATATATATATATATATATATATATATATATATATATATATATATATATATATATATATATATATATATATATATATATAGGCAGATTACTATAGCAATCGCTTTGTTTCAATTGTTTACTCAAATACGGCAGAGCAGACGTCCCTGTGGCTATAACCGAATTTAATGCTGCCAAACGACAAAATTACTGCCACATTTATTTCTAATCCCAATTTTTCAAGTGGAGCTACCAGGTATCTTTTCCGCTGATGAGAATATCGGTGACAGAAAAAAAAAGTGATCTATCGTTTCCATTTCTTCGCATGCCTAACATATAGGTGACGCCTTTATACCAACTTTATGCAAATAATAATTAAGTTGCGGAATTCTGCAACGCAATCTTGTAAAAGTATCTTCCAAGTGCCGTGTTGCACACCACTGTCTATTCAAGCGGCATCTTAGATGTGCGAAATCTCGATATTTATCCAATGAGTAGCAGTCGTATTCATGCAAACAGAGGTTTCTAAACCTTATTGCTGTCGCGTAAGCCGTATCAGGCAAAATAGGGATAAGGGGACCGCTAAGAGATACTGTGGCTAGTGCATCCGCCATCTCATTGAGATATATGCCACGATGGCCTGGTACCCATAAAAGCTGCAGTTTTTTCAAGTTTGTCGGTATGAGTTGTCGAAACATGTGCATAAGTGTTAAGTTGGCTCCTGAAGACAGAGCAGCACGTACTGAAAAAGAATCTGTAATTACGACTGCTTCCGATTCGCCCAAAAGAAGTTTCCGTAGTGCCAGTACAATAGCAAATAATTCTGCTATGAATATTGGTGTGTAATCTGGGAGTCTAACTGAAAATGACCAGTCAAAGGAACGTGAGAAGATACCTGCCCCAGCCTTTTGATTTGATACGGATGCATCAGTCGCAATTATGTTGTTCATGTTCACGTGTGCCAAATAATTCTGCAGCCGATCATTTAAATATTGAAATGGCATTTGCTTTGCATTAGAGGGATAAGTATTCTCAAATTCTATCTTAAGATCTAAATTAACGTTTCTTGTTGAGAAAATATGTTTGATTTTGACGTTCAGTGGTTCTAGCAGCGCTTGAACGAACAAGATCTGTGGGCAGTGGAATCGCGACCACCAAGTTTCAAAAAATATGCTTGGTTCTTTAATAAAAGCATAAAGCGATGCTCTCTGGGGCACAGTGTATAGTTTTAAAAATGTTTGGATAGTAAGCATTTTGAATCTATTCAACAATGACGGTAGACGCGCTTCCATGTATAGCACATTGTTAGCAACAAACTTGGGCAGTCCAAGCAGGTGTTCTGCCGCACAGCCACGCGTTTGCTTGTGAATACAGAGAAAAGAAATTGCTCTGCTTAGACATGCAGTGAAAGTAACTTTCAGGCTTTACGAACACATACGTCTTGCATACATACATGTCAACACAACATGAAATGTTGCAGTAATGTGTGGTACAAGCGTACATTGGCATCAGGCGTCAGAAATGGAATTACCTTCATGACTTCGTGGTTTGAACCCAGTCACTCACTACAAAAAGCACACACGATACTGCGGCTATTTCTCTAAGACCACGTAGTGGGGGCGTAGCAGGTTCGAAAGAATTTGATCCACTAATTGTAGGAAGTACGCACTAATGACAAAATATCGCTATCGTATTCAACTCCTAAAGGCGAAGCTTAAGGGTCCTCTAATTTTTTTGCACTTTGTCTATTGGTTATAATCATGACACTTAGTGTTACGCAAAGGGAATAGGGGTATTTTTCGAATGTGGCTAAAGAGATTACCAGAGATCTATACACTGAGTTCTGTCTTCAAAGCTAATATTTTAGCCACGTTTTATTATGCACAGTTCATCATTCATGAATACATTAAAACGTATACGCATTGGTGCACGGACAATTATTTTAAATCGTGGAAAGCCGCTCGTGTATCGCACTTATGTGAATTCATCCTGACGTATAAAGACGTTTTCACCCACCGGCTCCTAATGTTCACCTCTTCTCAGTATAGAAGTAAAATGTCAAAAATCAATAAAATCGAGAGGAGTACACTCCCCGAAGCTCGGCCAGCCATTATTACTTTGTCCTAATCATTCAGTCATCTAAAAAAGGGGCTTCTTTTTATTTGCTGCAATACCTGCCACATTACTGTTTTATACGTGTGACGATATTATTCCACAGTATCCACTTCAACACATTCACTTTCATTTAGTTTTCTGCCCTCTATGCGTTTTCTATTCTAATCCTCGCCGTCGCCTCTGCAGCCAATAATGAATATGGGCCTCATTTCGCGCTTCCACACGGATGTGCAGTGATGTGTGAAAGACCCGTCCGTAACATGCGAGAACTTAAAGGTCGAATGCGTCACGGCGCAATGTTTGAAGCGCAACTTCCCGTTTATAGTTTTAAAAACTTTCATAGTCATCGAAGCATTTTTCATATAGAACGTCTCTAAGAAAGAAAAAAAGAAAGAAAGAAAGAAAGGAAGAAAGAAAAAAGGAAAGAAAGAAAGAAAGAAGGAAAGAAAGGAAGAAAGAAGCAAAGAAAGAAAGAAAGAACGAAAGAAAGAAAGAAAGAAAGAAAGAAAGAAAGAAAGAAAGAAAGAAAGAAAGAAAGAAAGAAAGAAAGAAAGAAAGAAAGAAAGAAAGAAAGATGAGTGAAACATAACTCCTAATAAAGTTATATAGCGCCTGGGGAAACCAAATACTGCGCACACTTCTATTCGTTCGGTGCAACGAAGAAAGGTCTCTCTTTAAAAAAAATAATAAAATGAAAAATCTTCTCAAAACGATGCAGCCGTTGTCGCTGTTCCTTCCTCTTCTAGCATTTACCTTTGCACCAGCTTTCATGGAATACGTACAAAACATATTTTTCCTCGTTTTCGCTGCTGCGGACAATTCCGCGATGAGTTGCTATCGTTTCCATACTTGTGTCGCGGGCTCGGAAGAGCGCGAGCTTTTACGAAGTACTCCTGAGACGTCTTAACCACGCCATGCAAGCAAAAAGTAAATGCGTAAGTGCATCAAAATGAAAGCTTGAAACGCCCGAGAAAACAGCAGTGGAGAATTTCTCGAATGCAATTTGCGAAACTGAATCATACTTCTCGCATTCAAAAGTAACTCGGTTCGCGCGGAAGGCCCATTAAAATTGAACGTTATACGAACCGTGTTTTCCCAAGACATGCACATTTAAATGAAACGCCAACTCTCTTCTAAACCTTTTCCGCGTCCCACACTTCCACGCGCTTTTTTAGACACCTATTCTTTCGCTCAGCCGTATTTTCTTTTGAGGTCATAACTTGCAACAGCATCTACGCATGCGTATAAGCTGGCTGTCGCAAAAGCCGACTTGTTGAGTGAGGCGAACTCCAAACGGAGATCTTAAAGCCCCTCGGAAGCCATGGAAGTGCAACAGCATTTGTCCCTAGTGAACGCCCCAAAGAATTACCGTTCAAAAGGTACACTTTTGTGTCTCAAGTGTTCATATTCGTGAAATGACAACACGCCCCTGTCTGGCATAACTCTTCGGAAGTGCTGCATGTTTAACTAACGAATAGGTCAAGCCGTAATTTTTACTGTGCATTTTGTTTCGGCATACAAGTGAAACATTGTTTAGAAAGAGCATCAAAGCAGCCTCGAAATTATGAATGTGCTTCAATACATTCTACTCTTCTCATCTTGCAAAAGCAGCCATCGTTATGGGTCACGGATTTAACTGCTTCGAGAGAAACCCGGCAATCGCATCGCAAACAGCGCACTTCACGTAGGCAAACACTGGGCAGACACACCCATTCGCGTGCTCAAGCGCATCCGTAACTACACGTAAATGCTTTAACTACCGGCCGCGCACGTCAATGCACATCCCACAAAAAAGCGTGCGCCGATCTCCGATTTTGAGCCAGCGTGATCCTCTTTGTCACTGAGTACACGACAGCCATTCTAAGCGCCATTTCCTGGAGGGTATACAAACGCTGTGCCATGAAACGTTTCATACGGCGCTTTTGTATCGGTGCGCTGGTTTTGTAGAGGCGTTGCCGAGACTACTCGTTTTCTTTCTCCTAAACCTTTTCTACTTTACTGCTCCAACGACGTCTGGGACCCAAAGTTTATTGGCCAGTTCCGTCTTTTTGTGCGCAGCTTATGGTGACCACCTGTATAGGTAGCAGATTTTCGCAAGCTTAGCGTGATACCGTTCAGCTTTCCAAGTATTTTTCTCTTCCCAATTTTCGTTTATCCTAAGAAAAAAAAACATTGAAAATCCGCAGATTCAATTTTCTAAAGAACCTTCAGGAGAACGAAGTGCTTTTTTATGGCAGATTAAATTCTAGAAGAAAATAGGTCATGCAATATCAAAAGAATGTGTGTGTGGTGTTAGTATTGTTGCTGTTGCCATCGAAGCAGGGAGCTAAAACTTACATTAATTGAAAAGTTAAACGGAAGGAGCGAATGTGGCTAACTCTTTAGCTACATCCCTAACTAGTTCGTTATATTGTCTAAAGTTGGCCTGGTGGCTATATTACAAGATAAGCCCCTGACTTCCTGAAATTAGAACTTTGAGCAGTGAATGGTGTACTTATTTCGTGCAGTGGTCGCACAAGCTGTCAAAGAGGACCAATGCAGGCTCTCTATATTGCGCCTTACGGTTGCAACGGAGTACACAACTAATTAACAAACTACATCAAACGGCACCTTTTTGATAATAGTTACTATCATCTAGATAAAAATGTTTAAGTAGACAAAGCTTTAAAATCATAACTGTGCAGAGCCTATCAAACGAAAAATATTGCGTTTCCGAGGGACCACGTTCTCGTGACCACGTTCTCAGCTGCGTGTCGTCTTGCTGGAGAGCTGGCGCGTTCTCACGCCAAGTAGCGCGAAAAGTGTCCTCGTTGATGAGCGTTATGACGGCCTTTCTAACGAAATCACCACCATAACCTGTCCTACCACCTTTTTGAACACCGTAACAAATTACCTTGCATTGTAAAATGGCTTTCACGTTTTCATATATGTGCCCACCCCTTATGTAATACCCCTTCAATGGGGTCTTTAGGGTAATAAAATGAAATGAAATGAAAGAAGTGTAGGAACACAACATCTCCTCCCTCCTTAGCTTGTCGCTTGGAAGCAATCTGGGGGCCGCCGTGAGCTCTGGACGCACTAGGAAGAGAAGCCTCCGTTCGCTAGGTGTCGTTTCTCTTGTGTTCAGGGCCGGCGGGCGGCGGCGCCGATTCTTCTGGTGCGAGATGCCAGGCTAAGTGGAACGAAGCTTCCGTCGAGGTGGCTGCTTGAATGGGAGGTTCCCTTGGCAAATTACCTGAACGGCGTAGCTGATTAAGGTGGCAGCGTGTGGCCTTTCCATCAATGTCGACGAGCCATGACCGCAAACCTATGCGTTTGAGTGCCGTCGCTTCAACCCAGCCGGGCTTTCTGTGGAACTGGCGGGCGTATATGCGCTGTCCACTTTCAATTCTCCTGCTATGCGGGAGCTTTTCTTCCTCCGATGGTGCTTTCGCTGAGGGCTCCGGGACAATTGCTGTCAGCTGGCTTCTCATTTCTCGTCCGAACATCAATTTCGCTGGCGTTTGATCAATAGTGCTTTGAACAGTGTTGTGCTGTCTGAAGAGAAAGCGCGCGATGCGGCGTCGCATTGTCCCAGTCCGGTCTTTAGTAAGGGCGCGCTTTAGCTCAGCCACGTAGCGCTCGGCTTGTCCGTTCGTAGCCGGGTGGTAAGGAGCTGATGTAACAGACGAGACGCCGTTGTCGCTGTAAAACTTGAGAATCTCCGTGGACACAGACGGAGTGCCGTTGTCCGAGACCACCTTGCGCGGTAGGCCAAACGTTGCAAACAACGACCGCAGAGTGTCGATAACTGCTGCCGATGTCGTTGTAGCCATTTGTTTTACCTCCAGCCACTTGGTGTATGCGTCTACAACCACCAGGAACGAACATCCTTCAATAGGTTCAGCAAAATCAATGTGCAGGGTGTGCCAAGGCGTGTCTGGCCTTTCCCATTAAGGAATAGGGGCTCTTGGCGGGCTTCTGTGGTTGCATTGGCAAGGCTGGCAATCGTGAACTGTTAATTATATATCATGGTCGATACCAGGCCACCACATATAACTTCTGGCGCACTTTTTTATGGCAACAATGCCTCGATGACCTGCGTGGACAAGCGACATGGCCTGTTCGCGAAGTGCCGCTGGAATTACAACTCTTGATCCCAAGGTGACGCAACCGCGATGAGTGCTCAACTCCGCAGCTCGCTTGCGGTAAGCGTTGAAGTGTTCACCCTTTAGCTTCTGCACGTTGCCTTCTTGTATATCTGCGTAGACTTCCTTCAAGACAGTGCACTCCTGCGTTGATGCTGCTATCGTGTCAGCTGTTAACGGAGAGTTCGGCAGCGCCTCGAACATGAGTATATCACCCTGCGGGGGTGGTTCATCTATTGTGGTGTCTAGCGGCAGGCGGCTTAGTGCGTCGGCGTTCTGGTGTTTCTTCCCAGTGCGATGTACGAGTTCGTAATCGTACGCCGACATCTTGATGCACCATCATGTCATTCGCGGCGACAATGTCTGTGGCATTGGCTTCTGGGGACCCACAATACCCAATAAGAGCCGGTGATCTGTTATGAAAGTCACTTTCCTGCCGGTAATGTACTGCCAAAAGTGATCTGCTGCGTAGACGATGGCAAGTCCCTCTTTATCTAGCTGGGAATAATTCCTCTCTGCCTGCGATAGGGTGCGCGAAGCAAAAGCGATCGGGGCTTCCCGTCCCTGGTCGTCAACTTGGGAGAGGACTGCTCCCACTCCGTATGGTGATGCGTCACAGGCTAGCAGTAGGGGTCTCCTTTCGTCGTAGTGTCGCAGAACAGTAGACTTGCGAAGTAGTTGCTTAAGGGCAACAAATGACTCTTGGTGGCGTGGCGACCAAGTCCATGGGACTTCTTTCTGCAGGAGCTGATATGGATCGTTGGCCACTGTAGCTCGATGTTCTAAAAACCGGTCGTAGAACGTCAATAGCCCCAAAAACGACTGCAGTTCTTGCTTGTTAGTAGGCGCTCGTGCTTCGGTGATTGCACGAACTTTGTCTTCAGTGGGATGGATACCCTGCGCGTCAATTTGATGTCCAAGAAACTTCACTTCAGGCACCGCAAAAACACATTTTTCTTTACTGATGCGCAAATTAGCATTTGCTAGCCTTTCCAAAATGAGCTCCAAGCGTTCTGTGTGCTCTTCATTGGAGGCGCCACCGACAATAACACCGTCCAAGTAGACGCAAACACCTGGGATCCCGCTAAGTGTTGACTCCATAAATTTCTGGAAGATTGCTGGTGCTGCAAATATTCCGAATGGTAGCCTTTTAACTTTGTAAAGACCCTTAATAGTGTTTATTGTGAGCAGTTCAGGCGTTGATTTGCTCACCTTCAGCTGCTGGTAGGCTTGTGCCAAGTCCAAGGTGCTGAAGATTTTTCCACCACGAAGCGTGCTAAAAACCTCTTCCGGTGTCGGCAGTGGGTAGGGAGATGCTTTTGTCGCCAGGTTGACAGTGCTCCGGTAGTCTCCGCAGAGGCGTAGGGTACCGTTCTTCTTTCGGACGACAACGAGCGGTGTATCCCATTCCGAATGTTGCGTCGGTTCGATGATCCCTTGTTCCTGCAGTCGGTCAAGCTCATTCTCGCCTGACGTTCGTAGGGCGAAAGGCACCGACCTAGCTTTCAAAAATTTCGGCGTCGCATCCTCCCGCAGCTCCAGTGTGACTGGAGGTCCGTTGTTCCCTGGTATGTCTTCGGAGAAAACCGCTTTGTACTTATCTTGAAGCTGCTCCACTGACGAATTACTGAGTGTGTGGTGAACTCCGCCAATGACCACTCCAAGGGGGGTGAAACAATTTTGTCTTAAAAGGCTTGATACAGAACCGTGGACGACTAGCAAGGGGAGCTGATGGGTCTGCCCGTTGTAGTACACGTCTACGTTGGCACAGCCCAGCAGTGGAAGGGAATGTCCGGACCACGTTCTCAGCTGCGTGTCGTCTTGCTGGAGAGCTGGCGCGTTCTCACGCCAAGTAGCGCGAAAAGTGTCCTCGCTGATGAGCGTACATGCTGCTCCGGAATCCACCTCAAACCTGATAGGGCGCTGGTGTACCATAATTTCAGTTGCAATCTTCGGTCTCGTTCCGAGGTTCACAACAGCGTTTAAGTCATATAGTGCCGATGACGTTAGTGCTGTTCGGCTTGTATCTTGCGTCTGGTCCTCCTGTGCGTCGACATTGTTGTTCCGTTGCACTGAAGTCTTCGGTCCAAGCTGTTTGCGCTTCGAGATGCATGCCCTTTCAATGTGTCCCAGTTTTCGGCAAAAATTGCAGGTCGCTGTCTTGTATCGACATACCTGGGGATCGTGCATGTCGTCGCATCGCCAACAGCGCTGTGTCTTTCTGTTTGATTTCGCCTTAGACGTGGAATGACCTGACTGCTGACTGGTGTGATGCACCGGCTCGACGTTCCGTCGAATATCCTTCTGCTGGTGACCGGCGCTCTCCGCTCGTTGGGCGATGTCGTAGGCTTTGGGGAAGGTGAGACCCGTCTCCGCGAACAGGCGTTGTTGTAGGCCTGCGTCACGCAGTCCGCACACAAAACGGTCACGCAACATAACGTCCAAGGGGAGCATAGTGGTGTTAGCAGGTGTGGCAGTCGATTCTCCCTCCTGCGCAGTAGCTGCAGCTGTCGCGGTCAACGTCCCGAAATTGCAGTCAGCAGCGAGCTTTTTGAGAGCCACTACGTATTCGGCCACATTTTCGCCTTCCAGTTGGTCTCGCCGTTGGAAGCGGGCTCGACAGTAGACCTCCGATGGCCTTGGGTCATAGTGCTCTTGTAGCGCTGCTACGATGTCGTCGTAGTCAACGGCTGCTGGAGTGCGTGGCTGAATCAGGGCACAGACTGTGTCGTATGTCTGCTCCCAACACAGCGTTAGCAGGTTGGCCCTCTTCATTGCTGCATCAGTGATGTTGTTAGCCTCGAAGTAAAATTGCAGGCGTCCAAACCACAATGACCATGATGAGCCGTTGAATTCGGGTAGCCGATTTGGCAGCCCGTGTGTAGCCACAGCTTGTAGCATGTCAATATCGTTGCGTAGCGTTGGTCCGAATCCACTTCCTCGTCGCCACTGTTATGTCCGGTGTTGTCGTCGGCCCATAGACGTACGCGTTGGTCGCGGTAGTCCAAAAAGCTCAGACAGCCTCGAACGGTTAAAAACAAGTTTATTCCTATTCGGATGGAGGCGGCGGCCGCACTGCCGGGGGAGACGACGGTGGCTCGTTTGCGCCGAGCGGGGGAAGGGGAGGAGTCAACATCTGGAAGCAGTTTCAGCAACCGGATGATAGATAGATAGATAGATAGATAGATAGATAGATAGATAGATAGATAGATAGATAGATAGATAGATAGATAGATAGATAGATAGATAGATAGATAGATAGATAGATAGATAGATAGATAGATAGATAGATAGATAGATAGATAGATAGATAGATAGATAGATAGATAGATAGATAGATAGATAGATAGATAGATAGATAGATAGATAGATAGATAGATAGATAGATAGATAGATAGATAGATAGATAGATAGATAGATAGATAGATAGATAGATAGATAGATAGATAGATAGATAGATAGATAAGATAGATAGATAGATAGATAGATAGATACGACTGGGCCCGCCTAACACAAGCAAACGCCAGGTCTGCGTCAAAAGCGCAACGCAGTCAAAGCTGGAAGAGTGCCTTTCTAGAACCTAACAGAAGTACGTTCGTAAGGTACCCACTACGCCTTAAATTTATGCGGTGGCTGATGACGATCAATAAGGGCTGGGCCCCTTTGTAATGGGTTCGAGGCATTGAAGGACCCACTCGTTACACCATCTATATTGCGTGACGCCTGGTTACACAAATCGAATTCTGGGACGCCTGGTTGTTTTTTTGTTTGTTCCTCTGCCATTTCATATTACGTTTATTAATGCATTTCCTTTCCGACTTAACGCTTCGATAGGGCTATTTGTGCCCAGGAGTTTCAAGAATCAGCATGGTTCTGTTGAACAACATTCAGCTGCCATAGACAGGACCCAGGTGCGAAATCTCCTTTCATCCTGGAGCAGTTACAGATACCATCGGCGGTGGTGGCGGACAACTACGTCACCCGTGTTGTGTTCTGATAGCAGCTTTCGTTATAAAAGCGAATTACGGCGCCAGCAACTGAACTGATGCTTAAGCACTGAACTGAATCCGTGTATAAACAAAACTGAAGCACACAAACCTCCTTCCCACTGGGTCACAACAAAAAAAGAGTGAGAAGGAACAGCTGCAGAAAAGGAACAGCTTATACGATGAGGGCAGTTACAACTGGGAAACCGCATTAGTGGTATCTGCAATTTTTCTTATTTTGCAGGTATATTTTACTGGGTTATCTTCTAACACCAGCTCTGCCCGACGGTTATTCCCGCAATGAACCTTCTCAATGTGAAAGCTTCAGATTTCTTTTGTTTTTATTCTCACACTTGCAGATTGAAAACGGCAACGTCGGTCGAATGTGTAAATGAACTCTTGACCTTCTATCACACGTGACGATGCGATCAACTTACCAGCCCTGTCTATTCCCTATATTGATTGATATGTGGGGTTTAACGTCCCAAAACCACCATATGATTATGAGAGACGCCGTAGTGGAGGGCTCCGGAAATTTCGACCACCTGGGGTTCTTTAACGTGCACCCAAATCTGAGCAGACGGGCCTACAACATTACCGCCTCCATCGGAAATGCAGCCGCTGCAGCCGGGATTCGAACCCGCGACCTGCGGGTCAGCAGCCGAGTACCTTAGCCACTAGACCACCGCGGCGGGGCGCATTCCCTATATTGCCACAGTAAATATCTTAGGCACGCGCGCATATCACATGTAAGCAATTACTAATATAAGGTTATATGCTTTTCACCGGTATTAAATTGAAGAACATAGTGAGTTCGCATTAAACATCACTCCTAAGAACTCCGACGTAATCGCAAAACACAACACGACACCTGTATTTCCAGCGTTCACAGGTTAATGCGGTTAGTATAAGATAATTTCTTGAGCTTGACGTCATAAAACTGCCATATGACAATAAGAAACCTCCTAGTGAAGGGCTCCGGAAGTTTCGACAACATGAAGTTTTTTAGGTGCACCTAAATCAAAGCAAACAAGTTTCAGCATTTTCACCTCCACTAAAATCAGCAGTCACTACCATCAGGATTCAATCGCGGGACCAGCGGATCAGCCATCGTGCACCAGAACCACAGAGTTACCGAGACGAGTGAGGCTAATTCGGTCATCGTTCTTTCAGCGTTCCTACTTTAAACGGAGAACTATAATGTTTCTACACCATCTCGTAATAATTTAATGGCTGGAAGTTCTACTAAGTCCCTAAGACCACTTCCTGAAACTATCGATCAAGTGGAGCGAGATTCTTTGAGGTCGTTTGTTGGATGAAAGAGAAACCAAAGTTTTATTTCTAAATCCACGCGTTAAGTGCCGTTCAGGATGCATTGGCTTTTTCATAGGAAAACTAGGTTGCATTCGTTAGGCCAAGTCGCATTAGTTGAACCAAGTGGCTTGTGTATGCTGCCAACTACGTAGTTTAGTAGATGACTGTCAATAATACCAAGCACAAATTCAAGCTTTGCGCACGATCGATACAAGTTACAGGTTGTATGAACGGGACTAGAGAAAGTTGCCGCAGATAAGGAACAACAGTCTCTATTAAGGTTCTTTTAGCACTCCCTGTTAACTTACATCCAGATGGCATGAATACTTAATGTGCGGCTAAGGCCATGTTTAAACAACTCTTAAAACTAACGGCCAAATAGCAGTTTTTCAGTTACCCAATTGATTCGCTAAAGCCATAATGCTTTGCTTTCATATATGCCCTGTTTTGCAGCAAACGCCTTCCTCCATGGGTTTCGGCGACTCGATTCTGAGCGATCAAACCGGCAATTATGAGCTTTCACTTCCAAGCAGCACGTCGTTTATGTTCTAAATCAACCAGCAATGCTTATAATTCGGGCTTCCTAGCACGATGTTTATTAAGCCTCGCCTTCTTCGGGGGCCGATCAACTGAAAGAAAAGAACCTAAAATGAAGATAAAAAAAAGATGGTGGTGAAGGAAGGACCACCATGACCTGGTAGCTTTTATCTGGAGCACAAAAGGGGTTTCAGAAAAGCGGAGCAGTGAGATTGCGGGTTCATTTATCGAGGCCGGCTTGACCAACCCTGCAATGGACGTATACCACAATGCAGCCGGCATCGCACGGAACAACCCAGATGGTGGCACAGGCCTCACTAGCAGTCATTCCTTTCCTTCTCTCTGTTTTCTCCACCACCGTGCACAAGGACGTCCACGTGATTTCTTCCGGGAGCCTTCCCTTTTCGATCCCCTAAAAAATGGCCATCCGATGTCAGAAACCGCAAACCCGTGAGACGCCGCTGTTCGAGACAGGCGCGTTCTTTGGGAGGGGCGGTGACGGCAAGGAGAGGAGGAGAATTAGGAGAAGGAGAGCGCGAGGTAACGACGAAAGAGCAATCAATCCCCGAACGGCAATTCTACGTCTTCGTTTGGCTGCGGCTTGATAAAAAAATAATAAGCAAGTTTCGGAAATCTAGTCGAGGAACTTCGGCGCAAGTGCGACGAAGTCTAGTGCGTGCTGCGGTTTTGTAGTTTCTGCACCCGAGACGACACAATTGCCGCTCACTGATCAATCAGTCGCTAAACACTGGTTCTACTTCCGTTTCAAACTGCGCGGTTTAGAGTGAAAGGAAAAATGCGCGCTGTCTTCTTCAGGCTTGTTTCGCGGAATGGTCATTTTCACGAACGTGTGGCCCTGTTTCCGTCAACTACTTTAAAGCACGGGGAATTTTTATACAAATATCCAAACCTTTTTTTGGCTTATTAATCATCATCATTAAAGCGATGAACAGCTCACATTATGTCCACCACTGACCGAAAACTTTTCCCGATTATCATTATTGACTCCTGTAAGCAGATTTGCTTGTATATATATTACTTCCCTTCACTGAAAAAGTCATGTTATGGCTGTCAATTTATTTACACAATGATGAAACACATACATTAGGCTGTTAAAACTGTTTGTCAAAGTTTTATCAATAATATGAAGATCATTGTTTCAGAACGACCTTACCACAGTACTGTGAAATTTATACTGAATATGAAGTTTATTTTAGAGCTGGGTTTAAAATATTCAATACCTTATAAACAACTTAAACAACCACATACCGAGAATGAAGACAATTCACCTTTGAGCACGTGGGGTGTTCTGCTGTACTTCCGTGGGAAATTTTTTAAGCAAGTTGGTAATAGGATTATTAACAATATATGTGTGCCTATTTAACATTTATTCATTCATATAGAGACTTAACGAGCTATATTACATTTGCTTTCTATTACGCGTTTTCTTCTTCGCTGTTATTGCCAATTAACATACCTACAGAGAAGTCAATTGGCGTGAGGCAATCGTCATAATGTGTGCATGCAATAACACGAAAGGCCAAGCTTTCAAGCCAGAATAAATTTATCCAAATATTTAAATCAAGAAGCTAAGAAGTTCGCTGCAAAAGAAAGGAGAGAACAGCATGAATCACGGGAAAAGCTTTCTTCTTTGTCGGTAAACAAAAAAAACGTTAGCAACGAGAATTTATCTGGTAATACTGTTCCCTTTGTCTTTCTTGAAATCAGAACATGAAGGAAGATATTTCTGTTATTGTCGAGAGCCTGGAACTTCATGCAAGGATAAGTATTTTGCGTGGGTTCGAGGAAATTGATCTACCTATACAAAACGTGACATGTACAGTCGCGCTCTCTCTGAGTCGCAACACGCTGGCTCTGAGCAAATGACCCCACGCCCAAACAATTGGTTCAGAAAGTACCACTAACTAAGAGAGCTTAATCCTATATTTTTTTGTGTAGGTACCAATTTGCAGGTTTAGCGCCATACTGAGTGCGACTGTACAGTTCTGATGAATTGAAACAGGATAATTTTCGGCTATGTAACACGCATACTTTCTTTTCTACTGTACTCAGTTCACCTCATATTGGCGTAATTTTAACTATCAAAGCCTAAATATTCCTTAAAACTAGATTCATCATAACGTCATGTGGTTATCTCGAGCAATAGCGCATAACAATACTCATACTTTAAAAAATTCAACACGCGTTTCAATCCTTGAGTATTGTACGTTTATTTACTGCTGGTTCAAAAGCCACACAAAGAGCTGCTGTAACAATTTTCCGCTACTTTACATTGCCTCCCAACAAGAAAGTCAAACAAAAAAAGGTAAGCAGTGGTATAACACTTGACAGAAAGGACGTGAAATCTTCTGAAACATATTTTACAACTTCATAAAGGTGGCTTTGCTGTATGCACATGAGTCAACAACAAAGCACGCTTTACAGAAGCTGAACTTTCGCGTCATTATTTGGATAAAAAAAGAGGACAATAATTGGAAAGTTAAAGCAGTTTGCTAAGTTATGTAATTCCACAGAGTCAATTAAAACTTCTGGAACGTGAAAAATACTGTGAAATGCCCGAAAAATTAGGTGGGGTGAGCTGAGGCGCTGTGCTGTTTACAGGTAGAGGCCTATGGGTACGTATGCACTAATGTGAACGAAATGTACCCTTGTTCAGAATATTATTGCAATAGCAATTATATGGACACTCTCAACTGAATTGGCTGCCCGTGTCGGTCTCGGTGTTGGCGTTGGCGTTAGCATCGCCGTCACTCACCGTATATGTATACTTATCTATATATCTGAAGATGCAAGAAAGAAAAAATCCAGAAAAATTTCTGGCGCACGGAATTGAACTTGGGTCCTCTGCACCGTGAGTGGGAGGCGTTCACCACTGAGCCACCGAAGAGCACGTTTTTTTCACCATTCAAACGGCAAGCTATTTATATCTACCACTTACCGCTGCTGACAGGCATCTCGGAGGGAGTAATCGTGTTTTCAGCATTACGAACAAGATGGAGCAATGAGCGCGCATCACCGCAGCGCGCGGCGGCACGTGCTCAAATCTCCCACGCGTACTTTATACCACTTAGAGGAGCGGAGCGATGCTCCCTCGCGTGCCCTTATCTCGCAGTGGGGAGGAGGATAGGATCGTACGCCTTGGATGGCATCGGGCTTTACCTGGAGTGATTCTTTGTACGCCTGGAGTTACCAGGCGTACAAAGTTGACTGCAATCATTGCAGTTTCGTTTGCGAAAAGCACGCGCTTTTCAGACACAGCTAAGTAAACACTGAAACGCTTATTTTCGTGCATCTGTACCTGTGAGTACGTTTCGTGTATTGTTTGTGCGTCAGAAACGCTGGCCACGCTTCAATCTGCATTCTATTCTGAGCGTGACCTTGAAATTTGTTGTTATCGCGTTCATTGTTTCGCCTTTGTGGCAAAGCTGTGACTTTTTGCGTAAGCCTATCAATCGCCATAACGAAATGTCTTTGTATTTGGCATCATTGCCACATAATTGTCTCAAAGTTATGCCATTTTCATCAAACCAGTTCAAATTTTGTTATTCAAAACAATAGTACTAAAGGCAACCAAAAGATCCATTTGTACGTTTAACGCACTTTAGGAAATGTAACCCTTTTCCGTTGTTTTTCCTCCCTTCGCGCACCTTAAATGAATTCAAACATCGCAAGTGGAAGTTAAAGACGTTAAAGACTTAAAAAAGAGTAACTCATGATTTGACATATTTTGCACCTCCAAGCCTCGACCTTGGATTCATAATAAATGCCAAGCATTTATTACCGCGTTGTACGTACTTTGAGTGTTTCTGCCTATGTATTTTCTGTGGCTAGACAGCTTATCTGTCTAGCTGCCCACTTCTGAGTGCTCTCGTGATTGCCTCCTTAATTTGGAGTAGACTGAAATTAGTAGGGGAGGGTAAGAGAGATTGACAAATATGTCTGGCTAGTCAAGACATGAATAACGTGAAACTCCCATCGTGTACGTTGCCAAACCGCATCCTCCAGACACATGTGGTACATACTCATATACCGACAATCCCATTAGGCGGGTATGCGGCACAGGCGAATGAGAGTTTACATCGGCCCAGGAACAGCGCGAACACACATTGCGTATTTAAATGCGAGAGTGTTCAGAAAAGCTAACATCTGCAGCGGAAAGCCGACAATTGCAAAATATATGTATGAGGGTCCCAGCAGGAATCAAACCCAATTATTTTATGAGTAAATTAAGCATCCTACCACAGAGCTACACCAGGTTTTGGAACTAATTTTCAAATAAACCCTAATGAACGTGAAACGTTCCTGGGAACGTTCGACGAGCATTGCAGTCCTGGCTGCCAATTTTATAAACGTTACCTATGTACTTGTGTGATACAGCCGTCACGTCGGGTTAATGTCAATTGTAGCTAGGCGCCATTTAGTGAAGTTGATTTATGTTATGGTGTCTTAATAACATGGTCGCAGAAAGCACAAAACCGGGTTGGTTGGTGGATCATGGGTGAAGCCTTCGCCCTGCAGTGGGCGTAGTCAGGCTGATGATTATGATGATGATGTCCAGAGCTACAATCCTCACGAGCACTAACCCTTCCTATCAGTTTACCTCTTCTGGTGTTGCTAATATACTTATTACTGTTCGCCTCATTACGCAATTATCAACAAATGGTTATATAAACATATGCCACATTTAAACATATGTCTATGAGTGCATATTCAGGGCCATCTCGTAATGGTTCTTTTTAATATAAATTACGCCACGTTCACGTTCCATCCACATTCTTTGCACATCATCTATTTCCATACTACGAAGGATCTGCAATTTTTTTTTCACTGGTAATAAATATAACACTTACCATTGTTATAGATGCTGATAATATCAGTCAGGTTCTAAAATAGACACATTGTTCTAGACAAATGTGAGTGGAATTCTCATTCTGTCGCTTATTCTTCTTCGATACAAGATGACAAAAGATGAACGATATTTCTTGTTACTCTTTCTCATGTGCGCTAGCTTGTTCGCATTAGTCTTGTATAGGTGTATGCTTAAAAAAAACTTCGTTGATACACAGAAACGCCGACCGCAAATCCCAACGTAACGTGCACACTTTGGGATATTGTTCTTGAATAGTTTAGGATGCCGACGGGAGTGTATACGATGATACAAGAGATGCATGAACCCCTGCCTTGTTCAACCCGTTCGACTAAAACAAGAAATAAACTGGCTCAGCTTAGAAATCTCTAATCGTGTTCTAGTCGCTTTCTTGACAATGCGCTTCTCTCAAAAGCGCTATGAGTTGCCACGGAAAAAAAAGAAAGGTAAAGATTGCCCGAAGAAATGAGATAAAAGTGAAATTGCAGTCGCAGCAGCTGGAGCACACATTATTTCTTCTTTTTAGCGTTGTTTTATTTTTCTTACATAATCGCTTGAGCTTTTCTTGTTCTTTATAGCTTTTTTGATGCACCCGTGCCTTTGGGAAGGAAAAGCGGACGATGAATCAAGTTGGCCACTTGACTGAACGCGCTTCCGGAAGAAGTAAAAGAAAGACGATCCATGTCAAGGAAACCGCTGTGCTTTTTTCAAAGTTCCTTCTTCGTTTCGCAACCCACTATATGTATTTTCTTTCGCACCACGTAGTAATAAGAGCACCGATGGTGCAGGCGAGAGGTATAGCATCGCTACCGTAATCAAGCGTATATTTATTTCGCACTCTGAGAGTCGAGCACGTTTCTAGGAACGAGAGGCTGTTCACGCGTAACCAGCTGTTTCGCTGCTGAGGCGCTCTCATAGAGGTGGCAAAGGACGGGTATATGGTTGGCGAGTGTAGTTTCTTGATCGTTAAGACGGCCGAGACACCAGGCGCCCCTTTCTCTCGGTCTGCTACCAACTAAACCCATGCTGTTTTTCCTTCTGCGAGATTTTTCTCCGCTTCTTCTAGTTCGTTTGTGTTCGCACATGCGAGACAATATAAACGGTCGAGCCAGAGTAAAGCGCCAGGTGGCGAGGGTCATTTATACGACGCCCGCTGCCGATTAGTCTGAGCCACCTTTCTTGCGGTTGGCGTCGCTTTGTTATCGCCTACCGAGCCCTTGTTAATGCGTCGCCTATACACCGCACACAGTATACCGGAAGTATCGCAGTCTACTTACTGTCTCACCGATTTGCCAGTCGATTACCTTTTCTTTTTTTTCTGTTCTTTCTGCCTGTAGGCTTCCCGTTTGAAGAAATGCTGCAATTTGACAACGAATTATGAGCGGGCATGAAATGAGTGCAGACTTCCGCGAAACAACCTAATCGACAACGTTAGCACGTGTGTTGGGTTGTTTGGTGTGTCGGCTTTATTAACGAACGTGTTTAAGGACCTCTAAGATGTATGGTTAACATTGATGAGTCAGACTTCAACAAGCATGACTACTCGTCAATTTTAATTAGCTCTGATTGAGAACATCTGCTTTAACAATGCGCCTGTTTTGGTGATTACATGAACGTTTAGCAACGTATTCTCCATAGAATGCTCCAAATAATGATATTCGGCTTCCATGTTCAGGTCCTTCATCAACACGTTAGGTACCATGTTTCACATGAAAAATAAACTATGTGTTTAAATATTCACCTGTTCAAATGTATTTAGTGCCGCCAGGTATTGTTCAACTATTTTCGTTCCAGTCGGCGATCGGTGCGTAGAAAGCACTTTTCTTACGGGGGAGGGAGGGCTACAGCCACTTTTTATGTATGTTCGTGGGCGCGTTTGTATGTGTGCGTCTATATACACGTACCACTGAAAAAAAATATGATGGGTTCAGAAGAGTGCGACTAGCATAACCAAAGCCATCAACCAACTCCTCTCAAACTGAGCCAATGGCTGACGAAGAGCATCGGGGGTGGGGTGGGGGTGCAAAAGGGGCAGGATAGCACTCCTGAATACAAGTATATGTGGGATGGAACTACTTCAGGCAAGCATTACTAGAAGTCATGGTAGCGTAGTAGTTAGGCGTAACTGGAAAAAGGAAAATATACAAAATCTACATATAGGCACGTTCACCAGCGCTTCAGTTTTGTAGTGTGGCAGAGGTAGCACGGCCGTTTTCTACAGCAGTAACATGAAGGATTCCAGGAATCGTATAACAGCCACGTCTTTGTCATTTAGTTTTTAAGTGTCAGACATTCTTATTTTCTTGACTGAAGATTGTTTTCACTTCCACAGTAATGCTGCCTCCTTTGAGTTTGTATTCGTCCAGGAACAAGCATAATCCCGTAAACTAGAACTTAAAGAAACAATCACAAGAAGGTAAAAGTAATAATGAGGAGGCAAAGAAGAATATATCTGCGTGACGATGCTGCAATAATGCATTCGGAAATTCAGGCAGGAATATTATCGTCGAGGCACACTCCTCCATCCTCTTCAAGTACACGTAACAAAGAAAGAAAAACCTTTCATTTATGACCGAGTACCCGCGCCGAAATAGAGAAAAATGATCTTCAATGCGCCTCCCCTGTGGAAACAAAAGCAAGATTTCGTTCTTCAAAGAGTCAGCTTGGAGCGTCCCCGGCCATAGTCGCCGGAGTGTACACAGTGGACACAGCCAATAACGCAAGGGGGAAGAATAGGCTAGGATGGGAGATCTTAAGACGGTTTCTGTGACGTCGCGTTTTCTTGTTTCTTTCTTTTTCACGTCAGCGAGCACACTTCTCGCCTTTTGACACTTTTTTCGGTTTTTAATTGTTTTTTTTTTGTTTTCGTTTTCGCCCAAGTCTGTGTTTGCTGTTGAGAGAGATACAAAAAAGTGCATAAATGCGAACGACTGGTTGGTGAAAACGAGACCCCTCAAAGAAGAAGCTCTGAACTGGAGGAAAAGATGAAAACGGCGGAAAATTGGAACCAAGCCGCCGAGACGTCGCATATAGGCTTATTCAAAAGAAGCGATGGTGAGTAAGAAAGTAAAAACAAACGCGCAAAAAGGAACAAAGTGACTTGGAGATTACTAGATAAACCGCGTTCCGCGGTTATAAAGCTTTTGCTGGACAGCTCCATTCGTCTTCCGGGTCACCTTCCACCACGGGGGCCCGGAATCGTTGCCTAGCTTATACCCTTCTTCTCAGTCATGCTCAACTATTGTGCCTCTAATCATTTCCGGAACATGACATCTAAGCTTTTTTTGCTTCTTCCCTTTTCATCCTCTACCTTTGTCACACAAAGCAGTCTTCATTTCTCCCGCCTTGCTTCAGTCACATTCCTTTGTGAGCGAGCCTCAAAGTGGCTTTAACCGAGTTACTTTTGCAATGCCCAGGCAGTTTCGTCGGGTGGCGTCAGCCACGGGCAGTGGCATTGCACACGCTTTATTATTTTTTTATTTTTTCAGCTTCGCCCACCCACCGATGAGCGTGAAAACAGGCGTATTATGGTGCCAAGAAATGACGTCTCTCCCCCCCTCTCTCTCTCTCTCTCTTGAGAAACCGGTGATGAAAGTAAGGTATATGAAATGCCTAAAAGCACCCTTTGTTGACTCCAACCCTCACGATGCTTCCAGGAAGGCAGAAAGAAAAGAAAAAAAAACAAGAAGGATTCACTATTAATGTGTTATTTCGCGTGGTGCCACACTGATAATTTGAATTTTCGCATTGTTGAGCACACGACCATTCCTGAGCACGGAATGTTTTTCGTTGGTACTTGGCGATAGAAATGAGAAACCCGAGTGCTCTTCTTCAGATTAAAGATGCATCTCTTTTATGTCCATTACAATGCGACGATTCTAATGAATAATAAGGCAGCTTAACGTAAAACATGCTCTATCTTTAAGGTATAATTCAAGTAATTTAGAGAATTCAACATGCACATCATGCTACTATCATTGTTCTCCGAAAGCTCTGATGTAAATATAAATTATTAATATGTTGTAGAAATTTATTAAGGCTTGAGGAACTAACCAGTAATGTTGCATGGATCTTACTTGTTATTATTAAAATATTGAAAAACAAGCCTTAACAGTAAAGTAAAACAAAAGCCAGCCCCATGGAAAGAAAATAGTAGCTGTACAAAGACGACGAACACAACAGGCAGGGCACACATTCAAGAATGAGCACCCGCAGAGTCACAGTTATTTATTGATGTGATGTAAAACAATATGTTGGCACACAATTAAGGGGCCTTCTTTTGTAAGTTATGGTGGTTTCTCCGCAAGTTTTTTTTTAATGACTTGTCACGGTTTGCGTTCTGTTTTTCAGGCTAACCTTTTTCATCATCACGCATAATCGCTGTACGTTGGCATGTCGCAACATGGCCAAAATGTCTAATATATTGATGCAACCTTTGTGGTGGTGCCATCAAGAGAACAGATACGTTAAGCATAGCGAGATGGACATGAGACTCAGCACACATCTGCCACAGGATCTCGTCTTCCATATCTTGTGTATACTGACTACTGACGTATTTATTGACTTCTATCAGATTTTCGGGCACATACCCTCTATGTTGGAAACGGCGCCCTTATATTTCATTGCGCTCCACACGATCAATGCAAGACGTCCGGCAGTAAAACCACGCAATGGAAAACGCAGTGCTTCTACAAACAACGAGAAACCACGTTTTAATCGGTGGCCTCGCAGACATGCCATCTCAGGTTTTGCAAGCTTGGAGGACAGGGATGAAGCTCAGCGCTCATCTCGGAACCACTCCCTCGCCTCACCTCTTCTAAAGATGCAGATGAGGGGCGCAAGTGGTGCGGCCGTCTGAGCGATAACGTTGGGCTTGCGACCAGTGTGGACCGCCCCGTTGGATTCGCACAGAGAGGCGACGCGAGATCCGTATAATGCCGAGCTCATTACAGAAACCCATTTAGGACGCCTGCTCGCCACACTCACCAATAGCTGGCTACAGCCTCTCTCCACAGAAATGAAAGGCAGGAAAGAGGGAAATACCTTACGGCTGCATAGAAATGCATACATCCTGAGCGAGTCGTTGCATGCACCACGACTCGCTTCTCGAACTTCTTTTTTTTTTCACAGTGAGGTCGCGCACTGCTCTCTGTATAACAAGGCGCATGAAACCCCACTCAGCGCACTCGAAGAAGGATAAAAGTGGAGAGGGGGCTGTAAGAAATCCGGTGCCTGTTATTTTTTTTCTTTCTTTTTGCCTGTGTCATCGTTGTGGACTGAGTCCTTACCCCGACCGAGGCACCCCGCCTACGTATTTAGGTGGTCATGTTCTGTACGGGTTGCTTTCTAAAAAATGTTCACAAAGAATAATTTAAATAGATTCAATAAATTGCGTGTTACCTCGCTTAGTGCGCTTAGACAAGTTAGTACACGGCACATTTTAACGCCGTGGTTGGTGACTTGAATTTCCCTGAGGTCTAATGAGCTTACCCTGGGATACAGGACAAGTAGGGGCACTGGCAATCAGCTTTGTTCTCACTCGTCTGTTCTCAGAAAGTGGCCGTGAATATTTAGTCTTCGAATTTGTGCACTAATCTTGTGGGCTAACTCTCAGTTAAGTACGCCACAAAAAAATATGAATACGAAAACGCGGTAGTGCCATGCGGCGTGTGTGTGTGCGTGTGCGTGTGTGAGTGTGTGTGTGTGTATGTGCGAAAGAGAGAGAGAGAAAGAGGAGGAGGGTGCTATAAATGTTCAGTCAGTGAGTGAGTGTTCACACTTACCCTCCCACTCTAATAATGCTATCTCCATAGCGTACGATTTGTCGCTTCTCTGTTGCTGTAATTCAAGGCACCTCTTTTATGAAGGATGCAGCAGATATTCAGTTGTTGTCAGCTATGACAAGACACCAGCACATCTTCTTTTCACTTGTTTCTGTGTTCATTCTTTAATACCTGTCATGTTTCAACGCCACCTCAACACGAATACCTACAGCCTACATATTAAGCCAAAAGGGGAATCGGGCCGCCTAACGGAACCACTAAAACCTTTCGCAAGACGGGCGTCTGACTTTTACTAAATGTCTCTACAAAGTGCGGAAGACACTTCCCCGAAGTAGGGACGCTGAAATATACCTACTTTATCAACACAGGTATACCGCGCTGGCACCATGAATAATTGAAGTTCATCGCTTATAAAATGAGTACGGGCCTAAAATTCAGGTAACAACAAAGCACCAAAGAAGGAAAGACTCTCGTGGATGTAGCGCAATATTTCCGAGAAACGGTAATAATTTATTACGCTATCAAGCACGCGTTTTCCTATCAAATTTTCTGCGAGCAACGCTTTGTCAAGTCGTACATGAAATTTGTTTTCGCCTTTCATCAGTCAAACACCTCAGCTAGGCGAACGAAAGGGTTGGTGTGTTAATCATTCTGGGTTTGCCAACCAAGGCATATTTTTGTCGAGAGATAATTGAGAATTTATCTTCTTTCGATAAAAGCGCATTAAATTAGTTTTATACTTTTGAAGGCACAAGAATGATACTTTTTGTGGTGAAATTCTTTTTTCCTGATTAGAAAGTAAGGCGATCTTTATAGTTGAACCTTAGTGTACTGCACGCGAAACTGCAAGAATACCCACACAGGCTTGCGCAGCTAGACAGCAGCCCTTATCTCGTCGTTTCCTTTTCACTACTTGCACAATGTATTAGCGTTAACTAGGCTAACGGTTGAACTTGATACCTTGGCAAGTTATTACCCTATATAGGCATTTCGGATCACGTAAGGATACAACCAAACTCATCATTAGACGTAAAGAGAGCCCGACAACCGCGACTACTTTACGGACAAAGTTAGTGGGAGAAGGTTTCTCAGAACAGGGCGCAGTAAATGCACTGTTTTCCGCCATACCACATAGCTTTAGAACTATGAATATTATATCCACACCCTTGGTGGGTTTTCGCCGTCGTATTATGTATAATGACGGAATCGATAAAATTAACCTGCTCTTGCTATGATTCGTACGCGAGTCGATGGGCACGAGATCTGTGCATGATTGCGTCTGAGTAAGTATCGATTAAACCAGCCAGCCAGCCATCTCCGGCATGCCCACGAGGTCGCATGCAATAACATTGACTGGCGTGCGAGGCCTGCCATTGCTGGCTCCTTAAGTGCAGAGGAAATGCCCAGTCGTTTTCCGTCGGAAGAAGGAGCGTGAAAGGACGCTGGCCTTGGGGTGAAGGTTAGAGGGAGCTGCGTCACTTAAGTATACCAACTTCGAACTTTGATCAAAAGGGCGTGGTAATCTCGTTATACATCAGCGGACAGCTCACATACTTGCAATCCTCTCACCATTCACTTTGCGTTGAGATGACACCACGAAAACCACTTGCTCTTTGGAGCGGCCATGTTCCCTTACACCAGAGCTTTATAGGCTTACGCACGACTGAATTCAAAATAGCCGCTAGCCTTACTTTGTGTAACATTGTAGTTGGTTTCAATCGCATTCATAGCTTTTTACTTGCGGTGAAGCTGCAATTTCGCAAGCTCATGTGTTCCATTCTTCTAATAAACTTCGCTTCTGAGATAGAGTATCCGATGGTGCAGTCAAATTATACAATGTTAGTGCGATAGCAATTATATGGACAGTCAAAGTAGATTTTTGTCATCACCATCACCGTCATCTGCCAGATATGAATATGCATGTAAATATACAAAAATGCACAAAGAAAAATAAAAAAATTCAAGCACCTAACTATGTGTTCTAACCAGTGCGCCTATACAGCACGCAACATCACATTTTTCAGGTCCTTTGTAGAAGTTCCATGTTAGGCTTGCACGACTTCAATGGCGTGATAGCGCTTGGTATTATATCGTTTATATAAACTTACTGCCAGATCTGTAATACTTTTCAAACATTAGGACTAAGGTGTCTTGAATTTCACTGTCATGGCGCAAATAGCGCTCAGCAGAGTCATGAAATAAACAATTGTTGTAGCAGAGCTTTCGTCGCTCAGGTCTTGCTATAGACGAAAGCAGTGTCCGACAGTGGTCATACATTGATCACCCCTAATAACATCAGCCAATGCCAAGGCAAACTCTTTCCGTATAACTTAGTTTACGAATCTATGTTGCCGACAGTACATCCGAATTAAATAAGCAATCGATGATAAGCTTTCGCCAAACGTCTGCGAATCACCACGTGGACAGTCTGACAAGACTTGGAAACGATAAATTATCGTAATACTCCGAACGTTTTTGCTCAAAAAGTGGCATCTGCTAAGTAAACAGGTTCACTACCCAAACTGCCACCCACAACTGCGCCTGTATAGCCACGCTCTGAAACTGAACTCAGAAAATACTACGAAAACCAGAAGGAATAACATCACCAGGAGTTGTGTCGACAGTCATTCGAGGCCTGGGCGAGCGCAATCCCACAGGAGTGATCTCGCGGTCACGTAGCGGTCAGCATCTTCATCTCTGCCGCCGGTGCCGCAGAGACGTGCATTTGCAAATCTACGCGGGATGCCGGGCACATGACAGCGACAGGACGACAAGCCGTGGTGTCGAGGAAACGGCGAGGCATCGCCTCCAGGGGATATAGAAATGCCGTCCAGCTAAGCAAGACAGAACGGGAAAGGCATGCAAAAAGGGGTGTGCTGCAGCCGAGAGTCTGTCGCTGACATCGGCTGCAATCACGCTGATCGGATAGGAACTGGACGGACTTGCACTGGTCCTTCGGAGACAGCCAGCATGTGGAGTTCCCAATCTTTACTTTTCCAGTTTCATCTCTCTCTCTCTCTGTCCTTCTGCTTGAGATTGGCTCCGCGGAATGTTTGGCGGGAAACCAATATACGTCTGGATGTTGTACAAGACCACCGTATCGTGCCAGAGAGGCTGGTGTTCCCGCCGATCGAACAAAGCCCGGCGATATGGATTGTTATAACGACTCAGTGCATTCGTGTTGCTCCTGACGTCAATGCGCCACTCCTTCTCTGAGGCTGGAGATTAAAGCATGGACGAAGACATTATAGAATCATGCCTCATTTGAGCGCCCTCATTTCTACCTCGCATGAAAAGCGTACTTTGCCGAACTGTGGGTCTTAACGTACAAGACACACCCTTGGAGTTAGTGTTCCTCTTTAGTGAAGGTTTACTTTCAGAATGCAGTAACAAGAAGCCAAGCAGCCACCCTTTTTGACCTAATGAACAAACAGTCGAAGCTCAATGGTCATGTGAGGTAAAAACGTAGGTGAGGGGCACTCAATTTGTTCGAAGCGTACACCGCACATGCTCAAAATGTACTTTATTACTCGAGAATTACTCCAAATATTGACATATATTATTATACGTTTTTTGTTTGCATTTTGCATCTTGCATTTTGTTTGCATCTTGCATTTTGTTTGTCGTGTACTGACCTTGATTGGGTACCTCTTTTTATTCTCAATTTCTCTCTTAGTGATGCCGTTCAGATGTGATAAATGTCGCGCAAGCATACGGCTACAGTTTAGTGCATTTTCTATTCGCTAAGACCAGTCTTGCTACACGCATAATCCTTTAGTGAAGGCCGTGATGAACAAAAATGCCTCTGTTACACGTTGCTCGATGTCCCTACTATCAACACACTTTAATGAACACAGTTTTAACGAAGTGTCGATTTTTCGTTATAATATTCCTTGGGACATGGTTCATTTTTCAGACTTACTTGTGCCAGTCTCAAAACGCTCTTTTGAGTCGTGCACGCTGTGCATTATAGAATAGCGCAATTTCCCTAAGCAAAACTAGCTCCCACACTATCCAGGCTTGAAAATTGGCGGCCTTAAAGCTTCGTTCGAACAACAGGCTGGAAAATACGGGACTCATATAACACCTGTCGACTCGCGTACCTAGCTTAGTGTGCTCTGCACTACCAACATAACATTAGCAAGGTACACCAAAAATGACGCTCTCTCCCTTCCCTTTGCCACTTCCTCCTCCTTCCCTCCAGATTTCTCCTACCGGGCGTCTATCTTCCTACACCGGTATAACCCTGGCCTTGTCAGAAAGGCTGTCCCAGCGGAGGAGAATCATGATTGATGTCGGACCGGCATCCAACGCCCGCACCGCCATTCGCGGCAGTCATTTGTCTGCGCGACGTTTATGGGCGCACTCCCCTGCTGTTGTCTTCATACATCCCGCGGCAGAAAGTGATTTATACCAGCGCGAGCGGCGTGTGTTTATCCACCGAATACGTGTCGATTTGAGACAGTCGCAGGAGCATCTAGTCCGCCTCTTGTTTTTGGCACGCGCTGCGTTTTCTTACACTGCGTTCACTCGACAAACTTTGTTTCGGTTTTGGCGACGTACGTATCATAAAAAATAGAGTGCCTTTCTCCTCGTCCGGGCTATTTTCACCGGTACAACAGGCAGCATTCGGGTCACCTTTGTATTTGCTGGAAAGAGCAATTGACACCCGCATCGAATCCCGTCCGCGGAGGCCTCATACTGCTGAAAGCGAAATTCTATAGAGGCCCGTCTGCCTAGATTTAGCTGTATATTAAAAAAAACCGCGGAGCATGAAAATTTGCAAACGGCATCTCACAAGACCACATCAAGACTGCGGGACGTAAGAAACCACAAAATGGCGTGGTTGGTTTTCCATACATACGGCTAAGTGGGGCAGCGAGTATTTCCAAGTGCAGGGATTACGTAACATAATCTTTTCTCGTTCACCATCGAGCACTCAGCGCTAAAGTAGTGCTGAAATTTAAGACAAAGAATTGCCAGAGTAGCGAGGTTGCGCTCATTATAAGCACTGGTTTCCAGCATATATGTTATCGGAATTCATGTAGCTAAGCGGGGCAGCTATGTTTCAACAGTGACCAGATTATTCGGGAGAGCTAACGGATTGCCTCCTGACATTACACCTGACGCCATAATCGTCAATTATAATGGCTGGGTCTGTTTTGAGTTATTGAACGTATTGCTCGGTTAACTTAAACTGACACGTTGGCGCGCGGCTAGATCTATATTCGCAACTTCCAGGTAGCGTGGTGCCACTGAGCGGTGGCGGCCGGAAGCTCTGTTGAGATGACTGAAGTTTTGAATCTGTTTCAAACAGCATACGCTGCTACTGCTTGTTTTCGTGCGTTTGTTGGTCGTTTTTCAACGTTGTGAATGGTCTAGATATTAACGTAACCTTTTGAGTTTCTCAAATTAAAGACAGTGTAGAAAGAAAAAGAAACAGCCGACTGATTGCATTGCGAGCCTCGATGCTCACAGCCTCTATACACCGGGAGGAAAATTAAGCGTCCTGTTCAAATTAGCGCTCCAAAAATCCATTAGCAGCTAAAAGGCTTAAATTTAGCAGGCAAATAACCAAGGCCCGTGAATGTATGCAGCACCCATTTTCTCCAGAAGTACAGCAACTACCAGGTTTACAGTTCTTGCGCCTATAGTTCGTCTGCTCGATACGATACACTTTTGTGCATATTTATCGTCCCAAAAGGCTACCCGGAGTTTATTTACCTAATATACTATGTTAGTGCTCCCCTACATTCTGAAAAAAAATCCGAGGGACAACGAATAGCGAAAAAATGCAGTCTTCACCAAAAGTGTACTTTTGGGTATCGTCTCTTTCGGGGCGATCATCTCAACGACCGCCATGTTGGATGTATAATCGCGCCACCAATAGGTCATGAAAGTTTCGAATAACTTGAATAATGACTAAGTTACCTACCGTGCTTTACAAAAACGCGCTACTCTTGGCGGAATGATTTATTGGAACTCCAACTTTACGCGAGCAGGGGAGACCATATTTCTCAACGAGCTAGCTTTGTTTTCATAGATTTCTCGAAAACTACAAGCACGGAAGGGTGAACATGAAGAAACCCACGAGAATTATGGGCTGCGATGAGGAGACCATGAGGAGAAAATTTCGCACAGAGTTGCCGTTATTGTATGCGAAGGCTATCTTAAACTAAGTCTCACCCATATGTCAATACGATGGTGACAATATATGTGAAATCAAGCTTGATACCTGGGAAAGAAAACTTCGGGAACTTTGCACTAGTCGTGCGAAGCTCGCCACGGTGAAGCACCTGCCCGTCGTTGCTCGGCGGGCAACCCTATGGCAAATCTATGGCTTTGTTCCAATACTGACCGTAAACGGCTCAATAGACAGCTAAGTGTACAGTGGCCATTTTAAGTCCCATTTCGATTCTCACACAGGCGGAAAAATAGACAGCTTCGAGAAGGCGTCATCGTACACAAAAACAATTGTAAACTAGTTTGCTGCCCAAATAAAATGGCGGCTCAGCGAACTGCATGCTCGGATAGTTTGAATTTTGCCGGAATAGACGTCTGCACACAAGCAGACGCTTTTCTAACGCTTAATTTACGCAACATTCGATCATTGATTTTGTGCATTTGATCCCGAAATAAGCTAGGACAAACAAAGTAAGCTTTGTATATCTTAACTTTTTCTTCTCGACGCGAGGTGGCGTATCGTCTCGTGACGCCATCTAGATGCGTTCCCTCTCTCGGACAACATGGGTGTGATGCTGTCTTCTAAGCCTGCTCTCATCCCTCGCATGTGGGCTGCGCCATTTGCTCGAAGGTTTTGTAAGAATGGCAGGACCGAACCGGGTCATACAGGTGAGCACGGCTGTCACAGAATGTGCACGTAGCGCCAAATTTTTGTGGGCCTATTTTGGCCAGTCTATGTCCGGGCAACCGTATGACATAGTTCAGAGCCTGCACAGACGGGTCTACTCTGCTTTAGTACAACTTGTCTTTGTGGGCCATATAGCGGCTGTATATCTGATCATGTTGTAGTTAGTGTAGTGTAGGTTGTTCAACGCCGTCGTCTGATATGTCGGTAGACAGAGCCCGGCGAAGAATTGCTAGGGTCGGGGTGTGTGCGCATTACCCCTGGTGACCTTACATACAGATAATTCGTTTTTCAATGACTCAGGTAGACTAACTGTGTATGCTACCTACATTTAGGTAGCACATACAGTAAATATACGTTCGGCTCACCCGACCTTGCCCTGCTTAGTGCGCTTAGAAGTGACTGAAAGCCCGAAATAAGCATCGGGCTTTCGTCATACCGGATCGTATACGTTAACCCTGCGAAAATTCGCAGCCACACATATAGTAGTAGAGCTGGAGAACATCGCACTGAACTTTAAAGCGAACATTGGTGATATACGCAGAAATGTACGGCACCGATTCTGAAGTACTGAAAGCCACGCCGTGGCTGTTGCTTAATGATTGGGTCATAGCTAGGAACGAAACAAAGGAGAAATACAAAACAAAGAGTGAGAAATGAGCGCGAAACACGAGCTAGCGGAAAGCCGTTGTCGCGTTCATCTGTGCGCTCCAATTTCCAAGCGAGGCTTGAGCCCTTTCGCAGCTGACGCTGCGTTTCTACTCGCGTCACAGTCAACCGCGACAAAGCAACACGTTCAGCAACGCTTGAGAGGAAGCCTCAAAAGCCTTTCACGAATTCGGCTTTACATAGTGAAGCCTATGCCATGAACAGCCAGCAATGCACAGCGGGCTTCCTTTTGAAACGCCGGCTCTGTCGATAAAGCAACATATGGTGACAGTTGTTTACGTGAGCACCTGAATATAATAGGGATTCGCTTCCTGTGAGTGAGTGTCGTGTGATGCGAATTATTTCCCAAGTTTCTTTTTTTTTTCATTCAGCGAATGTTTTCAGGGGGCAAATTGAGCTGGTTGGCGGAGCTTCACGGTTGCTCAGTACTAAGAAAGCACACCTTTAGAAGTCGTGTAGTGCAGTTCATGCACCGTCTCTCGTGTTACTCTGCAAGTTCTTGTTCTAACGCTGAATGTCTTGCGGCTTCTTTTTGCTCGCATTTGGAAGAAACTGGAAGTCGAGGTCTTTTTTTTCTTGGGAAATGGGCTCGAAATAGGATACGCTCACTTATAACTTTGCTGTGGTAATTCACGGTCCTGCGCGACTATGCGGGTCGAGTGTAGATACATGAAAGGAAATATTGGTCATTGGCAGCGTGGCAGCGTGAAGGTATAGGAGGGAAACACTAAAAGTTCTTAGAATTGTTTTGTGGAGTGAAAAAAAGTTAATATGGTGCTGGAACATCGAGACAGGGGCGAGCAACGCCCCTGTCTGAAGTAGTTGTTTTACCATCCGAGTTCACTAACGCACCAGCGAACCACGGAGAGTGGTTCAGTTACTTGAGAACTAAAAGTACATGGACTTTAATTAGGGAAAGTCACTACCGTAGAAGGCTTCAAAATTAAGTATTTGTGAAAAAGACAAACTATCATGGTAATTTGTTTTGTTACCTGATGCCTTTCCGTCCACGGATTAGATATTTTGTCACCGTCTTTTCCGAGTTCGTCGGGATTTATTAGACAGCACTGCATAGCTATTTGCTTGACTGTTACTTAATTTATATGCGTATTCATCTACACATTAACGACTGTGGAATAATGCACGAATAATTGTGCTGTACATGTTCCTGTCGTTACAATCTTTGATATTACACCGCGAAGTCTTCTGGACTCTCTCGGCTCGAGACAACGGCGCTTTGCGAACGACGCCTCCATGTCGCTTTCAGCAAAACACATTTTGCCTTCTGAATCGGTGCCGCCGTGGCTTAGGGTTCTGCTCCCAGCCACTGCGGCAGCGAAGAAACTACAGAACACATTGTTCACCACTGTCCTTGCTACAACGCACAGGCTTTCGTTAGCGGCCTTGTTGGCCCGCATGGACGACAAGCCCCTGCTGAAATACAGAAATAATTTAAATGTCGATTCAAACAATCGTCTTCCTTGACATATATATTAACACCTTATAGAACTTCTCATGTGGCATTGGCTTGTAGGACAGTCTATAGCGCTTTACAGCAGGAATAAGGTGCAGACGACACGAATACAAGAACATACAGGGACGAGGATCAATGGTCTATGTGCCCCCCCGCTCGCCTTCTTTTTTTTGTATGGTTTACATAATTCTTTGTTTTATCTCACCTGCTCTTCCTTGCCCTCTTCTCTCTCTCTTTCTTCACTCATCCCCCTGCCCCTAAATAAGGGTAGTGAATGGCAAGTTTCAATTTGAGTTGACCTCCCTGTTTTTTTCTCATTTTTTTGTCTTGTTGACCTCATCTGTAATTCAACTACCATTATGGATGTAATTTTCTGGAATTAGTGCTAATGCTGTAAAAATTTCTTCAATAATAAACTGAGCCAGCTTGTTTATTTATTTGCTCTAGTATTTCTTGTTAGAAGAGAGGGGGCATAAAAGAGACAGAATTTAGTCAATGAGACTTCGAAAATGACTACGTCCCAAAGTGCAAATTACCTGCGCCATAGTGCAAAGTGTTGTATGAAGTTCATGGCACAGCGCATTTTCTACAGTAAAGCTCTTTGTGAGCAAATATTGAAGGCCACCAAAGCACGTAAAATATATAGGGTTCAGAGTGCAACGTGTCTCAATAACCTTTCCAAAAGTGCAAAGTTTGTTACTTCTGCGTGGGGCTAAAGGAGAAAGCCCGCCAAGTCCACACACTGAGTCAAGCGCCGCCTTGACACGACTGGGCCCCTTTTCAAAAACCACACACACGCGTTCTACTTAGCTTCTTTTATGTTTCAACTTCTCAACAGGCAGTGCTTCTGTAAGAGAAGAAAAAAAAATAGGCGACTCTATTCCATCGTTCCAGACAGAGCTCATGTGCGAAGCCGGCGTCCCAGACCCAAAAGGCCCTTCACACCACTTGCCAATCAATAGGCTCACCGAATTCTCGATGAGCCTGACCCGTTCTATCTCGACGGTCATGCATCAACGTCAACGACAGGAGACGTGTTTCGCAGGCGCCATACGCCAAACAAAACCGCCCGGCTCCTTTAGCAGCTTTCCCTATAAAGGGTCTTTTCTCCACGACACAGTCTTCCTCTTTTTCATTCTTTCCCCAGTCTCCTCTCATGCAGAACATCAAGAAAGGCAAATGAAGAACAAATAAGTTGCAGTCGAGAATAAACGGTGGAAGAAAAACAAGGAAGCGAGCGTGATTTGGTATTTTGCGCACGGTGAGTGTTGTTCCTGTGGGTCAGCGTTATCGCAGACACGACTCGTCGTAAGAAATCCAGCCGAATGTACAGAAGCGAATCACCGGAGAAGAGTCTAGGCTTCGCTGAGGAGGGGGGGGGGGGGGGACAAAGGTGCGCGTATTTCCGTAGTATAGCGCTTCATTATACCTCGCCGCTATGCTGGATGCGTCATTAGCGCCAGGGCCTGGTGAAATCGATGAATGGATCGCGCTGTATAGATTAGTCACGAAAGAGCACCAAACTTTGGCCCCGGCCTGTATAGTTGGGCACGTACATATATATACACTGCTACCAGCCGACAAGAACAGAGTGGTAAGAAAAGATGGGAACGCAGGCGAAGGCTTGAAGCAAGACGATGAGTAGCACGAAAGAAACGGAGCAGTTCGGAAGTGAAAGAGTTTGGAGGAGGACTTGTTTTAGGGACGAAGCTTCTTAGGGCCTTATCGGCGTCCGTCACGCTACCCATAACCCAAGCCGAGACTGAACTGCTGCACAACAAAAAACGAAAACATCTGCGTAAAAACCATAGATTAAGTATATGGCAGCACAATGCATGATCAACTGCGCCCTCTGTCTCTCTGTCCGTCCGTTCATTCATTTGTCCATCTGTCCGTCTTTTATAATATTCGGCGGCTTCAAAATAAACAGCCGATAAAGAAACATAAAACATCTGTGTGTCGCATGCTTCCTTTTCTTCGCATTTGTGTCTTCGGGCTACTAAATGACACTCTCAAAGAGCTTGAAGAAGTGAATTTAGAGTGAAGGGACTTGTATGGCGAGGCAGATTTCGGGAGTCTCAACAGTTATAGGGAAGCGCGACGTCAAGGTAAATCAAGAGTTATGCAAAAAGTTCAGAAGTTCTCGGGCATCGCGAAGTGTCGGCGCTCGATTGGTCGATCTAAACATCGGCACACACTAGGTAGTGAGCAGCTCGGTAACAGTGTTTTGACAGGTTAACGTTTCGGGAGGAGAAGAAAAAGGGAGAGGTTGTAGAAACGGAAACGTGTCTGTCGCTTCTACGACTCACCGCCTATGGAGAACAGGCCTTGTAAGGAGGAGACCATGACGAGGGCTTGTCGATCACTTCAGAGGTGGCCGGCTCGATGGATTGGGCTTGCATACACGCGGGAAGTGGCTGTTCACCAGGACGTCGTTTATTCGCCAGCACCGCTCCCGCTCCTACTGCTTGTCTTCTTGCGCAATTTATGGCGGAAACTTTGGATCACCGGAGTCTCTCGCTTCTTTCACGAGTTTCTTGTGCCGTAGGCGGGCATTCTGCGCAAGAACAAGAAAAGGGCAGTGTTGTACAAACCAGTGCGCCCCTTTGCCCCATTCTTGTGACACGGATCATTTGACTTCGTAATGGTTGCTCCAGCGGATCAAATGACGTTTCCAAACGAGAAATCGGTGAAGGGGATATCGTTCCGAAAGCCCACTTTAAGGGGTAATGCATTTCTGTTTCAATTTCTTTACATTAAATTACTTTATGTGCACTGTCTCACTCTGATAGGACTGTTACGAGATGTTTTGCTTATTTCTACTGTTAACCCATCTCATTGTTTGTTAATAATGCAGGCACGTGGAGAACAAGCCAGTGGTCTTGCCCAAAGGGTCGCAGAAAGATACGCCGTAGTTGGTCTCGAGCAGCATCATCGAGCCCTGCAGAGTGCTCAGTTTTGCAAAACACACAAACAACAAAACAAAAATAGTTTCATCGTAACGGTGAAGCACCAATTGCGGTAGCAGCAAATTGTAATTTTATACAGATAGCGTGTGCACCAGCATTCACAGGCGCAACCTTAGAATCAATGTCAACGGCTACTGCCCATGCACCCTTACCCATCGCACCTCCCTATCCATGTATATGTTTTCTTTCATATTTCTTGAAGATGGACGGGGTGTTTCCGCTATTCATGAGCACCCGACGGCAGGTATAGCATAGATAAACATACATAAAAAGCGGACACTCCCGTACGGCCCAGCTAGTACGCTGCTTTCAGCGCCACGAGTGGTTGGTCAGAACCGAGAATGCATTCAGCATAAATAAAATAACAATTTTTTTTCTTTCCGACGCTGGGATTTGAGCCCATGCCCTCATGCTCCGAAAGTGAGTGTCTTTTCCCCTACGATACCCACCCATTCGTCCATAAAGGGAATGCATGTACAGTACATTTAAACCACATGAATGTGCCTCTTTGTGCAAAACAAACGCAAAAAGACAACACTTTCCAGTCTTACTTTACTGTTTTCTGTTGTAAAGCAATAAATATCCTCAGTGGCACTTGATGTAGAGCAGACATGGAAAATTACACAAATTTATAAAATTTCTTCTTTGCAAAAAATTGGTGCCAAACTTGGGTATTCAATGTCCTCCCGAGGAGGCTTTTACATTCCTTTACAAAAGAGTAAAAGTGAGGACGGGTACGCCATCTAGTCATTGGTCAGACCCTTTCTTGCTGGGCCGTGAAAGGTCTCCAGTGGCCACTCTTTATATAGTATGTTTGTCTATGGGTATAGTACGCGGGGAGGGGGGTGCAGTTTTGTCGCATGTGCTCTTCGATCACTGAGATGAGCTGGCTTGTTTGATCTTTCCTTTAGCGACGACGATTGTCGTCCCCGCTTAAAAAATTTTGGCTGTGTTTAAAACATGCGATGACCGGGGATTATAACCCATTGTGAGTGGTCATGCAATCGATACCACAATAATAGCCACGTTTCACGTCATCATATGAGCATAATGTTGTGACTGAAGAACACTCGAAACGTATTTGGTTTCATTACTAAAAGCCGTGAACGCTCTCTCAGGCTATATGCGTTTATATTATCATTGGCTACACGTAAGCGGTTAGGTGTGTCCTGAAATATTTACATTCCGACTTTATTTTGCTGTTGTATACATATGGAGTTGCCACGCCTCCTATGATTACGAAAACAATTACGACTGGTCAACGATGTAGCAAACTATGAACGGACAAGTTCAATGTCACGAAAGCATCAAGCCAGAAGAATAAATCGGACACTACAAAAGCTTCCTATGCCCCTTATATAGTGAGATGTCATCCGCTCACATAATTAAATGCCGGAAAATGCATATAACCATCACATCTTACAAAAAGTTGTAAAATGTAAACCCTACATAAATTCAGAAAGAACTTCGTAGACAACATGACACGAAGTCGTGGGGTGAATTGGTATATAATTAAACAGGGTGAGGTGAAACCTATTCGAACTGTGGTGTCAGCGAAACGGAAAAAAAAAGTCATGCCATTTTCAAATGCTTCATTTCCTTCGTTATCAGAAATCGATCTCAGTTTCCTTCCATGCATTTTTTTACTGGCAGTCCGTTATTCAGTTCTTGCTACGGTTAGTACGCCTGCTTAATGGATTAAATAACGCCACTTCTTGAAAGTAAGGTGTGGCAGCCATATTATCCAAACGGCGGCGAAGAAATTGCTCTAATAATAATAATAATAATAATAATAATAATAATAATAATAATAATAATAATAATAATAATAATAATAATAATAATAATAATATCTGGGGCTTAACATCCTGAAAGCACCTTATGATTATGAGACGCTCTTGTGGAGGGCTCCGGAAATTCGGACCACCTAGAGTGATTTACCATCACTGACACCACTTGCTCAAGTTCTTGAAGACAGCATGTTTGCACCGGTGGTTATGGAGACCTTTGACGATGCCAGGAGTGCGACTTCATGTGTTTGAGCTCCCCATTTCTCTCTTTCTCTTTTTAGGGGCGAGGCTCCTAAAGCCACTGGTTTGTTCCTCCTAGCTCGTACGTGACCACCTAGTTCGAGGACTCACTCAGCAGGTGCGGACGTATGTATGGACAGACAGACAGACAGACAGACAGACAGACAGACAGACAGACAGACAGACAGACAGACAGACAGACAGACAGACAGACAGACAGACAGACAGACGGAGGGACAGAAGGACCGAGGGACAGACAGACCGAGGGGCAGACAGACAGACAGACAGACAGACAGACAGACAGACAGACAGACAGACAGACAGACAGACAGACAGACAGACAGATAGATAGATAGATAGATAGATAGATAGATAGATAGATAGATAGATAGATAGATAGATAGATAGATAGATAGATAGATAGATAGATAGATAGATAGATAGATAGATAGATAGATAGATAGATAGATAGATAGATAGATAGATAGATAGATAGATAGATAGATAGATAGATAGATAGATAGATAGATAGATAGATAGATAGATAGATAGATAGATAGATAGATAGATAGATAGATAGATAGATAGATAGATAGATAGATAGATAGATAGATAGATAGATAGATAGATAGATAGATAGATAGATAGATAGATAGATAGATAGATAAACGGATGGACAGACAGACGGACGGAGGATTCTTGTTTTACCCATAAAACCCTCCGAAGTTTCGCCCCAATCATCATGATTCACTCCGTGGATGTGCTGTGATTATTTCTGTTTATTTCTGACTTTCAAGCTCCTCTGTCTCTTTGCTTCGAGTAGGGTAGCAAGCCAGCATTACTACACTAGTTAGTATCGTGCATTTCTTCTCTCTCCTGATCCTTCCTTTTTTTCCTAATGTATGCCTTCAGACCTAATAGTTTGTTTAAGTGAATAACGATTATCTCCCTTCAACCCAATCAAAGCTCTCGTACGCTTTCCCGCCAAAAGCATTTTTAGGGACGAAATACAGACTCTCTTAAGAAAACGTTCAAGCTTTTTTTCAGAGTGGGGATTCCAACGGTATCCACGCAGAGAGCCTTCACACCATCCCGCCACGGCGATCACGACAGGGTTTGGGTCCCTACATACTAGGCGCGCTTGGCACCGCGGCTGAATGGAGCTTCGGGCGTGAACAGGGGGTTGGCTGGCTTTTCCGAAAGCACTGCGACCGCCTCTCGCTTCAGCGGCGCGACGCCAAGAAGGGCTACGCTTCCGTTACGACCACACCCACAGTTTTTTCCCCCTTTTAGGGCTTTAGAACGGCAGCGGGCGCGACGAAACGCCGGCGTGCTATAGCTCTGAGAACCGAGGAGCTCATTAATTTCGGCGGCCTCAAAAATGACCTTCCTTTCACGCTCCTCGGTTCAAGAGACAGGCTCGGTCGGTGTGCGTTGGAGAAGAAAGAGGGAGAGAGAAGTCTCAAAAGCGCTTTCCTTCTCTCCCTTTGTAGCCTTCACTCGCGCTGCTCTACCCTGTACTGTGCTTGGAAAGAGGGGCGACACTGCATGCTAAAGGGCGATGCGAGTCAAGCGAAATGGGGGGCGTGGGTCACACTCCTCCAGATTAATGAACGCGTCCTTCGGTCGACTTATATAGGCTTCTCTCTCCCTCACATCACCTCTTTTTTCCTTCTCTCGGCATGTCACACTTAGCTAATTGCGCGTGCTTTAAGTTCCTTTCTCTCTCGCTCTCTTTTTGACGCTGATAATACCCATGCATGTGATGTTTCGGTTCGAATACTGAGGTTGCTCATGGACGGAAATGGACCGAATTTCAGAGAAAATGGGGACGTACGAAAAATGTCGCCAGACGGAGGTGTGTACACAGAATTATTTGTGTGATGTTTCTTGCGAGAGGAGGGGGGAGGGTTAGTTTTTCGTTGAAGTTTCTTACAGTCGCGCATCGCAGTGGTAAGCATGACTGTTGTGTTTTCAGACCACATATTCATTTGCGTAAACGTCAGTCTTCTTTTCTGCATGCAGGACTAATTATTTAATTCATTGTCCTGATTCATTATTCTTTCGAATTAAAGGCACAGTCATCGTAAAAACATTAAATGCCATTCTTGTGGGCTACCTTTGAGCATGTATAATAAACGAGCTCAGCTACCTGCAGTTTCTGTGTAATGCATATAAAGCGAAGTAACAGTATAACGACATCGCATTTTGTGTCACAACTGAAATCAACCAATCATAGCGAAACTCACAGGTTCCCTGTGCATTCACGTAAGACAACCCCAAGGCGAAAGTTATTTTCTGTTTTAGATGCGAAACAGCTCTGTGACTAGCCTGTGTAACGCTGTCCGTCCGTGTCTCCGTGCTAACGCGCCACACCACGTTGCCCCCGCCGCAGTTGTTGGAACGATGCCAAGTAGATCTAGTTTCACCTGCGCGTTGACGTCACTCTCTCTCTCGCCCGCAGAAGCTACCGGCTCCTCCCAACACACATATGTGGTGTTGCTCCTCCGCCCGTTCGCAACACACTTGTCGCTCACTTCACACTCTCCAATGCCCACAACGCTCGACCACATGTCGAGTGGAAACACTCTTTTGGCTCGCTTATCTGCGATGAAACTTACACGAAACCTAACCCGCCTCTCGTACGTGTTTGTGTTTCAAAGAAACGTTTACTCGAGTAAAGGCTACACTGAGTTTCGCTTCGAACCGTTCTTCCAGCACCTTTTCGTCGACGCCTGTTTCAGCCGGGTCAACGGAGTACGCACTGCATCCTGCTGCTTCGCATCATACCATGCTTTTCTCGGAGAGATGGTCCATAATTTTTTTCTTCTCGGTCGATATATTGACTTTCCCCCCACCTCCCTCCGAGAGCTCTCTGCATGTGACATAGTTTTTGCACTGGTTCGAGAATTGCAGGCATCGCAACCTTTTTGTACGTCACCTGGTTTTGCATTGCATCCGTGAACGGCCCACCTGTGACCAAGCGATGACAACATGTGATGGCACCATCATTTGAAAGGACCTTATGTGACGGCCATTAAGACGTCGCGAAAATGTCAGAAATTTTGGCGATCTGGGTCGTCATGATGCGAAATATAATGACGTCATGATATCGGCATGATTTTTGCATTACTCGTGTCAAGCCTTTTGTTAATTTTTTGTGTTTGATAAGGCATTTAGGCTTTCATTTGAACAACGGTCGTTAATTGGTCTCAGTGGCACATGTTTCTGCAGCGCAATTGGTCATCGTGTGGGCATCAGGTACCTGAGCCTACCTTTTCACTCCCGCTTTGTTGCAGCATTGTTTCGAAGCGCATTTTCAGATCTAACTTTCTCAAACTAAGAGTACCAAAAACTGCCCACTATGGCACACCAAAACGTGTGACAGACACATACGTTTACAGAATCAGAAAAATTACTATTTGAAATCTTTAAGAACAGTGCCAACTTTAGTCCTACAAGCTTATACATTATACGTGCTTACGTGCTTTGATAACGCTGATATGCGACACGTGTACGCGATCAACTGCCAGACGCTGAGTAATTAATCTGAAAAATCGGCCCGGAATACCAGGTACTACCAAACACGGCTTCGTGGTAGTGTTGGCGCTTACACCATCACGCTAATCGAGTAGTCCCGTGGTTATCTTTTAGTTTGATGGCATGCCGTTGCTTTTAGGACAACATCCTCGTTACACCACGTTGATCTCATCTGAATTATTTTATTTATTACACATAACGTGCTGGTTCGTAGCGATTCATAAAGTGAAGTTGTGGTTGCCAGTTTATACCATTTAAGCAAATGGGTCAAGCTTTATGGCTACTTTGTCTTTAAATCGATCATCGGAAACGCTGCAGCATTAGCGATGGGTCTCTCTGCAGAGATGGTTTGCGTAGCAACGCGAGTACACATTCGTGGTAATGAACTGGTGTATCTGCGCTAAGTCAAGTGCGAAAACTGGACACGAATCATGAAAACAGGAACACTTGGCAAAAGTTAGGTCATATTGAGTGTATATAGGTCAATATTGTGGTTATATGTAAAAAAAGGAGACGGCGAGAATTGATTCCGTTCCTTTTGACGTCGCATAGGTTAGAGAGGAAAATCCGGTGCCGGGATACTATTTAAAACTGCCTAGCGCAATCGGTAGAAGTGCATGTGTCGCTCTTGGAATTAGGCGGTTAGTTTTGTTTAATTACAAAAACTTGAAGATCGCTTTTATAAATTGTCCGCGAGAAGCTTCACGTTTTACTGATGTAAACATTTACCCTAATATCTGGCTATGCGATATCTATGTGGGTGGCCTTTCGACGAGGAATTTAATTTTTTCTTCAGATAGCCATTTTCGTTTATTTGTTACGCACGGTTGCACTGACCCGAGATATCACTAATTGCCTGTCACTAATTGCCTGTCATTGATGTTGTTTGATATGTGTGTTGGTGTCCTTTTTTTAACATATGAGTATTCGCGTGTTTATTTCCCGTGTAAAACTGTCCGTACGATAATTTATTGCGTCGTATGCTTGATCCCTCGGAAAGTTAAGGAGTAGCTGGTGCCCTATTTGTACGCCATCTCCTTTTATATCCAATAGGCTAAACTTTAAAAGGCGTGTGTGCTGTTCATCGCGAGCTGCATATTCAGATGCCCGTTTCACGAACTTGCGCTAGGAACGCGCTTACACTGCATGACTAGGTGGTGACCCGGATTTGGGGACGCCTGCACATAGAGCCATCTGTCATTGGTAACAGTGGTGGCCTACCGTAACAGAATGGGAAATAGGCGAAAAAAATATTATCTCACAAAAAAAGCTAGTTAGCAGAAACGACTCCCTGTTCTGTAAAGCAGATACTTATTTGAACAGTCTTGCAAAGTTAAAGTGCCGCATTACAAACCATGCGTCTACACAAAGTGTTTAATATTTAACAATGGGGTCACATTCGTTTCTAATGGCGGGGTTCAATTGTTTTGGGAAGCCACATGCTTTCTGGTGCGATACTGAAACTTTACCAAACTGTACCAACGGCTCTCTTCTATATAACCCGCAGTTATTTTTCATAACTAGATATGTTTCAAGGTACATAATTTCTCGCATCCTTTTTTTTTTTTCAGGTAGGGCAGGCTGCCGGTCCTGTCGCCTGGAGATGGTGCCACCGTCCAGATGTCCTCAATTCTTGGGAACTTACGCCTCTGTACATGCTTTGTTCCTTTGTGGTATCGTGTGTCTCGATTCATTCATAGCATAAACTCTGAGATTGACGAGTGGCAGCTGTTGGCTTCAAAATTTGGGTGCACACAGCTTCTTTACCTCAAACCGATCTTCCTGTCTGTCTGCTACATTTTATTGCCTTCCTCGGAGCTATTGACGTAAGGATGTCAAGAGGCTTCAGGTCACAAAGTGAGAACGAACTATACGGTCATTAACGAGAGTCATCCATGCTATTATTTCTGTTTCAACGACCACCTCCCGCGTTGACCCTTTCGCGTCTATTACGGATCCCATTATATATGGGAACACCTATAGAAAACAGAAAGGATCAATTTTACGCGGTCATTACGAATATTTATGTTGGTAAATTTTTCAGGAGACTCCCATTGGCGGCGTGTCTCATAATCATATCGTAATTTGGGGACGTAAAGCACCAAGAATTTTATTACCTTGTAGCAATAAAAATCACATCTACGGAAAGAATATTTAATAATTTGACATATGGATGAAAGAAATAAGTCGACGGCAAGCGGGCATTTGTAGGATGAATACTTATAGTGTTTATCATTTCCCAGTGTGCTACCTAGACGCCACTTGCTCACGGGTCAGATGGCTGGCGTTGCCAAATAAGGCAATGATTATTTTTGCAGAATCGTTTTACGGTTTATCGAGCGCGGACAGATCACTTCCCGAATGCGCTAGCCTCGTGTCACGCAGCCGAGCTCATAAAAAAAGCACGCTTTGTTTGCCGAATAAATTCTGCGTTTCCATTGGAATATAGGGGCGAGGCGTGGTGAGCCCCGAACAGAGTAAATCGATGATGAGGCAGCTGGTGAATCAGCAAAAAGGCTTCGTAAACTACAATGTCAAGACGGGCACATGCACGTCACTGTCTTCCATGACGTCAGCCGGGGTAGCGTGTGAGAGAAATCGCACGTAGTGAAATTTCCTGCTTAAGCCTGTTCAAATAGGCACCCATGGACTTTAGTTTTTATCGCAGTCAAAGTTTACTTCTCTCGGGATGCTCTTAAGCAGCAAGGAATTACTAGGAGCAATTCTGCATCTGCGTGCGAACTGTCAAGAGTGGCGCCAGGATTCTATGTTACCGGAGGAAAAAAAAAGGGGGGGGGGGGGCTTTGGTTTAAGGTCCTCCGACAAGTGAGATCCTTCAGGGGGAGGGGGGTGAGGTGTCGAGAGGCGCTAACCTTATGCCTCGTGTTTTGCTGTTTGCTCTCAGGGGGACGAAGAAGGTATGGTGAAGGAGGTAAGCAAAAATGTCAATTTTTTCGTTGTTTTTTTTGTCACCCTCGAAATCCACTATTTCACCGGCACACCCTATTCCTTTGTCCTTCCCCCTCTCCCCTCTCAAGCCATCCCTGTGAACAATGAAGAGCAGGGATCAGGTGAGCGAACAAGCACTCCCAGTTTAGAACATCTACTTCAGCTGATTTGCAGCGAAGGCTATTTGGAACTTTTTTCATGCATATTTTCAATGCCTCACTTCTCGTTACTCTCACTCGCTTTGTTCAAAAGGCTTCGGTTTAAAACGCCGCGCCGTTTATCCGCAATTAAATCAGACTACGAAACCCAAAAATCTACGCCAGTTTTGAAGAGTGATACCTGGTCGAGTAGTGCAGTACAAGAGACCAGAGTGCAGGTAGCTGAAACACTGAGTTAACATATTTCCCGTGGGTTTAGTTACGCACAACTACTAGGAAAACTAGAGAGTGCATACGTGAAAAGTTTGAAGTAGAGATAGCCTATCATAATGTGATTGATTTAACCGCATTACAACCATTATCTGCATACACGACTGCCATATTTTTTTTACAAAGAATAGCGTCAGAGACTGCGGGCTACAACAGCAATCACCCGTAATGGGATTGTAGTTGTGAACTGCTGAGAACCCGCATAATATGCATTTGGACTTTTGTACAAGTTCAATGACCCTGTTTAACAGTCACCATGAGTGTGAGATAGCTACGTGAAATTGTACAACTCTACTATTTAATCAACATGGCTGTGAGATAGCTACGTCCAATAGAACAACTCTGCATATGCACGCACTACGTGTATTTCTTTTCACACCACTCTTCACAATAGTCAAGTGGTTAAGGGGGATCGACAGCTGACTGGCTGGTCGCGGAAGCGAAGGGCGGCGGCCACCGCATTTTTGGTTAGGGCTGAAATGCTAGAGGCCGGTGTACTTAGATTTATGAGCACTTTAAAAAAAACGCAGGTGGTAGAAATTTCCGGTGCCCTACACTACGGCGTCTCTCATAAACGCATTGTGGTTTTGGCTCATTCAACCTCAAGAATTAGAATTAAATTCTTTTGACGCCGATCACCACATTCCAGTGCGCGATCTTTCGCAGCATCCATGTCTTGATCGGAATGTTCCAGTCAAGCACGTTAATGGAACCTGCGCCCTCACGCCGAGCAAAACATCTTAGCTGTGAGCTCCATCACAGTGCCTTCTAAAACTTGGCAGCAGTAAGCTGTTACATGAATATAACGTATTGTAAATATATTACTCGTGGATTGAACTTCAACAGCTCGTGTCACTTTTGCTTGTAGTGATACTTGATTTCGCTAGCGCGTGAGCGCATATATCAAATCGCGAAAGCTATAGGATTCCAAAGTAACGCCAAGCACTGCCACTGCTCTTATCGTAACTGGGAATATCCATGGTGCTCCTATTGCTACAATACCGCTGCGCAGCAGAGAGCTCTTGAATTGTTTCCGTGCATGGTGCGTCACAATATAAAAAACTGCTCACTAGCAGTGCTCCGAGCAGAATTATAAGCGCATGCACGCACTTGTCGTTGCCACTACCCCTGCCAAATCCGGCGGGAAACCACCTTCACCGGCAGAGTCTATCCCCAGTAACGCACAGCCCGGCCACCTGGGCGTCGTGCCCAAGTTTCAGTGAGCAAGGGTTTTCTACTGTAGGCCATCGGGTTTTTTAACAAAAATATCTTGACGCTGTTTCTTTTTTAAAGGCGACAGTCTTTCTTGGGGACCTTCGACGCAAAAATTTTGGTATGTCTGTCTGTCTGTCTATCTGTCTATCTGTAAATTCGTCTGTTTGTCCGCCCTTAACAATATCCCAAACAGCACCAAACGATACCCCAAACGGCCAACCCCATCCGCAATGCCCACCAATATTGCTCAAGAAATTCAGTGTTCATACTTGTTCGACCGTCAATTAAAAAGCAATTATTGCGCATATCTGAGGCGCCATAACAACACGTCAATATTTTCTATGTGTGGCGCTATACTACAGAAGGCATACATAAGTAATTCCAAGGACCGTAGCGTTTATCACGCTGCGCTGACAGTGCAACGCTTGCACGAAATGGCAAGTGTTTCCATCGCTTTGCTGAGACGACATGGTAGTGGCACCTACCCGTCGCCTTGCGTTCTACACCTTATCGCATCCAAGGTAGGCGCGCACGCCGCGCGCTTTGTTTTCCAAGATAACTGCCAGATAGCGCTCATGTGTCGCGTGTGACGTGATTCGATGCACTCGTTTACCTCCGCTGCATGCTCGAGGCACTCTAACGCAGTGCCCTCCAGAATACCATTCACAGATTTTCTTGCGCAGAACATCAAATGAGCGTTTTGTTTACTCTCTCCAAACGCAAGATTATCGTCTTTCGACGACATTTGCAGAGTAACATGCAGATGCGAGTCCAATTTTTATTTGCAGCATGCCCTTTGCCTTAGATGAACATGATTGATACAAGCATGCTTCTGTTGTAAAATATGTCACGCCTCCTCTGTGACCTTCATATTGGACGGCGTCAGCGTATTGTTCGTGCACCTTTGCACACTACCATGGCGATCTTCGAGTCAGCGCATGTTTTCCACACACAGTGGGCGTATTAGTTAGAAAGCTCCAGCGTTAATATTTTATCTTGCCTGATACTGTCGTGTGTTCCTGCTATTTCGGGGTAGCAGCAACAACGGCAACTGCGTTTCGAAACTGAGCTTCAACAGCGCGGATGCAATTTCCTTCCAAGCGAGTCACGCAGAGGAGAAAGAAAATTGCTATCTCGGTGTCGATATACCTGGGGGCCGCGCCAATGAGCACCGCAAACTGGAAAAAAAAGAAATCGATGAAAGCTTCGGACTCTGGCACTTTTCAAAGCCAGATTGTTGCTTCCGAACGTTAAATCCCCCGTAATTCTATCGTGTTGCCAGAACGATATGTTTTCTAGTTTCCGCAATTCTTTGTTTCGTCGTCCGCAAGTTTCTGGGCCATTCTCGAGCTTAAACTCTCAACTTGCGCCTTTTTTTTCTTTCTCCTTTTGCAACAGCCGTAAAAAGGACAGCCGCTGTGATTAACGGGTATTCGCGTTCTCCCAGGGTGTGGTTGTATTAATCGCACTCGCGTCCAACCCTGCGCCTAATTGGGCGCGCAAGCCATAATGCGCTTCATTATATGCAGGACGGTAAATCAGCGCCATTGTATATTTTAACATGCTTGGTCGCCCTGACACCTGTGCTCCTTTGCCTGCCGGTGACATAGTGTCTGTCCTGCTCTACACTAGAACACGCACTTCGTGGTCATAACATGGTTGCGCTGATTTATTTGTGAGCATGTTAGCACAATGTTAAGCCGATAAACTTGATACTACCAAACTAAGTGAGTTTTATAACAGGGTATACAGCTGTCGTACAGTACGGCGTCTTTTAACGCGAGATTGTTAGAGAGCTCGTTTCGCAGAAATTCCGGTGTGGCTCAAGCGTTTTCTGATGTTTTACTCACAATAGTGCGCCTCAGCTAGCTCTTTGTTTCAAAAGTTATTGTGATATGCTGCAATGTTCATGATCGAAAGTTTGATTCCTTGCAGCTGCATTGATGATCGATGTGTGGGGTTTAACGTCCGGAAACCACCATATGATTATAAGAGACACCGTAGTGGAGGGCTCCGGAAATTTCGACCACCTGGGATTATTTAACGTGCACCCAAATCTGAGTACACGGGCCCCACAGCATTTCCCCCCTCCATCAGAAATGCAGCCACCACAGCCGAAAATTTGATCCCACGACCTGCGGGTCAGCAGCCGAGTACCTAAGCCACTAGACCACCGCGGCGGGGCCCTTCAGCAGCTGCATTAGTACTTAAATTGGAGTGTGCTGGAAAACATACCCCTGTCACTCTACACGTATAGTATAGCACAGCGAATTGTATGAATACAAGAAAGATACGAAACAGAGCGCGCCCCGCCGCGGTGGGCTAGTGGCTAAGGTACTCGGCTGCTGACCCGCAGGTCGCGGGTTCAAATCCCGGCTGCGGCGGCTGCATTTCCGATGGAGGCGGAAATGTTGTAGGCCCATGTACTCAGATTTGGGTGCACGTTAGAGAACCCCAGGTGGTCGAAATTTCCGGAGCCATCCACTACGGCGTCTCTCATAATCATATTGTGGTTTTGGGGCGTTAAACCCCCCCACACACACACACACTAAACAGAGCGCACCTTGTCCCATCGTTTCGTTGCGCAATACAATCTACGGTGATGCAATACCAGCAAACCTAGTCGTCAACCTTAGCAAGATCCTGTTTCTGGAATATCTTTTATAAAGACACCAAAAATCAAGCGATTTTTTTTTCGTATCACAGAACTAATAAACGCATTTCCTACCATTGGAAAACGTTTCGCAAGCTTGAACGTTTTGGAAAGAATTAGTATTGGCGACGTCCCTTCGATATTCCCATGCCAGATTGCAATGACGTCATAGATTTACGAGGCACCTGCTCGGGCAAAGGCAATTTTTGTTATCGGTAAAAATGAACTGCAATGAACTCTATTTTTTTTCACGCGATTCTGAGACCTAACAATACAAGTTTTATTATTTTTGAGTGAATCACTGTGACCAGAATAAAAAAAAAAGTTGAAGGTATAAGCACTGTTAACTTTGTTGCCAATGTTTCATAGCAGGACAGGAGATTAACTGCTAAAAAAGCAAAAAGAACAAGTTTAATTGAAAAAGGGACGAGAAACACCTTTTTTTCAGTGACTTTCAGTTATGCCTAACGCCGTAGCGGCCACCGGTAGCAGCTGAAATGTCATGAGCTGACACGCCACACGTGCGCGGTCTATGCTGCAGCCGCGGGGAGCTGCGGTGCATGTTCATTGCGGTCGCTTGCTTGCTTATGTTCGCTTGCTTATGTTCCCGCTCAAACTTGCTTATGTTCACTCTATTGCTTATGTTCCAGCTCAAAAGCTGGAAAAGCTTCTTTTTATTATGACACATGCTTCCCGTAGCCGGTCTTTTGTTTTGAAGCGTTCGTCCTGGCCGAATAAAATGCCTACCTACTGTTATTCTGAAGCCTGTTATAACAGCATCGTTGGTCGCTATCACACCGTCACATACGAGGTGACAGCACGTTGAACACGTGCTGCTCAGCCTTCGCACTTAGACTGGACCCATTTAAAATAATCTGATTTGCAAGCTCGGAACTCCTCATCGCTTCCCTTAGCTTCGTTACAAAAAAAATTAATAGGAGGAGGAGAAACGAACTTTGTTATTCAATCTAGGCCCCGTCCAACCTGGCGACCCCATTCCCACTCCCATTTCTGAATAAATAAAAAAGAACAGCTAAAGCATGAGACAGTGGCGCCATCTAGCAGTCACGCACGGAAACGAGGCTTCGTTCCGGATATTTTGTGCTCTACGTCAGGACGAAGTTAACCCATTTGGATTAATTGAACCTGCCAATGGATTGCGGTAGAGTAGATGTGAGAGTATCTGTTGAATGCGTGGTACTATCAAATGGCTGAGAAATTACACCTGTGGTGCCTCGTCGCGCAAAAACGAAGTGCGCGGATGTCAAACGCCGACAGCATGAGAAAACACAAAGCGACGAACTACAATGTCTCGAATGAGCCGCAATACCTCATGCCTCAATGAAATCGATGAAACGACACATTTCACATCCACCGTGACCTTATTGCCTGGACTGCCTGACTGGCACGACTGCCGCCTCCTGCTCCACTAGGTAGTTTCACCCAGGAGACTCGGAACAGTAACCAGTTATATTTATTGGAAAGTTGAAATTATATCAACGGTCACAAACTAATTCATCGTTGGTAGGAGGACCACGACATGAATGCACGTCGTGCAGCTATGTAATAACGTGCGGGTTTCAAGGAGCCTGTTTAGACGGCCGGTCCTCGAATGAGAGTGCCATGACGTCCCCGCTTCCGATTGGCGTTGGCTGAGGGGCCTGGCGCACACTCACAAAAAGGTAGAAAGTACGATCAGCCACTGACAAATTCAATCAGTGACGACTTCTTCTCGATGTAATCACTACACTGACAATTTTCACAATGTTTTCAAATTTCGGTTCAGCATCTGCCATGCCTGAAGGAATAGTGGACCTAGTTGCCCTTCATTATGTTCCTCTTTATTTTATTTTTTGCTGCTTCTTCTTTGCGTTTTTATCAATCAATCTTTTTATTTCTTTTTTATTCTCACACCAGGCAATTGTTTTTCTTTCTCGCTCTTTTTCTTTTTTTTCTCTCCCTGTCTGAGAGTTTCTCGCCTCCTCTATATGTCTAGTTTCCTTCTCTTTTTCTCTCTGTATTTTTCTTTCTCTCTCTGTCTTGCTTTCTGTTTTTATCTCTTCTATTTCTATTTCTTGCTCTGTATTTCTATTGATTTCGCTTTATTTCATTTATTTCTCTCTACCTCTCTCTTTCTCTTTCTTTTTATCTCTGTCTTTCTCCCCTTCCTCCTCTCTCTTTGTATTCGTCCTGCCCATTCAGTTATTGCATCCCACGTCGGCTACTTTGCACACTTTGTCTGAGAGCCATGGAGGCAGAAAATGAAAAAAGAAGAATTAAGAGCGCGCGAGCCGGCCAAGCTATTGCGCTCACGATTATGGTTGTGTTTTGCATGACCAACAGAGTATATTCTCGCAAAAAAATAATAATAATTTCGTTCTTCGGTCGTGGGGCTTTCCCCAGTCCTGTGGCTCAAGGGCGGCCGAGTGTTTGCGATTGCCGGACAAGGAGCGACCTGATGAACAGGTATGCCGTAAGAACGATTGCTTCGAAATGTTTCACACGCCGTTGTTGTAGTTTTGATTTCAGCGAAAGTCTGGAGAGTAGGACTTGGTCTTCATTTTCCCACAGAGTAATTCAATTACTGCTGCGAATATTCGTGAAAGATATATCTTGGCAAATACTTTAATTTTAAAAATAAACGCAACAGAGATTTTACGTCACAAAACCACGACGTGATCACGACGCACTCAGTGGTTGACGGCTTCAGAAGTTCTAACCATTCGGTGTTTTTTTAAAACTATAAATTATGATCGCACAGTAAACGGGCTAGTAGGATTTGGCCTCCATCAAAATCCGAGATCGAACCAACGACTTTCGCGTCAGAAGCCGAGCACTGTAACTACTGCACCATTCCGAAATCATGCCCTTGCATCGCGCCAAATCATTCCCTTACAGCAACTCAAAGAATAAAACACAGCAATAATGGCGGTATCCAACAAGCGATGTTCCTCCTCACGAATCCCTCTACATTCCTTCACAACTTTCTCTAGATTCCTTCACCTCACAACAGGCCATTTCCTGCGGTGACTTTGTAAAACCGCTGGTTTAAAATCTATATGGAAACAATCGAATTTCTAGTGTTGGCGAGTCATTGTAGAATAATCCACCAGTCCACGTACAAGATACACATCCACCGTGTGTCCGTTGGAGCAGCTGGGTTATGGCGCTCGGCAGTGCAGCTGACCGGAAGGTCGCTGGTTTGATCCCGGCGGCAGCGGTCACATTTCAGTGCATGCGAAATGCTGGAGTTCCACGTGCCGTGTGATATCAGTGCAGGTTAAAGAATGCCAGATAGTCTAAATCCGTGGAACTCTCCACTGCAACATCCCTTACGATCGTGTGGTCTTGGGACATAAAATACCACGTATCTTCATTGGGCAATGTTTTCACTTTGAAGCCTAAACATCGCAACAAGAAACCGTATTAGAATGTTTATATTTTTTGCAAAAAGACGTGACACGCTGTCAAACTAAATTATGTTTTCTAAGCTTACCAGAGAAGTTATGCAACGTATGCATAGAATGTTACATATCTTAAGTATGTTGAGCGTGCGAGCCTAAAATACTGCTAACCTGTAATAAATAAGTTCCATGTTTTCAATATGTTCCGCTTGCTAGGCTAATATGTTAAGCTGTTGTATAATTGCCTCCTGCCTGTAGACTAATGTATGTTATCGTTGCATGGATTTGTAGTAGAATTGTAATCAGGAACCATATTTTGTAATACCTTCTGCTTGGCTATGAATTGTTTGATCACATTTTCTTCAATTCATTCAGGACAGAATTTTCATATTAAACTAATTCTGTGTTTTCGCTGACTCTTCACCGGATGGAGTGAAAATAATCGCATTATCTTGACAGATTAAGTTACGGTGAAGTTACGTATGTCTGCTGTTATAGTCCCACTGTAGCTTGGCGGCTACTAACGTTGCGCTGCTTTACTCGATGGAGAGGACTTAATTGCGGCCGCTGCAGCCACGATATTGATGAGAACTAAATGCAAGAACGCCGTTGTGCTTCAATCTAGGTACCTGTTATTTATTCCCAGGTGGTGAAACTTACTCCTAGCTGTCAAAATGGTTTTCGACAAAATCTGGTCGTGATGCGCGCACGTGAAATACCAGAATGTAACTTTTAAGAAGCGTTAGCTAGTCTTAAAGGAGGCTTTCAGAATAACACATATTTTCTACTTCCTTCTCTTTTATTGTGTTTCTGTGGTTCATAAGCTTGTGCTATTGATGTTCTTGGAGCAGTGTAGTGATCAAAAGGCAACTTATTCGCAACTGCCCAAGAATATCTCTGCGCGTGAACGTCAATAATTATAGATCACGACTTTTTCTCGTACGGGTTTCTTCCGTTGTGATCATAGTTTCGAGCTGAAAAATTATATCGATAAGAGAAGACATTGGCACAATTATATTAGAAAAGGGGTGGGGAGAATCCGAATATTCACGAGACGTCATACATACCGTATTATACCCATGCCTGAAGCTCCCGCTGTACAGAACAGGAGCCAAGGCGAACCGAGATAAAGTGCCGCTTATCAGCAGGCTCGTTGAACGAACACATAACGACCTTAACGACATCAGCGCATATCGCATACAGAGACGAATATTTTTTTATTATTCATGTTTTTAAAAATCTTACTGAGACAATATTTTGTCAAGCAAAGATTCTTACCGACGAAACTTTGGATAATGCATGTATCAGCTGGAGGGAACCACGCAAAGGTTTAACATTAAAAAGAAATTCGGTGGATCCTACGCTTAGTGCAAATCGCCTTAATGCAAATCAGGCCTGACTGCTTCGTTATAGAACAGCGCGAAACGCGCAGCACAGTCACAGCGAAAGCTCGAAGAGCAGCCTTTTAGAGCCTTTTCTAAACACTCTTTCGGCAACAGCTACAAGCATACTTGCTGGGTACCCACTATGCCATACGTAAGTGAACGACATGTGATGCTTAACATTCCAAAAGCATCATATGATTACGAGAGACGCCGTCGTGGAGGACTCTGGAAATTTCTACCGCCAGGGGTTCGTTAACGTGCACCCAAATCTAAGCACACGGGCCTACAGCATTTTCGCTTCCATCGAAAATGCAGCCGCCGTAGCCGGCATTTGATGCCGTGACCTGCGGGTCAGCAGGCGAGTAACGTAGCCACTGGACCACAGCTGCAAGGCCACTATGCCATAAATAATCATAATTTTTGTGTAGTAGTCAGCATTTACTCTGCTATTTTTCGTCATTTTTCGGAGAAGCATGGTGTCCGCTACACGCTTGCAAGGCATTTTGTGCGAATTTTTTATGCAGTGGCTGACAGCGATGAAGAATTATACCTGAAGTGGGTATGTGGCACAGTTAATCTGGAAGAGATTGATTTTTCTAAAAATGTATACATGTGAATCATGAACTATCCTATGTGTATCAATACTTTCATTCTTTTCTTTTGTGGAGCGTTATTGTGTTTCATGTTACCTCTATGCTATGTTACATTATTCACTCCTGCATGGGTCCGGTTAGGGCCTGCAGTATGTACAAATAAATAAATAAATAAATAAATAAATAAATAAATAAATAAATAAATAAATAAATAAATAAATAAAGAATAGGTAATCAAGAGCAAGCTTTCGTAATGAGGTGGAGCATAGAACAACCCACACGTTACTCAACTCGCAATGTGTGACGCCTGGCTGTTTTTTACTATTGTAAAACGCTCTACTACTCCCACTAACGCAATTCCTTCCCCGACATGAAGCCTGCCTAAGACAAGTTTTGCGACGGAGTTTCAACCACCGGCATGGCTCTGCCGCATAGAATACTGGGATGGCTCTCAAAAAGCCCAGGCTCAAAATCCACTGTGTTCTAGAGGTTTTTTTATTTACTGAATATTTTTTTTTACTTATTACATGCGATAGTGGTTGCGGACAACTATGACGCCACACGCGACCCTTTAAAACAGTTTTCGCTGTGAAAGCGGGATAATACAGATGCGTATCAATATAAAATTCTAAAAACAAGAACACTTATTCCAGCACATGTTAAAAGCTTTTCTTGCTATCAAAAAATCACTGTCACTGGCATCCCCTTACGCATATGTTTGATCATCTGTACCTGAGAGAATACTTTTCGAATATTACTAGTTACCAATGCTTGTGGACCGAAAGTCGTATTTGTTTAAGAACGAACTTCCCAACGTGCCCTGTACCAGCCTTTCTGCTAAAAAAATAGTTCTTACAGTTCTACATGTTTCCTACACTCTCTTATACCGTCTACTCCGTTATTTTCCAGAACAAAAATACTTATCGCATCTGTTTTTTATCGCCTAATAAGCACGCTTGCCAGGTGTGCACTTGCGAACGGCACTTCACAGCTTGCTAGTCAGCTAAAAATAGTCAGCTGAAACTAATACACTTACGTCAAACTGCACTATTTACAAAACCAAACTGTTTAACAACGTGGGCACATGAAAAGGGAATGTGTTTCGTTGTGTTTGCCATTCTTTCTGTCGGTATAATAAAAGCTTCGACAGCCTGTTGACTTCTCCGTCTGAGACAGAGTTAGAAAAGAGGTGGGATTCTGGGAAGAATCTAGCTAGAAATGATGATTGCACTTCGAGGTTCCCGTGAATGCCACAAAACCTGCATCCGGCTACAAACTCACATAACTGCCGCCGTTGCACAGCTTTAGATATTGTCTCTAACCCCACCATTGTACATTCAAGTATGCCTTCTCGTCAAGTGCTTATACAAGCAGGAAGAAATTTCGCTCCATTCAAACGTCGATGGCATTTCAGTCAATTCCGATGGAGGCGGAAATGCTGTAGGCCCGTGTGCTAAGATTTGGGTGCATGTTAATGAACCCCAGGTGGTCGAAATTTCCGGAGCCCTCTATAACGGCGTCTCTCGTAATCATATGGTGGTTTCGGGACGTTAAACCCCGCAAATCAATCAATCATTTCAGCCAAATGTCATGGCATTTTCCTTTAATGCACCGTAAAGCTTAAAGTCAAGTTTACTATATGGATAAATGCGGCACTTAAAGTCGTTCGGTGCTGTCAAAAGTATAGGAAAGCACAGATATTTTAATAAGGACACTTTCTACAAAATGTTCTGCGGTTTATTTTACAGCAGCTCGTGGTTTAACTCGTTGGATGCTTGGTTTACGCGGTTTATAATGCACCAAGGCGACTCGGGCTACGTGGAACGTACTGGTGAAAAGCTGCGAATAATTTCGCTCTTTTGGTTTTCTTCAACTTGAGCGGACACTTCAGCGTGCACGGGCATTCGGAATTTCGTTTCTGTGGAATCGCGACCAAGGCGGCCTGCAGGATCGAACCTGTGTCTTTCGGCTCAGCAGCCGAGCACTTCAGTACGGGGTAACCACGCAACGCATGTGTTTTAGCTGCGCTGGGAGCCGGAACCTCGGGATTTTAATTCATCGTCTAAGTTGAGTTATCTTGTTAGGAACGCCTCGTTTTATCACTCATGTGGTCAGCTTACCGTCCCGCCACACAAACTTGTGTATTGACTGTTTTGCTTCTAACTCAACCCTCCCCCCCCCCCCAACTCTTGCTATCACAGGTGGCATTCGCCAATTCGAGATAATCTTCCCGCTATGCTTCGTAACATTTTCTTCCTCTTTTGTGTGTGTGCGCGTGTGTGTGTTCTTACCGCACGTCTTCTTACTTTTCCTGTAGTGTCTTCTGGCCTACCTAATATGTTCGCATGTAAATTATTGCGCGTAAGTAAGTAAAACACGACATTTTCGTGTGCATGAGTTGTTGAATCTGTGCGTTATAATTCGTAAGTGCTAATACTAATTTATACTCATAGTTATCCGCCACTGTACCTTACCGCAGATGTGACCTATCCACTCTCGAGCACTGCTGCTGACTGCGAGGTCGCGGGATCGTTTCCTCGCTACAGCCTCTTCGCCTTAATAAAAGTGCAGCGCAAGAAATAAAAACAGAAAGAACATTCGTGTATTGCTTTCCAGAAGCAAATCGAGAAACTCGAGGTTGTCAAAGCTATCTTGGAGCCTTGTTTTACAACAGCGCTGTTCTCCTTACAGCAGAACCCCTAACCTTCCAAGATTTTAATTTTCAATTATATGTTCGTGTTCACAGCGTAGTCGAACACCAGCTAATAGTTGAAATAGAAGAATGGATGACAATATAGATGCTGCCACGTGATAAAGTTAGCAACGTATGCCATGAACCAAAACAATACTGAACGGAAAAAAGGCAAAGTGATAAAAAGCGAGCAGCGCAAAGTTTAAGCGAATACATGCAACGGCTGTCATCGGTGTGATCGGTTAACAGCCATACAAATGTGATGCTACCGTCATATTTTGATCTTCCATTGACAGCTCGAAACTACTAAGGTTTATCAAGCGATTTGATCAGTGACAGTGTGGCTGCAAGCTGATTGTCTCAAGGGAGAAGACACGCCGACTACTCACATGTTTGTTTCTTTTTTCCCCGAGCAGCTGACGCGACTTCGTCGGCGTCTCGCGCGTCGGGACGCTGCGTTTTCGGAGCGTCCGCTTCGCACCTGTCTCGGCGAGCGCACATCGACTCCAAAAGCGTGGGCCGCCCCGAGACGGTGCCTCAGCCCCGGGTCCCGTCGGGCGCTCACGGCGGCCGCTTGTGCCGCCATCTGTTGGTCGCGACGGGAAATACGCATATCCGTGCGTGTTGTTTACCGAATAAACCGCCCGTTTCCCGCGAGTGCCTGTTGAGTAGAGGGCCGCGGCTGTTGTGTCAGGGTGCGTCCCAGCTTTGTGTTTTCATGTGTTTTCGGTGCGCGCTTAGTAACTTTTAGCCGAATACTGTAGTTTTCCAGTGGTAGGAGAAACGCACGAACAGATTAAAACGGGGCAGGCGCCGCTACATGCAACAATGTTTATTCTAGAATATGTATATATATATATATATATATATATATATATATATGTGTGTGTGTGTGTGTGTGTGTGTGTGTGTGTGTGTGTGTGTGTGTGTGTGTGTGTGTGTGTGTGTGTGTGTGTGTGTGTGTGTGTGTGTGTGTGTGTGTGTGTCAGCAGAGAAAGAAGTGTATACGTAAGGGCTCCCATTTCCATGTTTTGACACAATCTTAATGAGATCTAACAGACAAAGATGCCAAGGAAAGTATAAGACCGAATTGTAATGTAAATAAGAAGAAAGAAAAGTGGATAACTTGCCGTGGGCAGGAACCGAACCTGCGATCTTCGAATAGCGCATTCGATTCTCTACCACGGCAGCTATATATCTATCTATCTGTGTATCTATCAAGCAAATGCTGTAAACTTTCGTAGTTGCGCTTTATTCTTCAGATCGTAATTACTGCAAGAAGCCAAACGCCACTTGAACCAGAAAACCTTGTGAGATGCCCTCCTTCGTATCCCCTTCAATCACGACTTATGATGCGCTGTCAGAAACGCGTCTAATTTGCGTGGCATAATTCCAAGGCACTATGTATTACATTCTAAAGTAAGAAAATGAAGCAAAGCGTTGTTCCGTGTGAGTTTTGGCAATGAATGTTAATGGTTTATAACTAATTATCTAATTACTCTGCCACCAGTCAGCTTCAGTACTTGCCTAAAGGAAATGCGCTATTAGGCCCAATTGCATGCATAGTTTGTTGTTCGGTTGTATTTGCTTCGAGTGAAAAAATACTTTTACGGTGATCTTAGAATGCATCACGTCGAACAATCGTCGAACATGGTAGTGCACCCCGCAAAGTGATCCTCTACAGCAATAAGCAGCATAACGAAGTTAAATTATTGCCAGTGGTCTATTCAGGAGGCCTACAGAAATGTGCGCATTAAGTTTCAAGCCGTTTAATGAAACACGTGGTGCGTGACGTGCTATTGAATTTGGCGTCTTCTTTTGTACACATCTCTTTAATGATCGTTTCGTCTACCTTGGCGTATAGTTGTAGACATAAACATACTCTAATATTCTCTCTCAGTTTGGCAAACACTGTTGTTTCTGCACGAAGAAAAAACGATGCGGGTGACCGAAATACGACTCAATTCCACCGAGTAATGGAGAAAGCAAATCAGAAGTGCGTCTTTTTTTTTCTTTTTTTCTCGGGAATCGTCTCTTTTCTCTCTCCGTATGCAGACATTCGCAATTGCGCCGGTGACTCTGTTCGAGTACATTCGAAACGACACATAGACGAAGAAAGGAAAGCTCGCTTCACTTAGGGCGTGATTTGTTCGAATCGTGCCGTCGACAAACGAGGAAAAGAAGCAACAGCGAGAAAAACAACGTGCTCGTGTTCACACACGTGCATAAAGCAAATATCGAGAAAACATCGCGAAAGAAACGCCCTTCGTAGGTATCTTCTTTCCGTCGGAAGACTGCAGCGCATCCCGGGTAGAGACCGTCACCGCGCACTACCGCGAAAGGCGAATCCTTTTACTCAGAGTAGAAGGAGTTGTTGCTCGGAGGATTTCAAGTTGAACGGTTGTGCCGCCCGCACTCTCCTGACACCGTGAAGCTTTCGCCATGTGGTGCCCCGTTTTCGGATTTGTTCGACTGGCTCCTACCTTTTCTATGGTTTTCTTTTTTTTCTGTCGCTTGCATTGTCTTATTTCTTTGTCTATATATTTCCCCTATTTTTTATCCGCCTTTTCCCTTCCCTAACAAGGCACTGCACTGTGCCGCCCAAGAGGCAGGTGGTATTTAGGTGTCTTCTTTCCTCCTTTCAGGAATCCCTCACACACAGTAGAATATTGAGTAGAGGGGTGAGTGAAGATAGAAAGTGAGAGAGAGAGAAAGGTTTGGTAGATTACGCGATGCGGCAGGATGCACTCCTCCTGCCAAAGACGGTTTGGAGGCGACACGTTATCGATGAGATACCCCCCCCCCCCCTGTTGACACTGAGGGGATAAAAGCTTTTGAACATCCCACTCATTCCCATCACCGAAAGCGGGTTGCAGCGTGAGAGAAAAAGAAAAAAGGAAACATTGCGATGGCTTGGGAACACCCATACATAAGGTGAGTGTTTACGCAACCCTCGTGGCCATTCCTTTTGTCTTAAGGCTTCTTCTCTTCAGCCTAAGCACCATGAACCTCGCTGTATGTTTCTTTTTAGTATTTTTTTCGTCACTCTTACCCTCCTCTCTATAGTGGGAAATTTCTTTCCTTTGTGTTTCAGAAAAGAAAGAAAGGAAGGAAGGAAGGAAGAAACAAAGAAAGACACGAAGAAGAAAAAATGAAAGAAAGGAAAAGAAAAGAGAACAAAAAAACAGACCCCCCCCCCCCCCTTCCTGCATTTCAACCCGCGTCTCGTGCCCAAAAGACCAGCGCACGATCGGCGGCGTGAGCCAAAAAAGAGCTGGCCGTTCAATATGGTCCTATATGTGCTCACTCACTCCAGATGCCCCCAGGGAAGACTCATGCATTCCAGCAGTGCACTCTCAAGCTGATATAACGTTTACGCAGGGAGCTGCCCCCGTCGCAACAGTTCGCTGAGAAGGAAGAGAGACAGAACGCCCCAGGACACATTCTACGCCGAAGATCTCCCGCGCTTAAGACAACAAAAGGATATTAAGAACGACAGTGCCACCGCCCCCGCCGTCTATCGCCCCCGGCAAATGAAGCGAAGGCCTAGAAAAAAAAAACGAAAAAACATCGGCAATCCGTCTACAAGCGGGAGAGGGCGAAGATGCGAACAACGAATTCCATTTGTATGTACAACGTATACAGCCCCTCCTTCCCCCTCCCTTTTCTATTCAGTATAAAAACGACGGGCGAATTCCTACGTATGCTGCTTGCCTTTTGCTTTCTATTATAGTTCTGACTGCCCGGTTTTGCGATCTCTTGTCGAAATGCATTATTCAGTGTTGCGAGCGCGAACAAGAAACAGAAGCGGTCCCCACAAGAACCCTCTGGACTGTGCATAAAACGCGTCCATGGGAGTCACTTATGTTTTGCGCTTTTGTTTTTACTGCGGCCCTCTGAGAGTCTGCGATTCGGACGATCTGTCAGCTCAAGCGGGCGTCGGTGGTATATAAGCCTCAGCGTCGATCTGAGCTCGCACTGGCGCATACTCAGCGAAGCCCTCACCATCCACGGCGGAGGAGTTGGTGGACGGGGTCTCGGATCACCCACCGGAACCATGGGTCCGCGTCTACTCTCACAGTAGACGAGAAGACAAACGTCGAGATAAAGAAGATAGAGAAGGAAAAAAAATGGCTGGGAAGCTCTTGCCACGCTTCCGTGCGTCGCCTATAGGATGAATGCCTTTTCTGGTCTCATCGGGGGCTACGGCTCGAGTATCTTACAGGGCACACTGAGCTCTTTTTTCCCACTGTAACGAGTCGCCACACACCATCGCCGCCGCTGGGCTGGCCTTTACAGAAAAACAAATTATTTTTTTTGTTTTCGTTTTTTAGCTGCGTATTTTTTTTACTTCACACCAACCTGTGTGTGTGCAAGAACCCAACTGTGATTTCTTTCTCTTCTTGTTCTTATTCTGCGGCAACATTCGTCTTCCCAGAACGCTGTGTGGCAGCGACCTAGAGATGAAGGTGTAAAGATGAAAAAAAAAAGAAGCTCGGCGCGCCAAGACTTCTGCCGCAACGCGGGCTCGCCCGCTTCCTTCCCTTTTATGCAGATTAGCGCGCGCTTGTTTGTGGACGCACGCTGGCACGCGCATCTTCCACGGTGTCCTGATTTATGTCTCCCGTCGTGATCGCGTTCCCGGCGGTACAACTTGCTTTCGTCCTTCTCTGGAGATCTTCGAGCTCCTATGAGAGATGGAGGGAGGCTTGTTTCGTCTCAATTCACCAACAACATTTTCTTACGACCTTTCTTTCTTTCTTCTTCTCGGATAGCGAAACCTCGACGGTTCCATTCCTGTCGCCTAGGCAACCGAATTCGGTGCTTTGATTCACTCGCGCGTTTTTGCATGCGGCGCGGGTGGATAACGGGAACGAACAAAAAGAAGAATAAAGCTACCGTGGGAAGGCTTTCGGGTTACTTTCGAGATTTGCCGTGCCACAGACGTTGGAAAACAAACCATTGCCCACGCGTGTTATGCTCGGGAAGCGCCGCTGTTCAATTCTCCTGAGGATTTTTTTTCCTGCTCTCCCTTCGCATCCAGCCTGCATATGCTGGCACGCGGATTGGCGCCGTTGGAAACGTTCAATCCCAGTGCCGATGCGGTATACTCAATTGGCCCCCGCAGCCTTGTATAAAGCATGTCTGGTAAACCAAAAGCCACGCCAGCCTTATGCATTGAGAACAGGAGGGTTTCCTCTATGGTAATATTGTTCCCTCTGGTTGTGTGCCCGTTATTTCCTGCAACTCTAAAGTCGAAGGCGAAAACAAAAATTAAAAAATAATAATGCAGGATCTCGCTTTTCTTTCTCTTCACGTGAAACGGGACAGTCGAGGATTCCGAATCGGCACAACAGAATCGGTAACAAGAACCGAGAAAGCGTCGTGTCTTCTTATTCGGCGTTTTCAACGCATCACTTTACAGGTATTCATACCTTCTGTTTCTCGAAATAAAGAAAATTGATTACTTTTATCTCTTTCGCCCATGCTTCCATTTATAGGGAGACTCATCGTAGTTAGAAGCTCGGCTGCTTTGTTGTCTCGCGCATTGTTGGCTTCCGAAAATAACGAGATCTTTGGTTTTTAAACGCTAATGTAGTGACCTGATTCGTGCTTCGGACTTTGCAGGGCTAACAAAATGGACAACTGGCGGACGAAGTGCACACGATGTGCCTCTCAACTGAGATTCTATCTGATAATGAAGCATGCCTTACGTTGAGAGACATGAAATGGCAAGAACTTCATTTCAGTCCGGAGGAACTGAGATTTGCCCCCGTATTCTAGAACGTCCCTTCACTCAACGCTTCAGCTTCGCTTGAGAAAACCGATGGGAGCGCCGTCTCCAGGCTCGGCAAGTCACTGCATATCAGCGATAACCTGCTGCGATTCTTGAGTAGCTCAGCGTCATTTTCAGCCGAGCGGTGGCGCAGGGCTCAACTCTGACAAGTGAAGGGTAGAAGTCGAGTCGAGGAGCGTTTGCGAATACGGGGTTAAGAAAAAGCCACATCAAGATCTACTAGTGCATCTGCGCACACGGCAGAATAGTGGCGTGCGACGTACATATTGCAGAGTGCTACAGTTTACATTCGCAGTTGTACTGACAGGAATACGGGAACTGCAGACAGGCAAATAACTTTGTTTTCATCCGCAGACGATGCTCACTCACGCCACCCAGACCAATTGTACACAAATCAGCATTGCGTTACGCACATCACGCGATTCATTGCCGGCCTTCGCGAGGGGTATAAGCCCCGGGTGCAGCACGCGGTAGAAGAAAAGGCTGATGTATACGCGAACGTAAGCGCCAATGTGATCGCGCCGTAACAAGATCACGCTATATGACTATGCTAGATTGCGCCAGGCCATGCTATTGACCGCTACTCGTTCAAACTGAAAGCGTTGCAGTGACCCAAGACACAATTCCCGTTCTTGCTTTGACCCCCGCTTGCAGGCGGGCTGTGTCAAAATACAACGGCAGAGCCTCTGAGCGTCCGGAGGTCCCAAGGTAATCCTGCGCTAGTGTAGAGTCCTCCGTCAAAGTCTGAGTGGCGTGTAAATGACGGCTAAGTGATCTAATATAACTATATGTAGTTTACCAAAATATGCCTTCATTGATCTTCAATGCTCGAAAGATGCACTCCTAGACAAGCAATCAAATCGCATACGCATCCCATCTGGCTTCTCAAGTTTCGTCTGTCCAGTGGGTTGTTGTCGGCTTAGATGCACCTTTTACTATCATAACTTCGCATGTGTGAAATATTCGCGTTAAATGACATTGATATTTATGTTTCTTATTATTTGTTTATTACATTTTTTCTGTCTTTGTGTGTGTATCTTCGTTTTTAGCAGCTGAAAGGTTTTTTTCTGGTTTAACGCTTTCAACTCAACGCCTTTGCTTCAAACCACTGCCTATACCTCGAATTTCCATCTAAAAAACGAGAAAAACCGTTCATTTCTCAGCTCTTTAGTGCTGCATACTCTAACAAGGCCCCTGTCGTTCGAAAATCTTCTTGTTTGAGATTATTCGGCGTAGTTAAATTGAGTGCGGCTGGGGTAAGAGAGCGAGAAATGCGGGCAATGTGGTGAGCGACAACTGTTGCTTCGGTCACACGCGTCTCACGTCAAGTGGCATTTGGGACTGCTTAGCCGAAACAAAAACATTTCCTTTTCATTTTGCCGCGTCCCATTTTGGCCACGTGACCGAGATGGAGCGAGCTCGGGTCCCGGCGTCCTATGTCAACAGTGCGACGGGACACCGCACAGTTAGCGAAGCATACGCTCATCAGGGAGTATGCGACCCCAGCAGCGAAGGAGTGGATGGCTGCCTATTCGAGTGAAACACGGGGTGGCTACACTGCTCTGGGTTATACCACATCGCTTCTGTACTTCAATGTTCACACGCTACAAAAAAATAAGCTAGTGTTAATTACATGTGAAACCTTATGTATTCTATTCTAGGTAAACAGGTGTCATTTGTCACGATACGTTCTGTGCGACAGATGACTGTGATTTAAAAAAAAGTAACAATGTTCCTAACGTATTTTCCTAAGAGGACTCGAAGGTAAACGCACCCGCTCTTGTCAATGTACTGCCCCCTCACCGAAACCGTCTTGCACCAAATGTAGTAATGTACAGCGAACAACACCAGAGGCCTTGCAAGCCGTGACATCATACATTGCGAGGTTTTCAGTGATTCCGTGGGTCGGGCCACTTTTGACCAAAAGAAGACGTCATCAAGTAACCTCCCATTATGGCGTGTAACACCAGATATCTTGGCGATCTGCGACGTCATCAAGATTTCATAGGTTAACATCAACTCACAATGATTGCTCTCATTACTCGTGCTGACGCCGACGTTAATGACGCCGCCTTTCATGAGGCATTTAAGGCTTTCACCTTAAAAGATACAAAGAATAAGCGTTCGAAAGGATTGTGATTCAGTTTATAACTTTGCAATTGCTACTTGCTGGGAGTGAATTGGTAACTTGCGATGCAATCAAGGACCAATCATATGCAACGAACTGAAGCTGTACCGTTACACAAGCTCTATGTTTATTTGATTGATATCTGGGGTTTAACGTCCCAAAACCACCATAAGATTATGAAAGACGCCATTGTGAAGGGATCCGGAAATTTTGACCATCAGGGGTTCTTTAACGTGCTCCCAAATCTGAGTACACGGGCCTACAGCATTTTCGCCTCCACCGAAAATGCAGCCGCCGCAGCCGGGATTCAATCCCGCGACCTGCGGATCAGTAGCCGAGTACCTAAGCTAATAGATCACCCCTACGGGGCACAAGCCCAATGTTACACCATGGTACTCCCGCTCCGTGAACTCGCTTCCAGCCCGTGATCTAGGTCGATGCTTTCTTAGACTGTACACGGGAAAATCTGCAGCCCACTCCTGTGTGTGGAACAGATTAGCTGGTGCGGCCCCAGATTGTTTTCCGAGAGGGACCAGCCGTACCAGTGGAGGGTGTTTTTGGACGAGATATCTAGAGCGCGACAGAGCACGGCCTTCCCTATAGCTGTTCACACTCGGGCCCCATCTGCCCGCCACCGCCTCAGGCTTGCGGATTTTGACTGTCACTTCGTCTCGGCCGGAAGCTAAGATAAAGAGAGAAAGAAAATAATGGCGTCCCGCTCGAGCAATCACGGGCTGCGTTCGGAATATAAGGGTTAAGTCACCCTTCTCGTTGTGAAAGATGCAAGGCTGGTGCGTAGTCACGTAGCAGCTTTTCGTAGCGCTTGATTCCCAAGCTGCACATTCGAGGCCGAAAGAGTGAAAGAACGATGCCCTAGCGTATTACGTTAAGCCAGCAGGCACAAATTGAAGCGTGATAACGCACATGCTGTTCACGAGTAAAAGAATGCAGGTTATCTTCCGAGAAAAAAGCCCAGAAGCAGAAGACACTAATCTTCCCTAAATATATATATATATTAAAATAGAGGTGTTGTACGTCGAGAAACGTTCAGACGCAGCTTGGCAAAATGAGCTTTAACAGGCAGGTCTGGCTAATGGCGAACGGTGTGCGCGAGCTACCACTGCAGCCACCGATCATCGTCGTCTTCTTCATTGCCAGCAGAGCGTCCGTTATTTAGATTCATTAATTCATTACAATTACTCCCCGCGAAATAAGGAGCCATCCTGGCGACCTATGGACAAGTAAACACGGGAGGGTCGTAGCAGGGCTTAAGTCTCGAGACGTGGACAATTTCCTGGCCACGACGACGTTGGTCAGAAGATGGTTCCAGTGGCTCGATGAGGTAATTCACCGGTGACGTTTTTTGTAGCACACGATATGGGCCGTGATACTTGGGGACCAACTTGGTAGAAAGGCCAGGTGTAGCCGAAGGGACATGCAGCCAGACGAGTGAACCTGGATCGTAGGAAGTAGTGTTATTTGATGCGTCATGGTGGTGTTTTTGGCGTCCTTGGTCTTGAGTTGTGAATGATCTTGCAAGTTGGCGGCATTCTTCAGCGTATGTAGCGGCTTGAGACAAAGTCGTGGACTCTGAGGAGTCAGGTTTGTACGAAAGGATGGTGTCCATAGTGCAAGAAGGTTCGCGTCCGTAAAGGAGGAAAAAAGGAGAGAACCCAGTAGTGCTTTGAATGGCGGTATTATAAGCGAACGTGATAAACGGGAGCACTCGGTCCCAATTGGAGTGGTCTGACGAGATATACATAGACAGCATGTCACCAAGGGTGCGGTTGAAGCGCTCTGTCATTCCATTGGTCTGGGGATGATAGGCGCTTGTAGTGCGGTGAACGACGTGGCACTCACGCAGCAATGCTGTGATGACGTCTGACAAGAATACGCGACCACGATCACTCAGTAACTCCCGAGGTGCTCCATGCCGTAATACGATGTTGTGAAGAACGAAAGTCGCAACGTCCTTTGCTGTAGACGAGGGAAGGGATGAAGTTTCGGCATACCATGTGAGATGGTCGACGGCAACTATGATCCAGCGGTTACCGTCAGCGGTGTTGGGAAGGGGACCGTAGATATCGATGCCGACGCGGTCGAATGGTCGGGACGGGCATGGTAAGGGTAGCAAGGTACCGCTGGCGTGACAAGGGGGAGTTTTTCGTCTCTGGCACGTCGAGCAGGCCCGAACGTATTGTCGTATGAAACGATACATGCCACGCCAGTAATATCGGAGACGTATGCGAGAATAAGTCTTCAAGAAACCTGCGTGGCCACATTGGGGGTCGTCATGAAACGTGGAACAAATTTCGGATCGCAGATGACGTGGAATCACGAGTAGCCACTGACGTCCACCGGGTGCGTAGTTGCGTCGGTACAGCACGTCGTCGCGAGTGGTGAAGTGCTCGACTTGCCGACGCAATGTGCGAGAAGGGGGGGAAGCCGTGTGCCCAGCCAGGATGTCTAGAATCGAAGCAACCCAAGGGTCCTTGCGTTGCTCAGATGGCATCTCGGCGATGGTGACGGCAGTGGCATCACAGGTTAGACTTTCGCAGCAGTCCGGGTCAGGGGGTAGCGGCGAACGGGATAGGGCGTCTGCGTCCGAATGTTTCCGGCCGGAGCGATAGACCACGCGAATATTATATTCTTGGAGGCGTAATGCCCATCGGGCGAGGCGACCGCTTGGATCCTTCAGTGACGATAACCAGCAGAGGGCGTGGTGGTCAGTCACGACGTCAAAAGGGCGCCCGTACACGTAAGGTCGAAATTTCTCTATCGCCCAAATAATGGCGAGACATTCCTTTTCTGTGACTGAATAGTTGGTTTCGGCTTTGCTAAGAGTTCGGCTTGCGTAGGCAACCACGTACTCTTGGAAGCCGTCTTTCTTCTGTGCAAGAATAGCGCCTAGCCCGACACCACTAGCGTCGGTGTGGATCTCTGTGGGTGCCGATGGGTCGTAGTGTCGCAGAATAGGCGGCGACGTGAGGAGGCGGCGCAGTTCATTGAAAGAATCGTCACAGGTGGCAGACCAGGCGGAAAGGTCTCTAGAGCCGGCGAGGAGCTTGGTCAAAGGAGCGATGATCGTCGCGAAATTGCGGACGAAGCGCCGGAAGTAAGAGCAAAGGCCTATGAAGCTTCGGAGCTCTTTCATGGTGGTCGGTTTGGGAAACGCTGAAACGGCTGTAAGTTTGGCAGGGTCAGGAAGAATGCCGTCTTTTGAAACCACGTGGCCAAGGATCGTAAGCTTTCGAGCAGCGAAATGGCACTTCTTCAGATTCAGTTGCAGCCCCGCGGCAGAAATACACGCGAGTACTTTCTCGAGGCGGGTTAAATGGGTTGCGAAATCGGTTGAAAAGACGACAATGTCATCTAAATAACAAAGGCAAACGTTCCATTTGAGGCCTCGAAGGATAGAGTCCATCATCCGCTCGAAAGTAGCTGGTGCGTTGCAGAGGCCGAAGGGCATGACTGTGAATTCGTAAAGCCCGTCGGGCGTGATGAAAGCAGTTTTTTCACGATCGGCCTCTGCCATGGGTACCTGCCAGTATCCAGAGCGCAGATCTAAAGAAGAGAAAAATTCGGCTCCCTGTAGGTAGTCTAAGGCATCGTCAATGCGTGGCAGCGGATAGACATCCTTGCGCGTGATTCGGTTGAGACGCCGGTAGTCCACGCAAAACCTGATGGATCCGTCCTTCCTCACCAACACAACTGGAGAGGCCCAGGGACTGCTTGACGGTTCGATTATGCCACGTGTCAGCATGTCGTCAACCTGTTCATTGATGGCACGGCGTTCGGTAGTCGACACACGATATGGACGCTGCCGTATTGGCGTCTCTTGACCGGTATCTATACGGTGAACAACAGATGACGCTCGACCTAAGGAAGGCTGATTGTCGTCAAACGAGGCTCGAAAACGCTGTAGGAGCTTGATCAGCTGTTCCTGCTGCCCAGGGGTGAGGTTACAATCAATGGACTTGCGGAATACATCTATAAGTTCATTAGCGTCCGTTGCGGGTGTAATGGCACAAGTCGGTAAAAATGGCTTGTCTGGATAGATCGGGTCTTCGAAAATACAATTTAAAGTCTCGAGGCTTCCCAGACACTCGCCGCGTAGCAGGATGTACGGACATGCAGAAACGTTGCACGCATAAAGTACCGCCGAACCATTGGAAAAGTTGATGACGGCAAACGGGAGGACGATGGTTCGGTGTTGCACACTAGCTATAGTTGGCTGGAACAGGAGCGTCGAGTTAGTGGCAGCAGGAGAAAACACAGGCACTAGGACGGCGGACAACGGCGCGATGCGGACGTCAGCTGCGGCAAACACTTTGGAGGGACTGTGGTGGTCGATATCAAGACACGGATTCGTCAACGTGAGTTCAGCACGAGCGCAGTCGACGAGGGCCTGATGGGTAGAAAGGAAATCCCATCCTAGTATGACGTCGTATGATGAACGTGGGAGAACAACAAAGTTGACGGCGTACCAAACATCTTGAATAAGAACGCGTGCTGTGCACTGAGCTGTCGGCGCGATGAAATGGGAGGTGGCTGTACGCAGAGCAAGATTCGTAAGCGGCGTTGTAACTTTTCTCAAATCGCGACACAGTTTTTCACTAATTACAGAAACGACGGCGCCTGTGTCGACAAGTGCACGTACAGCAACACCTTCTACTAGCACATCAATTTCGTTGGTCGGACAAAGAGGAGGTCTTAGAAAGTTCGACGACGACGCAGTTCTTGCCTCCGGAACTGCGGCTGTCAGTTTTCCTCTCGAGCGGGGCTCGTGCGCCGAAGCATCGGGGAGACAGATCGGCGACGGGGCGGTAATGACCGGCGAGAATCGACAGGGCGTCGTGGGGACAATGAGTCGGTGATAGGAGAAGATGGTCGCCGGGGATTCTGGGCAGCCTGGTAATTTGCAGAATTCCCGTGGTCTGGAGGCTGGAAGTTACGACGGCGACAGTAGCGTGCTATATGTCCCACGAAACCAACCGATTATCCAAGGTGCGCCATGGGTTAACGACAGAAGGTGCATGGGGCGAAACGGGATGGGGTGCCGTGTATGTAGGCAGCGTCGTAGGATAGGAGGACCCGGTGCCCCTGTATGCGCCAGAGACAGGTGGGGCTGGGGGTCTAGCAACGACGGCAGCGTAGGTCAGTGGCGTAGGGACAGATGGCGATGGAGGCAGTGCCTGCGTGACCTGTGTCTCAATGACCTGGCGTAGACGTGGGTCTAACGATGTCACTGGCGCGGATGCTTCGGCCACAAGAGAAAGCTGACGCGCAACTTCTTCACGAATGAACTGTTTGATGTGAGGCAGTAAGGCGGTGTGATCAGCAGCGACATCGTGCACGAGGGCGGAAACTTCAGCCGTATCTTCAGCGGCCCTGCGCGTCGAGACACGCTGCTTACGCAACTCGTCGTACTCCTGACAGAGCTGGACAACATCTGTGATGGTCTGTGGATTCCTAGCGACGAGCATCTGGAAGGTATCGTCGTCAACTCCTTTGATGATGTGCTTGATTTTGTCGCGTTCGGTTAGATTCATCGACGCGCTTGCAAAGAGACAAGACATCTTCAATGTAACTTGTAAAGGTCTCGTCCCTGCGCTGGATTCGACTACGGAGACGCTGTTCCGCGCGAAGCCGGCGCACGGTGGGACGACCGAAGACCGCGGCGATGGTGGTCTTGAAGGCGGACCAGGTTGTGATTTCGCCTTCGTGGTTCTTGAACCATAGGCTGGCCACATCATCGAGGTAAAAGCGCACGTTTGTGAGCTGGTCGCAGGCGTTCCACTTGTTGGAAGCGCTTACGATTTCGTACTCGACGAGCCAGTCCTCGACGTCTTTGTGGTATAAGGCGTCGCTACCGACTACAGCGCTGTGCGGTGGCACGCGCTCGGTGGCCGCCACGGAGAGAAGAAGAAGATGGAATAAACAGGATGTCTCCGTTTATGCTGTGCTATTCATTATGTACGATGTAACATATTTTGGCGACGAGGATATGTGGTATAAGGCGTCGCTACCGACTACAGCGCTGTGCGGTGGCACGCGCCTTATACCACAGTCTTGTTCGTCGTTGCCGCGAAAAATTGGTGGGTCGCGTTGCCGAGGCATGCCAGTACAGTAGACTGTCGTTGGTAAGGCAGCTTGAGAAGGGCCAGGAGCAGTCATGGTGAACGGTGATGGTAGCGTCCGATTGCGAAGTTCCAGGTTGATGGGAACCCCGGCTCCTCCACCACTTAAAATAGAGGTGTTGTACGTCGAGAAACGTTCAGACGCAGCTTGGCAAAATGAGGTTTAACAGGCAGGTCTGGCTAATGGCGAACGGTGTGCGCGAGCTACCACTGCAGCCACCGATCATCGTCGTCTTCTTCATTGCCAGCAGAGCGTCCGTTATTTAGATTCATTAATTCATTACAATATATATATATATATATATATATATATATATATATATATATATATATATATATATATATATATATATATATATATATATATATATATATATATATATATATTGTAACGGAGAGAAAAGAGACTACACCCGATTCTGGGCCAGCTGTTCTTATTCTGTACTTCGTCTTCCTCCTCCTTGCTCTAGCTATCCGCGCGCTGAAGCGCCAGCGTCTTTTTTGGTCATGACTCGGCCATGACTGCGCGCGCGTGGAGCTCGCGGCAAAGTTTCTGGTGAACGGCACTGGCTGCCTCGACCTGGTCGCTCTTTTGCACGCCACGATGTCTTTTGAAAAAGTGCTGTGGACTCAAATGGCCGGCACTGCCTGCCCCGTTGCGGCCGACGCTCTCGGCCGCGATTTGGTCCCGGTATCTGCCAAAGGTAGATCTGGCGGTCGATATAGTGGCTGCATCTCGGAAGTCGGCCTTGGCCACGCTGAAACTGGGTGCCAGAGTCTTCCACAAGTCTATCGGGAGGTCGAGACTGGTTGCTCTCTGCATCTTGAGCACCAACTTTCTCCTCATGATCTTGGTCAGTGACACCAGCAGTGGTTACCTTGGGCTCTACCGGCGCCATCACCGTAGGCGGTTCAAGCATAGGCGATGCTGGTGTCTCCACTTGCCTCAGTAAAGGTGATATTGGGGCTGGCTTCTCTAACTGAGCTGTGTGAGGACTGGTATCAGCCTCTTCCACTGACATGATGGCATCGTGTACCGGCGCGGGTACTGAGAGCAGCAGTGGCGTGTCGCACCTGCGTCTGACGTCATTCGTAGGACAAGCGGAGAAGCTTTCTGCCGCGCGGCTGGAGGGCTCCGAGGAACCTTCGAGGTGTTGCTCCACTTCAGCTCGGTGTGGGAATGGGGTTGCGTCGGTGAAGGGCAATGCAGCACAGTCGAGATGATTCTCTGCGGCTGTTTTGTTGGAGCAACGCCCTTCAAGAGGTCCGACTTCGGTAGCGGCCGCTGGCTGCAGTGAACTTGCTTCGGGTAGCGGCCTCTGGCCACAGTGAACTTGCTTCGGGAACTTCTCGTGTGGTAAGCTGCAGCGCACAGCTGCAGCCTCCAGGTGGAAAGCCTCTGGAGCTTGCTCCTCGATACCGGCCAGGTTGGACGGGGTGGTGGTGGAGAGTTGGTAAGGATTACCACCGAAAGCAGCTATGAGCTTGCAGCTCCACTCCGCCCATGACTGCTGCTTCCAACCTTCCTACCGGTGCCACGCCTCTGCACTTTCCCGAAGACGGTCTACAGCCACGGTCCACTTCTGAGATTCCGTCCAGGGCTCGCGCATTGCTAGCGCGTCGACGGTTGCCACCCAGCTGTCGGCGTCGTTCCGGACCCCATCAAATTCCGCCAGTTCGTAGGTGGACGGCGATGATAGGGCGGCACGTGAGAATGCGGATATCCCTGAAGACACACCGTCGAGCTGGTCTTAGAGCTGCAGGAGGGTGCCCCAAAGCTGCCTGCGTTGCTCCAATGGACTTGCCTCAAGGTCGCGCGAGGCAGCTACGTCCAACACGGCGTTAGTGGCACGCAATTCTGGCAACATTGTAAGAGCTCGCTCGGAGATTGACGCTGTCAGTTCGTCAGTCTTGACGCGTAGTAGCGCGATAGTACGCCGCAGGTTCGCGGCGCTGTCGTGTGCGAAGTCTGAAGCGTTGGTGATCGCGGTCTTCAAATGAGTAGTGGTTGCAGCACTCACGCCGGTGTTGTTGACGAGCAGAGAAGCCTGGACGGCGTTCCCTGGCAGCTCGTATGTTGAAAGAGTGCGGCAACGGGAATGTAGGCCATGGGAAGCGTGAGCGGCATTCCCAAAGGACAGGAGCCGGTGCGGATCCCTGCCGCGAAATGGTGGCAGGGTGTCAATAAGGTCATGTCGTACAACCCCAGGGGAGGCCTGGACGCCGTCCACTGGTAGTTTGAAGGGTAGCTGAAGCGGCGGGTGGGACCCCATTGCCAAGGAAGCGTGAACAGCGTTCCTCAAGGGAGAAGCCCGCACTGCCGACGAACCACGAAGACACGTACCGATGGCTTCCCGCAGAGGGTTCACTTGTCGGCTTGCGCTGACGGCAGAATCCATAGCCAAGGACGCGTGGACGGCGTCCCTTGTGAAATGGTACCGGTAACGGGTACTACAGTCGCCGAGGAGGCCTTGACGCCGTCCTCAAGCGGCGCCTATCGCAGCTGTCCTGGATGACGAAGCCGGGAGGTAAGCCTTCTTCTTCGTCGACTGCGCCATTGTAACGGAGAGAAAAGAGACAACACCCGATTCTTGCTAGCTTGCGCTGGGCCAGCTGTTCTTATTCTGTACTTCGTCTTCCTCCTCTTTGCTCTAGCTATCCGCGCGCCGAGGCGAAAGTGTCTTTCTTGGTCATGACAATATATATATATATATATATATATATATATATATATATATATATATATATATATATATATATATATATATATATATATATACCTTCTGTACGTTGTGTATGAATAACCAAGAAGAGTGAACCCGTACTGACCGCCGTAGAAGAGCGGCTGCGGCTGCCATGTTTTTAGGAGAGAAATGTCTCTAGAAAAATATTGGCAGCATATCCACGGAGTGAATGATGAAGAGTAGAGCGAAGCATTCATCGGTACATTCGTTCTTGCTTCCGTCCGTCCATGCATCCGTCTGTGCGACCGTCCGGGCGTCCATCCGCCCGTCCGTGCGTGCGTCTGTTCGTGCGTCCGTCCCTGCGTTCGTCCATACATCCGCCCCTGCGTCCGTTCATGCGTCCATCCATGCATCTGTCTGTGTGTCCGTTCGTCCATCTATTCAACACTCCAAGTACCACCATCTCGCATCTTTTCATCGTATATTCCCAATATAGAAGCGGACATTCCAAGGACTAAATGAGAGGTGGCACACGCACACTTTCTTATGGCTTGCGCTTCGGGTCTACTTCCCACCTTTAACCACCTCAAGTTCATGGTATATAGTAGTTCCCTGTATTAATGGCACTGCGGCCCAACGCTCACTAAACCTTTCTAAAACCAAGGAGGTTACGCCCAGCGAGTATAAGGTAGCAACCTTTTCCTCTCGGATAGTGCTCAATGTACATGCCAATGGCTGCTAATGGGAAATGAGAGACAGGAGAATTCGGCTTTCACTTTCTTACGGCTTGCGCTTCGTATCTACTTCCCACCTTTAACCACCTCGAGTTCATGGTATATACTAGTTCATTGTATTCATGGCGCTGCGGCTCAACGCTCGCTAAACCTTTCTAAAACTAAGAAGGTTACACCCAGCGAGTATAACGTAGCAACCCTTTCTTGTCAGATAGTGCTCAATGTACATGCCAATGGCTGCTAATGGAGATCGCAGCGTGCGCGTTAACTAAAAGCCGAATCCTCCTGTCTCTCATTCCCCATTAACAACCATTGGCATGTACATTCAGCACTATTTTCTATTGTTCAACAACGAACCGAAGACATCTCTCACAGGCACCACCTTGGAGGTCAAAGTGTTATTCTTGTTACATACTACAACGGTTACGAGGGACGAATGGGTGTCGTTATAAGGAGTTTCGCCCCTAAAAAGTTGTTAACGATTTAGAGTATGACGTACTCGACTATGGGAGAGCACTTAGCCGTCACGTAGGCCTCGCACTTGATGAGGCTCTGGCGACAAAAATCTGTGTAGCCGTAACAAGTAGACTGTTGCAAGGAGCACGTACATCTTTCTATATGCGCACAACGAGTTAAACATGGCAACTTTTTTTTGTGGTCAGATAGTGCTCAAAGTGCCTCTTTAGTTAGCCTTGAATTCAAGGCACTTTTTATTGGATATTAAGTCACCGATACTTGTGTCTGTGTGTTAATTCATTGCAAACTATTATCTTTTAATTTATAATTAACGTAGCTATTAGACTAACAGATTAAAGCCACTTCATGTCTAAGTGGGCACCACCAGAGAAGAGCATGTTTCCGATATCTTTGAAGGGCAAAAGCCGGCTTCGCTATTGCTGGCACAGCGTTGCGGGAGCTTCCACTTGATTTTTAGCCTCCTTGTGAATAACTATGATCTCTAACCTGATAGTTCGATTATTATTCACTTTGTCACAGATGTAGAAATGGCGAAACCTATAAAATGTTTGGAAATAGACTGGTGTCGTCACCAAAAAGGAAAAAAGTAGGCTGATCTTGGCATACTCGTTTGTTTAAAGTAAAAAAAGAAAGAAGATGTTTCGTAACGCCTAAAGGCTTTAGCGTTTTCTATTTTACCAGTCCTTACCCTGGGGAGAATCCGCCAGTATACCAAGACGTCAATATCAGCTGTCGTAAGTCACTCGCCAATGCTCTTCAATGTAGGCAGACAACTATGACACACACTGCCACGAAATGTATCTATAGATCAAAGGCATATTACACCATGTGGCATCATATATGTTTTTTTATCTTTCATAACATTATTTATTCACTATCTTAACCAACAGCTCAGGTCAACATGCAAATTTATATTTCGCACAAAGATTTCACCAAACTAAAATAACAGTGAGAGCGCATAAAACATGAACGGTGCATTAGGACAATTAGCGACCCCCCCCCCTACATCTATGTTCTGCATATGTTAAGCGTTGTCACTGTTGCCATGATATCTTCAATACGTGTAGTCACTACGTAGTCTTACCTGCGCACCTCCTGTTCGATCTAATTTAGAACGATGGTGCTTTACGCCGAGGTCTACCGAAATTTCATTGACGTCATTTTCGTCACAGATGTGACGTCGGCAAAATGCACGCGGACAGGTGACAAACAACAACACAAGAAAAAGTTTTCTTCGTTAAGATGATGTGGGAGAGGAACCCATGACCTATAGTTTTGCGGATGGGAGGTGCCCGGTGCTCTACCCAGTGCTTTACCGACGTTCATGCATGAGGCTCCACAAGCACAATATATATCTCTCGCGTTGAACTTGGTCAGCGGGGGGTGGCGTCGCCATCTGGTATCTCTGAAGCATTGCATCGTGACACTAACGACCACATACGCAGAGCGCTTAGAAAGTTGCAGTGTTCGAGGCAGTGAGAGATGGAAATGTGTTCCCACGTCCACTGCTCGAGCTACACTCTGCCGCATTTCTGAAGAGCTGTGCGGTATACGCAAAAGCACGGGCACAGGTCACCGTATTGCCGGAGAGCGCACCTCTGCTCCGATGACGACACTTTGAGTGCGTATCGATTACCAGTGTTGTGTTACCGCTGATGCAATCTTTCAGCGGGATTCAGCACATGCTGTGTCCAGACGTATGTTAACTACTGCAGCCACCACAAAGGTTAAATCATGATGTCTGGCATTGGATGGAGTTGAGCTACTATGCGTAAACGGTGATGCATCCACGTCAAATGGTGCTGTTGCTGCCAAGCACCAATACCATTCTGCAAGCGCTCATACATTTATACGCAATACACAATCAACTATACACATGCAAAGACATGGTTCACTGTCGTGCTATGCCAATCCCTATGACAAAGGAATCGACTGTTTTTTTTATTAATATGACGAGTTCCCTGCATTGTCTATTACTTCTGAAATCAATATTACAACTCCGAACCGAACACTTATATTGTGCTATCGATGCGAGGGCCAGATTCAAGAGTACCCATATAAAAATCTCGTCGTGTGACATCGTTCCTCACATCAACCATGTTCATTTCAAAAAATTCACTTAGTCACACTTTTTAAATATCAACTAACTTGCTTGTTTCTCACTCTCCTCGTGTAAAACCCTGTGTACAGGGTCTTCGAGGTATTTTCCATAAATGCACGCATATGCTGCTTTATTACACATGTCGAGACGTCTGTAACGTGTCGCTTTCAGCTCCAGCGTAACCTTAATAACCTTGCATTTTTTGAATAAAATGTAATTTAGATATACTAAACATGTTATGTCAACCCTATAACATAGTTGAACTAAAGGCAGACATTCAAGACAACCTTGCTGAGGCTTCTATGGTGAATTAAATGACTACACGCACTAAAAAAGACTACAGCTCTAAAGCAAAAAGAAAACATGCTCTAAAGAAAAAAAATGCTCTACAGATATTCTAATTTGCTTATGCTCAACCCATGGTCCTTTGAAAGCAGAGTACGTTAATCTCAATAAGGGGAGGTCGACCCTTAGCACGTGTAATTCACCTTTGCCTTAACACCACAGTCAAGAAAATTTTCATCTAAAGGGTTTTTTTTGGCGCATATCCGCGCGTATAAGCTGGGAATGCTAAATAATCAGTCCTCGAAAGAACAACTTGCGGAGTTCGCTCAAGGAATATAGTGAGAGCGACGCTTGAATTCTTTTTGGACTGAAACCACGGCTTAAGGCGGCAGCCAAGCTCTTCGCGAGTTTCTCTAGCAGAGTGCCTCTGGGGCTGGTGGGGCGCTGCCACCGCTCTGAAGCGTATCCGCCTAAATCCGGAAGTGTGGCCCTCACAGCTCTGGTGGCCCGCGCGCCCAGAGCAGCCGTGTCAAAGCTGCGTGCACCCCTTCTTTCCAGCCTTGCCGTCCTCTCTCCGTCTATCTACGTCCTCGCAATCCGGGACCATCGATCACTGCGGCCAAGTCCTCTCAACTTGCGCTCCCCCCATTCACTACACAATGCAAGCCAGCCAGCACCATCTACAGCCACTGCCTGTCGACTTTTCTACCCCCTTTCCAGCGCGTCTCTTAGCTACCACTCGTGTATCCCACGCTATTTACTTCTGATTTGACCCGTCTGTGAGTCAGCAAGGCAAGCGCGCAGGAGGGATAACGTGAGCACGGCTCTTACCCCCCACTCCCCACTTCTCCCCCTCCTCGCAACCCAAGAACAGTAGTTTTCGGCATGTGGTATATCCCGAGCCTCCGACAACCGCAACCCTCCTCGCTCTGCAGTCTTTGTCTCGGGTGCGTACACATATCTTCCATTAGCAGCGCCGTGTCGGTGGCTGGCCTTACCCTCCGAAGCAGGGCAGTCGCCCTACTGCTAGCAAGCCTCGTAATGACAAATGCCCCGGGTCTATACCAACGCGAAACACTGCTGCTTCTTTTCGCCTGTCGCCAGAGGTCGCCAGAGCGTCGTGGCAAAGCAGCTCTCCCTCCACTCCCTACCGTGCCTCAGCAGGCCATGCTGAGCTACACGCTAGCACGACAACACCTCCCTCCACTCTCCTCATCACATGCCACAACCACCCAGTCGCAATGGACTGTTACGAACGTCAATAACTTGTCGACGTCTCAGATGCTTACCTTCGTGTTTCCAAGGCGAATGACCTCGGCCGCAACGGTCTGCTTTGGGTCGAAATGGAACAAGCTGGCTGCGCTGCAAGCGAGTAATCGACAACGTCTCGCTTAACCGCAAGTGCCGCCAATCTCTTGTATACGAATCGTTCAAGCTGCCAAGCTGCTAAATATTGCGTGTTTCATGTTGTCAAGTCACGGCAATGGTTCTAGAACAATCAATCACACGTTTACGTCACTGTAAATGTAAAGTTCCCTTCGTGAACGCACTAGAGCATTGTGGAACGAGCGCAGTTGGCATGAAAAGTTATTTCCTGTTCCATCGAATGCTCTTATACTTCGATCACAACTAACGCATTACGTGTGTACTTATAATACAAGAAAAAAAAACGATACTCATGAACCAGTAAATTACGTAGAAACGGCCATAGCGATTTATTAGTACAGAGAACTCTGGCACTGCGATCACTTGGAAGTGATGGCTCGCACATGAATTTGCCTAATCTTGCGGCATCGAACTTGTGGCACTTGCGGCATTAAACGCACTTCTGGTTTGCTTTATGTTTGAGGGTTCTCTTTTGTTTTGTATAAAATAACGGATCTTTGTGAGTTTCCTGAGCCGATATTAATTAGTGAGCCTAAAGGGGTCAAGGTTTTTGAACTGGAACTGATAAACGTTTCCTGATCTTCGTCTTACGACAGAGCGGCTGCAGGCCACGTGGAGCCAAACGGAGCCAAACGGAGCCGAAGCTTAGACAAATCCATACCCTACCTATACCATTCACATGCTTCCTGAAGTGCCGTGTGTTGCAGCTACATGGCACCGAATTTCCCTCAACTATATTGTCACCTTATAGAATCACCAGCAGTTACTGAAAAATACTCGCCGCTGGCTGCCTTGCCTCTTAAAAGCCATTTATTTTATGACAAAAACGCATTTTATGCCACCGTAAAACGTTCACTCTAAAAAAAAAATGAGCGGAGACAGTGGCTTTACCTTTGCTCAGCACGTATATCTATTATGTTCCGAGTTCAGACAACCAACTTTCGCTCAAAATTGTTCCTTTCGGACCTTGACCAGAACGCTTTCCTGCTCTCTGAATTTCGAAGTACCATAATATTTCCGCGCACTACATTCGCACTGCGGATATGACATGACCTTGCTTTATTTGAACATTCAAGTAATATGTGTTTTGTTTTGTTACCTAGGGAAGATGGCTTATAAGCACTAATAGATTGGAAGCAGTGTAGATTACCAGAAATATGCCTGAAAATAATTTTTCAGCGATATTAAATCCTGTATAACAGCAAAAAATGAGAAACACGAAACGCGATGCAAATATTTACAGCATAGTGGATGATCATACGAAGTTAAACAGATGAAATGGCTGAACTGTTTTTTCATGTGGTCGACAGCAATAGTATAGTGGTCTTCCGAATTGTTAAACAAGTTTGTGTAGCGCAGTCAGAATAGGAGCGTAATGTAATGTAAGACAGTGTAACGGGAATGTGACGTAATAGCAACGTAATTCATTCATCGGCTCTTTCTCCTATTTTATCTTTCCTAACTTGTATTTCTTCCCAGAAACCAAAAACTGAACTGAGTGCTGACTAGAGTAGTTATAAACGTCCTTCATGTTATAAATTGTTTCGTGCTCAGAAGACTCACAGCATTGTAAGAAGCATTCACATATTTGCATAATAATTTGCTCACTCAATTTCTTTTCGTTTCCCACTTTCTTCTCTTCTACCTTTTTTATTCCACCGCTCTAAACTGCCTATCTGTAGGCAGAGCAGCGCGTACACGAGAAGGAGATGGTGTGCATCTTATACACTTGCGGATAGGTATATACAGCATCGTTTCGCGATCTTCTTCTTTCAGTGTTTCCTTCCACTCACGAAACTACGCACTTCGTAGTGGCGGAGATGGTCGCAAAGGGACACGCACAGCCTCATCGTCATTGTCCTCATGATCATCACCACGGCAGAGTTGGTCGTCTCGAGGCAACTTCGCCCCCCACGAGGATCGGTGGCCATATGCAGTGGGGTTGCGGCATTAACATTCGCCCGATGTCTCTCCCTGGGGTCCGAGCGTCCGTAAGTAATCACGCTGTCCTCCTCCGCGGGCTGCCTTCATTAACCCCTTGTCGACCATAGCGACGCACTACATCACCCCGAGCTCCACCATTTTCTCGCCGACGTATATGATGTTCCCACCGCTTAGAATCCATCGCCGTCCGCTCTTCTGTTATAACTAGCGTAGTAGACCAGAGCTGCGGAACAACCGAGACAGCCTAAAAAGCGTATTGGATTTGTTTTACACGGGCGGGTTTGGGATAGATTTGGGCGATACTTCAGGTCCAGGAACCTTTTTTTCACTGTTTTTGTTGTCTTTTTTGTTAATAAGTTGCACTTGTGGTTTTCTTCTCCAACGACTTGCCCCTGTCGTTCGGTAATGAAGCGTGGCGTTTAATTACACTGCCTTAATTTGCCTTAATTATGAAGCAGCCAGCGAGGGCACAGAATACCACATCAAAATCTTTTTGTGTCATTTTATCTTAGTCTTAGGAACATGTTTTCATTCGGGAGCGAAAAAGAAGTGAGCCGCAGATGACTGGCAGCGCTGCATGTGCTATACCACTGTACGGTCAAGGGAGTAAGCGGTTACTGTGTGTTAAGGGTCAACAAACTGCGCAGCTGCTGAGAGAGAGTCAGTGATATTCGATGATCTCCGAGAGTTGTCACTACAAAACGCTTGCCTGCGGCGATCCCTCATAATTGTCGGAAACGATCCACACTACAGTAACTGCAATTCGCTTTTGACAAACTTCACTTTCGACAAACATTGACAAAGTTCACACGTAATCTGAAAGCAATAATATCAATTTAATTAGTAGGCTTAGATAGCATTTGCCGATTTTAACTTCGTCCACAACTGTCGTGGGGGCTCGATTGCTCGATGCGTTGTTTTAGCGCGTTCCAACTGCGTTCTATAGTCAAGACATGGATCAAGCCCACCTTGTACGTGGGTTACATGGGAATGCTAATCTTTTTTTCCAGTCACAACACTCACCTCCTGAAGATAACCTGACCGAGTAAGTTCAGTAAGTTTAACGTAATAACATGCATGTTAACATTTACGTCATCATTGATCCTCTTAGCTCTCTCACTGGATTGTGACTTCCAGGTGTGTTATGGCACGGACACCTAGAAATATTAAGTTCTGTGTGGTATACATAAAGAATTTTCCACTGAGTATGGTGTTGGACAATTTTTTGAAAACCCACTAAAATAAATTAAAATAGAACCTAAAAAAAGGAAGTGCTGCAATTTTTATAAGATGCATATGAAATAGAAAAAAACGCTTACTACAGAAAAGAGCTGACTTAGTGATAAGTATTTCAGATTAATATAGTGGTGATCGAAGCGCACGGAAATTACATAAATGAGCAGATTGGCTCGCCCTAGTTGAACGAAGGTACATACCGTTTGGGAGGGGGGGGGGGGGTCACACGTCGTTTACTCTCGGGATTCGGCAGCATGGATGGATAGATTGATAATGGATGGATGTATGAATGGGTATCATTAGCATTCTCTTTATAACGAAACCGTCAGTAATTTGTCGTCAGGCTCGACAAATAACAACAAAAAACTTTTCAAGGCGGCCTGACGCTTTAGTTCATTACTTTGATTAAATCTACATCACCAAAAAATTGATAATTCACAGCCCAGTTGTCTACCTTCTACGGCTAAATAACGTTTTTTTCTCCACTACATATTTTTGTCCTTTATATCTAGTTTTTCTGCCTCTAATACTTTAACCGTCTCTTTTATATATCTATCGCTGGCATGTTCAGCATTCATTGTTGTTCTTAAAACATAAGGATTCATGTTGGCTCCTCTGCAAGCGCACACGTCAGTATGAGAACATAAGCTGTCGTTTCTTCCCCACAACTACCTAAAGTTCGATTCATAAGAACGTGTTTTGAGGCAACCCGAATCTCGGTAAAAGCAATAAAGCACTTCCCCCTTAATTTATCATAAAATGCCTCCTTCGTTATTTTGTTTTTACGCTTTCTGTAGTTACTCATATCCGGTTTTTCGGTAGTTGCTCAGAGCTGCATGAAAGGGTAGATAGTATGAGCGTCCCCGGAATAATGGGACGGTGACATGTCTGCCACTAGGCTCGAAGAAATAAAAAAGATGAAAATAAAACTTTCTGTTGATGTTGGCCTAATGTCTTATCTACTTCAATTAAGTCGATCTTATTAAAACAAAAACGAATATGAAGTGACTGTCCATATCAGGCAGAATGACCTCGTTTTTCCCACTATTCCTGTCCTTTATCTTTACTTTCTGCCACCAATACTCTAACCGTCTCTTACTTGCTTCTATCGAGCTTTCCATGTTTGTCCATACACTCCAAGGCGTCATGTAGGCTCGCGCCCACACGTATACCTGGGTGGCTATCGCCCCATTCAATCAGAGCATGTTTCATTATTTTCCTAGCTACCCACAGCATGTATATTGCTATTCTTCTTAACAGCATCTCGCTTTACGAGTACGCTTTCTAAGGCAACCCGTACTCACCTCGAGCAGTAAAGCACTTCCACATGAATTATTATAAAACCTCTTCCTCCTCTTTTCGTTTGGCCCTTTCGGTAATTACCGAGAGCCGGCTTTTTTTTGTCAACGCTGTAATACAATTAATCCTATCCACCTCTCTGACTTATCGCTTAATGCTCCCTGTTGCCACATCGTGCTCACTGCCAGCCGTACATTTACTGGTGAGCCTCCTAATTCTTTTTTCTCCACATTGTGTCCACGCTCTTCCTATACAAATACCTGAACACCTTCCCTCCCATCTAGTCACCTTCTTTTTTCTAAGGCTCTCCAAATATCATTCTGCTCTCAGCTTCCCTTACTTCAATTTTGTTCATCCCATTCATCAACTTCCAGTGAGCGCCCATCACGAGGCTCCTTTGATTTACATTCATTCCTGACTGTACCAATGACTTAATGCACACCACTCAGCTCACAAATGTAAGACCTGCAACCATTACGCCCTTCCACAGACATCGAAGGACTACGTACCTATTGTATCCCCATAACGCTCTGTGCTTCATTATTGCCGCATTCCTCTTTCCCTTTGCTGCTGATGTTTTTTTTTCCTGTACCTCCATATATCTACCTCCCTAATTTATTCATACTCCGAGGTACTTGTACTCGCTTACACGCCTGGAGACGCTAGCGCCACCTAGCGTGTAACATGTTCTTCACACTGCGCTCGCTTCACACCGAACCGTTCTAATCTGATAGACGGCAACTTCTCCTGCTTTATCTGCGGTCGCCTTAGGACGCGTCGTTAGTTGAAGCTCCGGATGTGTTACAAAAAAGACGTGTGCTCACTTGCTCTACGAAAAATGGCAGCAGACGATGGTGAACAAGGCATTCATAACGTGCTTGTAGACTCAAGCTATGGCAGTCAACAACCAAGAGTCAACCTGAATTCTACCAAAGTTCAACTAATAGTTCACCTAACGCTACGTGCAGGTGCGATTAAAGACACATAAGTGAAACATTATTGTCATCAAAGCCATTTCCCTGACGTCGATAGATGCGCAGTAACCAAAGCTCGACATGACTTTTTTACATGCACCCACCACTTAAATGCAAGCGCTGCAGCACATCTAAGTTTTAGCATCATAGTGTTACGGTAGCTGAAGTACCGCCGTGCGCAAATGCACAGATGCTAGTGAGCAGTCCAGTATACACATTAGACAGACAGACAGACAGACAGACAGACAGACAGACAGACAGACAGACAGACAGACAGACAGACAGACAGACAGACAGACAGACAGATAGACAGATAGATAGATAGATAGATAGATAGATAGATAGATAGATAGATAGATAGATAGATAGATAGATAGATAGATAGATAGATAGATAGATAGATAGATAGATAGATAGATAGATAGATAGATAGATAGATAGATAGATAGATAGATAGATAGATAGATAGATAGATAGATAGATAGATAGATAGATAGATAGATAGATAGATAGATAGATAGATAGATAGATAGATAGATAGATAGATAGATAGATAGATAGATAGATAGATAGATAGATAGTCACAATGTGCCGTGAGTGGGCTAAATTGATTGATTGATTGATTGATTGATTGATTGATTGATTGATTGATTGATTGATTGATTGATCGATTGACTGTAAAACTGACCTTCCAGGACATGTTTGGCATCGTTATTAGCAAGGGTTTAAACCACCTGTTGTATAGGTGATCACGCAACGGGTTTTCTCAAATTCCAAAACTTTACAGTGCCACTGCGTGACTCGGATTGCAGCTGTGGCTGCGCACTTGGGCCGATAGTTGGCGAACCGCCTCCCGGACAAGGTGAATCGCAGCAGGGTGGCGGTAATCTCTCGGCGCTGCGCGGCACATACAAAAAATTCAAAGAATGTCCCAAGACGCACCTGAACGTCCCGAGCATGCCAATAAGGTGTCCAACGACAGCGGGGTACAGTCTGCCGAAGAGCGCTACAGCGGTCTCAGGCACAGTGATAGTGCCGAAGTTAGCAGATCTGAAGGCGGGACTGTTGATGTCACGACATCCCAGCAGATGTCCTCCGCTCCTCAGAAAGAGGATGTGGTGGTCCCTGAGAAGAATGAGGTGAGCCACTGATAAACCTCGAGCTCCTGAAACAGCGCGAGAAAGGGGCAATGATGACAGCGACGGACTGTAGAGAGCGCTTATACTCTCTGTCTACGACTTTTCTCAACTTTATTGTTGTTACATGTGTTGCAATGCGTTAGTAATCAACCATTCCATATATACCGACAGCATCGATATGAGGAGGCACGTAATACTTGAATGGACCACAAAACCAAATCTTCCATCAAACTTCGTCATGCTGGTTAATTTTCGTGCTTTCACAACGAGTCGACGGAATTTTAGTCAAGTTGGTCGAGCACTTAGTTTACAGACAACCTGATTAACGATGCAAAAGCTTTTCTGCCCTTCCCAAGTAGTAAATTTGCGAAACGCCTCTTGATCTCGGAGGCTTTTTTTTTTTGTATAGCAATACCGGTTGTCTCAGCTCCTACAAAAACCATAAAAAGCAAGATAGGGCACCACAGGAAAATGAAAAAGGCACATCGATTTATTTTTAAGCTAGGCAGTGACCTGAGAATCGGGAAATGCTGGTCCACCAGCGAGCCATCACGTAGCATGCTATTTGCATGCGAGTGTCTGCGATTCGGTGAACAATTTTGTTCCATGCTCAAATGCACGTACAGTCAAGCTATTTCTATTTGTAAAGGTTGGCGCTAAAGTTGAACGATTTGCATTAGCTCATACCTCTAAACTAGACTATGGCTGCATTCCTCTCAATACATGATGTAACACGCGCCTAGCAACAAAGCGGGACAGTCATCATCGGTGGGCGGTTCATAACCAGACTTCTAGTGCTTATTTTGCACTCAAACATCATTTTGCAGGCCCTTTTACGTATATGTATGGGCACAATGAACCCCTTGATTCTGTTTGTTTTTTTTTTTTTGCTGAAAGCATTGAATTTTAGATGATCTTGTCAAGCCTATTTTAACGAAGTGATTTATTAAAGCAAAGCTTCACTTGGTTAGATTTATTGCCGTTAGCAAAATACAACTGAAGTTTTAAAGCCTGAATACACCATCAGCATGACGTCCGGAAGAAATTCAAACGCTTACAATCCTATCTGCTCACTCTTTTCTTTCCCTATCCCTTGTTAGAGCTCTGGCTAATCACCCCGCCGTTTTTCTTTTTATCCTCCGGCTCCAAGCTTTAAAACGCTAAAGCATGTATCTACCCCACATATAGCGGAGACGCCAATAGAAATGACGTCGGACATGACATGTTGTGACACTAACACTTTAAAAGCGTTCTAGTGTTGCGCAAGAGTCGTCTTGAACAAAAACAGAGAGAAATAACTATTTATGTGTTCACGCTGGTTTAATGTCTGCCAGTGTCTTTACATGCGCAGTGAAATACATGGTTAGCTGAAAGCTTCAATGATAGCTTTATTCACGTTGGAGTGAACATCATTTGCCAACAGCCTTGTTGCTATTCGTAAACTTGCTCCAATATACCGAGTTTTATGTAGGGTGGTGCAACCTGAAACGAACTCAGCGATATCTAACATGGCCGCTATAAGAGTGCACTGAAAATGGTGCCCACGACATCCCGTCTAAATTTAGGGTAGTTAGTGGAGGGCAGAACACAGCCTACAAACACAACTGGAGTGTATTGTCACCATCGCGCAAATGATCCTCCCCCCTATTGATTTGTCTTGATAAACTGTTTCAGCGAGCACTTCTTAGCCAGAGCGACAGAGTACTTAGGCAGTGAAAAATTTGACGTTCAAATTTTCATCATAATGCAGTAATTACCCTAGGACAATACAAAACCTCAATGAAACCAACAATTAAGAACTTCATTTGCTTTCGCTCCGCTGCGGTGGTCTAGTGGCTAAGGTACTCGGCTGCTGACCCGCAGGTCGTGGGATCGAATCCCGGCTGCGGCGGCTGCATTTCCGATGGAGGCGGAAATGTTGTAGGCCCGTGTGCTCAGGTTTGAATGCACGTTAAAGAACCCCCGGTGGTCGAAATCTCTGGAGCCCTCCACTACGGCGTCTCTCATAATCATATGGTGGTTTTGGGACGTTAAAGCCCACATATCAATCAAATCACTTCCTTTGCTTTCCACTTCCGTAATCACAAGTGACGTGCCGAGGAGGGGAACATGCGGTGATCTTAGGCTTTTACGCTTGAAATAGGAGCCACTGGAACACAAGCGCCAAGACACAGACCGGCGTAGTGACACGCAAAGTAGAATAGCTATGATAGCGTGACACGCATTCCAAATTGGGACTTACACAAGCTGATAATCTGCGCGGAGCCTATATAGGTGGGCTGTTTCTTGGCCGCTGCGGAGCAAGAGGTGTGGACACTCCAACTGACACTCTTGAACAGCCGGCCACATTTCTTGTGCTGTTTACACAGCGCTCCTCTGCGAAACTTCGGTATGCTGACGTATGCTGAGACGTGTCATTCTTCTAGCAATCTTCGTAAGTTCGTAATTACAGCTGCAAGGTACGCTGCAGTGCGCTGCGTGCAGGATGGATGGATGGATGGATGGATGCTATGAGCGTCCCCTTTATAACGGGGTGGTGACAAGTATGCCACCAGGCTCGACAAAAAAAAAACCTTTTTTCTTTTTTGATGTTGGCCTAATGCCTCTACTTCGATAAATTCTATCTTAATGGAAAAAAGGTAAATTTTCAGCTTAAGTTCTCTGCCATTTACGGCACACTGTCCATATTTTATTTTTCCAATATTTATTTTTGTCCTTTCTCTCTAATTTTCTGCCACCAATACTCTAACCGTCTCTTACTTATTTCAATCGCGGGTGTGTTCAGCTTTCCATTGTTGTCCCTAAAACCCAAGGCTTCCTGTAGGTTCGTGCCCAAACGTACACCTGGGTGGATATCTCCACATTCAATCAGAACATGTTCCGCCGTTTCCTTATCTTTCCCGCAGCATGTGCATTGTTCTTCTTCTTTACTGAATCTTGCTTTATAACTACGCGTTCTAAGGCAACCCGATCTCGCTTCAAACAGTAAAGCGCTTCCCCTTGAATTATCGTAAAATGCCTCCCTCCTTATTTCATTTTTGCCCTTTCGGTAGTTACTCAAAGCCGGTTTTTTCTCCATAGCTGCCATCCAGTAAATCCTCTCCGCCTCCCTGACTTTTCCCTTAACGCTCTTTGTTGACATATGGCTCACAATACCAGCCGTATATTTACTAGTGAGTCTTCTAGTTCTTTTTCTCCACTGTGTGTCCACGCTCTTCCTATACAAATAACGGAACACCTTCTCTGCCCATCTACTCTCCTTCATATTTCTTAGCCTTTCTTCGAACCTTATTTTGCTCTGCGCTTCCCTCGCCTCAAAACCTGCCCACCCCATATCGCCCTTTACAGCCTCGTTTGTCGTCTTCCCGTGAGCACCCAACGCGAGGCGTCCCACAGTCCTTTGATTTACATCCATTCCCGATTGCACCTCTGCCCTCATGCACACCACTGAGTTCCCAAAAGTAAGCCCTGGAACCATTACACCCTTCCACAGACCTCGAAGCACCTCATACCTATTGTATCCCCACAACGCTCTGTGCTTCATTATTGCCGCATTCCTCTTTCCTTTTGCTGCCGAGGCTTTTTCCTGTACCTCCATGTATCTATCACTCTCATTTACCCATACTCCAAGGTACTTGTATTCGCTTACCCTCGGTATTTCTTGGCCTTGTATGGACACCGTCTGATCACAGGGATCATTGAATACCATCAAACCATACTTCGTTACACTGAATCCTAGTCCAAGAGCTTCACCTTCCCTTCCGCATATATTCGCCAGCTGCTGTATATCATCTCGACTGTCCGCAAATAAGACGATATCGTCCGCATAAAATAAACCTGGAAGCTTCTGCTCAATCATCATGCCGCCCTGTTTGTGTGACAGATTAAAACCAATGTTGCTACCTTCTAGCGCTTTTTCCATACTCACCATGTACAGCATGAATAACAGTGGGGACAAAGGACATCCCTGTCTCAGACCCCTGCTAACCTCAACGTTCTCTTTGCTACGCATTCCTTCCCACTCTATGCAAACTGTATTTTCTCGGTATATCTCCCTCAAAAGCTGTATACAGTCGTCGCCCATGCCCATTCCTTTCAGTATATCCCACAAAATTTCCTGATTAACGTTGTCGTATGCCCCAGTGATGTCTAGAAAAGCCACGTACAAGGGCCTATTCTCTATTTTAGATATTTCTATACACTGAGTGAGAACAAACAGGTTATCGTCTAACCGCCTGTCGACTCGAAATCCGTTCTGAAAGTTCTCCCAAAATATCGTTATGTTCGGCCCATGTTTCTATTTTCATTTTTACTGCTTGCATCGCCAACCTGTATAGTACCGATGTAATGGTTAGTGGTCTATACGAGCGAATCTTGTCCTTTTCTCCCTTGCCTTTATAGATTAAGTTCATTCTACTTTGTCGCCAACTGTCCGGTATTTGTCCGTCCTTTAAGCTTTTTTCTACTGCTTTTAACAATGCTTCTTTAGTGTTATGTCCTAGTTCGTTAATGAGGCTAACGGGAATCCCATCTAAACCCGCGGCAGTGCGCTTTGGAATTTTTCCTTCGGCCTTTTTCCAGTTGAAATTATCTAGTACTAGCTCTTCCTCTGTTGCTTTCTCCGCCACACTTTTACTCACTGAGGAGATCCCCTGGACGCTCTTTTGAAACGAATCGGCTGTTACCTTTTGGATGTAACCTAGCGCTTCGTACCCTTCCAATTGATTTCCTCCTTCATCTAGAATATGTTGTTGCGTTGTGACAGACTTCCTACCTAGCGCCTTTATGTGGCTCCAAAAAATCCTAGGCGCGGCCTCCTTTTTTTCGTGTATCTCTGTCATCCAGCGTTCACTTTCACCTTTAATTTTTGCCTCTACCAATTTCTGTACAAGGGATTTTTTCTCCAAATATATTTCCCATATTTTTTTGACTTCGTCCTGCGGCCGCTTCTCCTTTTTTGCCTTTCTATGCTCCCGTGATGCTTCGCGTCGCTTCTCGATCGCCTCCCGGATTTCCTTGTTCCACCAACTTTTTGGCTTCCTTTTTCCTTTCCAGCAAACGGTTTTCTTCTCTTTCCCTATCTCCTTCGTCATTAGATGTAACAGCTCCCTATACTCCCAGTCCTTGCCTGGTATTTCGCCTACTTCTTTCTCGACTCTTGCGGCTATATTTATTATTTGTTTGTCATTTAAATACGAGCTGCCAGACTTTGATTCCATGCTCGTATTTTTAGTTTCGTATCCCATTTGTAATGTTATTCGTTTATGATCACTACCCAAGCTGTTAATGCCTTCCTCGTCTATCCTCATTTCTGTCAGTTTGTGGTAAATTCCTTCAGTCATGAGACAATAATCAATGCTTGATTGCTTGTTTCCGACTTCCCATGTGATCTGGCCGTCACATTTAGGCCCTGTGTTAACTATCTCCAGACTATGTTGCTCGCAAAGATCTAGTAATAACTTCCCATTGGTGTCTGAATATCCGTCAAGGTCATGTATGTGGGCATTCATGTCCCCTAGAAGGATGATTTCGGCCCCATTACCAAATTCCTTAATATCCGCACTCATGCAATCCACTATCTCCTGATTCTTTTCTCTGCAGTTATTCCCCGTCCACAAGTAGGCTACCCCTAGCCACGTTTCCTTTCCACCTACTGTGCCCAGAACCCAGAGGTGCTCTGAACACGTCTGTTTCACTCTAACCCATTTGGCTCCGCGGTGAATTAGCATTCCTACACCCCCACCTTTCCTTTCGAATATGGTCCTGTTACACCCTTCCCAAACATAATTTTTAATATGTGGTGGCTCTTCCAAGTCTCTAAGGTGTGTTTCTGTAACCGCATACACGCCTATCTGTTCTTTGTTTAACTGCTCCTCAATCTCTAACCATTTTGCCTTCTTTCTGCCACCCTGCATGTTTATGTAACTAATTGCGACACGCGCCTTTTTCTTTTTTCTTTTACCTTTTTTCTGGTTTTTCGCAATTCTACCTGTCAAAGCGTCCTCCTGTTTGTTTTCCCCGTTACGAGCTACCCCGGACTCCGAAGGGCCCGTGAGCCCCCCAAAAAAGCTACTGCGCGTCCTGCCAGTCGCCAGCCCACCTCGTGTCCAAGCCTCTCATCGAAATGAATCCTGTCTCTTTGGAATCCACCCCACCTGTGCACTTCCCTGTTTAAATCCACTACCTCGAAACCCTTCTCTCGACTAATTCGCCATATCTCTTTGTTTGCGTCGACTACCGCTCTTTGCAGGTTGATGTTGCGTACTGGTACTTCCGGTACTGTGCATACTACAATTTGCACCTGGGGGGACACGGTGCGCATGTCATCCACCCCTTTCGCCAAGGTCGTCGCTAGTCCTGACGATTCTTTTTTTAGGACGTCATTTAACCCTCCCGCAATTACAACGAGGTTGCGATTGTTAGCTTTAGCTGCGAGTTTTTCACCCGCTTGACTCATTACTGTCCCCAGCGTTTGTCCTGGGAACGTCCCTATCGCAACTCTCTTGTCGCCTTTCACCCTTTCTTTGATTGCCGCTGCGCATCGGACTAAATTTGAGTCACCGGCGATGATGACCTGTTCAGACATTCCTTCTGAAACCTGCACCTGGCTGCTGACTAGGTGACTAGCGTGAGTCACGGCTGCTGGTTTGCTCCCTCCCTCCCTCAAAACTACTTCCCGGTAGCTGGGCCCCGTGGCCAATGTATCTGCCTTTGTCATGCCTGTTTCCCTCATCTCTCCCGCACGGTGGGTCGTCGCCATAATGCTTCCGCCGTCACCTGCGTCTTCGTTCCCCTTCACGACCTTCGATAGGCCCTTCTCGGCTGCCCGGAGCCTTTCCTCCATGGCTGACGTTTTCTCTCGCTCCTTCGCCAATGCATTCTCCAGCTCTGCGATTTTCTCCATGAGCCCACTCTGGACCGCCATCATATTTTTCATTTTCTCCTCGATCTCGCACTGTCTACACTTGGCGTCATCTTCTGCTTTCTCTTCCGCACTAATTTCCACCTTCAACCCTATCCCGCACTCTGAACACTTTACGGTCTTTTTGACCATGGCTAGCTCAGTTTACCGATGCCCACGTGTTAGAAAACTGTACTAAAATACACTGGTCTAAGCCAAAAAGAACCACAATAATAAATAAATACGCTACACTTCACAGCACCTGCGCATGCACGTGGTCGGTCTACGCGCAGGCCTCAGCCACGTGGTGGCTGGAGAAAAAAAAGACACAGTACAGAATACTAAAAAAAAAAAAACCGTACACCGTACTAGACCTAATCAAGCTTTACGCTAGCGCCTTACGTTCTCATACCGCTACATACAGAGGCAAGCTGGAAACATGCAAAAACACTTATCTGTAGCTGTCATTCCGGAGCTCTCCAAAAACACGTCCGACCTCGACGAAGGCGCCTCGAGAGCGCAGCATTACGCGACCTCGATGCCACCTGGTGCCTGATTCTTTGTGTCACCTAGAGTAACTACTGCCTATGCTCATTTCCTTCGTGTCTTGTTCCTGCCTACTTAACGTTACCTAACCTACCAGCATGTTATCTTTTGACCGCAGTCTTCCAAGTCAATGTCTTCCCACGATTTCTGCTTCATGTGTGCCCACCAACAAGTATCGCAAAAATACAACTCATTGAGGAGCTGATGGTGGTCTGATATAAAAATACTGATAAAGTATGACAGTCTCAGAAAAGATCAGAGCATTACGCGAAGCTACGAACACCGTGGGTCAACTGCGCATGTACAACTTATAATCGCTTCGACGTGTAAAAGTATTGCAGTAGTATTAAGTGTAATGTGACGTGCACAACAAACCGGAAAACGTTCAATTCACCAATGCCGGGCAACTGGTCACATAAAGCTCATTACAACTGAATAGCTATCATTTGAGTTAACTTACCAGCCTGTTCACACAATTTGTCGAAAACAAAACAAGCAGGTTTCTCTTTTCAAACATTCGTTTTTAAGGCGAAAACAGCGCACAATGATGATTTTGTCATGTACTCGTTGTTTGTATACAGTGAAAGCTAGTGATTTCAGATTTCACCGCACCGAGAAAATTTTCAAAACAACCGGATGCCGAGCTACCTAAAGTAACAAAAATAATGAAGAAATAATTGCACTATTACACTTTACTTGTCAGGATGAATACGTAAAACCAGTGCTCATCTTCAAAAGAGTACGGTAAAAGCAGCAATTTTTGTTGTACCGACTTTCTTCGCAAAGTCAAGAACCGCGGCTCAAAACTGCTGTGTCTTAAAACGAAACGTGTTCTGAACCTTTCGCTTATTACGTGCCGCCACTGCGACCACCAATACGTGACGTAAATTTTATCACCGGAAAAATGGCCGGCAACTGATCGTTTTTCTATTAGGATATAGCAAGTGAGTTTCGTGCCAACTGGCGGACCGTGACTGAACTTCTTTGTCTTCAACGGCTTCCAGCATGGTTATGATTTGTAACATCGATCGCGCATAGCTGAAAGTGAAAACGAAGCTGGCAAGCTCCACATCCGCTGTTTAATGAACCGTAATTTCTGATGGCGCAATCATAACCTCAACGCAGTTTCGAAGGCAGGCGTGCGGCCTACGTTCCGAGTCGAAACGAAACTGTTGAGTACCGCTTCTGGTGCTGAAAAAAAAAAATGGCAGCATATCCACCATGGAGAGTGATGGAGAGTGGGGTGAAGAGGGGTGAAGCATCCGTCTGTCCATGCGTCTGTCTGTGTGACCGTCAATGCGTCCATCCGCCTGTCCGTGCATGCGTCTGTTCGTGCGACCGCACGTCCATCCGTGCGTCCATCCATGCATTCGTCCATGCAACCGCCCCTGCGTCCGTCCATGCGTCCATCCGTCCGTCCATGCATCTGTGTGTCCATTCGTCCATCTAGTGAACACTCCAAGTACCACCACCTCGCATCTTTTCATCATATATTCCGCATATAGAAGCACCACCATCCTGCGGACATTCCAAGGACTAAACGAGAAGTGGCAAACGCACACTTTTTTACGGCTTGCGCTTCGTGTCTACTTCCCACCTTTAACCACCTCGAGTTCATGGTATATACTAGTTCACTGTATTCCTGGAACTGCAACCCAACGCTCGCTAAACCTTTCTGCAACCAAGGATATTACGCCCAGCGAGTATAACGTAGCAACTCTTTCTTGTCAGGTAGTGCTCAATGTAAATTAAAATGGCTGCTAATGGGGAATGGGAGACAGGAAAATTCGGCTTTTAGTTAACGCGCATGCTGCGAATTTTTTTATTGTTCAACAACGCACAGGATAAATCTCCCAACGGCACCACCTTGCAGGTCAAAGCGTAAAACATGTTACGCACTTCGACGAGGGATGAACGGATGCCGCCTTAAGGAGCTTTAGAGCTAAAGCTCCTTGAGCTAAAGCTAATAGAGCTAAAGCTGTATATGGCTAGGAGAAATTAAAAACTCTCTGGCAGCGGTGTCACGAGCGGCCTCCTTTGGCTGTAATACCTGTTACGCCTTTTTCAGCATCGTATTCAAGCATGCGCGCCATTAGCTGCGTTGTTAGTGGCGTCGTCCATCTCACCGCGGCCGGGGCGCCGAGCACGCGCGCGTCAGTTTCGCCTGACACCTTTTACATGAGTGTGCCACAGCTCTAGAAGAGCGCCGTCAGGTGGAAATGGGAAAGAGCTCGCGTTGGCCGGGCCGATAGTGCAGTCCTGACACAAAAAGAAGCCCGGGAGGCAGAGTTCCGGCAGCGACTACGCACAGATGATCCGGCAGCCCTTTGCGCCACTCTTAATTGCGAACTGGAATGCAAGTGCCGGTGGCGGTGAATCCTACAAACCACGCCGCCATGATTATCAATGTTTGCACCAGTCACATACCTTCGTCATCCATTGACGTCACGTAATACGAAATTTTGAAATTGTGAGCCTACCGATGTGGCCGCAAGCGCATCATAAGTTTAGCATGTAGTCATGTTGTTACATGACACGCATCTCATGTTTATCATGTTTGGATGTGTCATTTACCTATGTCGTTCGTTCGCGTCACGTAATACCAAATTTGGTACATGTGAAGCTAGCGAAACGGCCACGAGCGCATCATGAGCGTAGCATGTAGTCATGTTGTTACATGACACGCATTTCATGTTTATCATGTTTGCACCAGTCAGATACCTTCGTCATCATTCATGTAACGTAATACCAATTTTGGTATATGTGACGCTAGCAAAATGGCCCAGAGCGCATCATGAGTGTGGCATCATGAGCATGGCATGCGTTGTTACATGAAACGCATGTCATGACTTTCATGTTAGGATCTGTCGTTCGTGCTCGCCATGCAATCATTTCATACCATACCAGTTTTGCAACATGTCATGTGAACGAAACCACCGCAAAAGCAGCAAGACCATGAAATGTAAATCATGACATTCATGACTTATATGTCATGATTTTCATATTATGACTAGTCAAATATGCTTGTCGTATAGTCATGTTATGCCATACCAAGTTTCGTATCGATACCACTATCCAAACAGCCAGGAGAGCTATAAGTCGTAGGCGGATAGATAGATAGATAGATAGATAGATAGATAGATAGATAGATAGATAGATAGATAGATAGATAGATAGATAGATAGATAGATAGATAGATAGATAGATAGATAGATAGATAGATAGATAGATAGATAGATAGATAGATAGATAGACAGACAGACAGACAGACAGACAGACAGACAGACAGACAGATAGATAGATAGATAGATAGATAGATAGATAGATAGATAGATAGATAGATAGATAGATAGATAGATAGATAGATAGATAGATAGATAGATAGATAGATAGATAGATAGATAGATAGATAGATAGATAGATAGATAGATAGACAGACAGACAGACAGACAGACAGACAGACAGACAGACAGACAGACAGACAGACAGACAGATAGACAGACAGACAGACAGACAGACAGACAGACAGACAGATAGACAGATAGACAGATAGACAGATAGACAGATAGACAGATAGATAGATAGATAGATAGATAGATAGATAGATAGATAGATAGATAGATAGATAGATAGATAGATAGATAGATAGATAGATAGATAGATAGATAGATAGATAGATAGATAGATAGATAGATAAGCTCAAACTCGCCGAAATTCGCTAAGAAAGGCTTCGCATTGAAAAGGGAACTGGCACGCACGTGTCTCATTTTTGTCTCTCACATGGCCGCTTTGCCTCGGGGCGCTGCATGCGCTATCGACAATGGATGGTTGGGTAATTTGGGGGCGGCGCGTATAGGCTACGCCAGTGCTACAGAGCGCCAGACTTCGTTGAAAAGATGTCATGAATGAGCCCGGGACTGCTGATCAAGTTCGTTCATTTGAGATGTTCAATATTCAAAAATTTGTTTAACTCGCATCTGAACTATCAGGGGCGAGTTTATTGCATAGAATGCATGACAAAACCACAGGGGCTTTTCTAAAAGTTCGTTATCCTGAAATGTTCTTCAAACCGGCTTTCGGATACAAGGAGTTACCAGTAGTACATTCACTATGAAGCTCAGCGCTGTGATGAAGTATTGCCACCTGCTCTTTGTGTTTCTGGAATGTCCACCCAGCACGACCGACATCCGTATCCTTACAAAGTTTCCTAACCCTCGTCTGCTTCAGGGAGAGAACGCGTCGCCCGTCAGCCGAGTTTCGGTTGGTGCCGAGCCAGACGTGGCCTTCTTCAGCACTGTGGTGGACACTCGCTGCGGCATACTCTGGCTGCGGCCAGCGGCGCTGCAGAGGTTCTGCAAGCCACGCTTCATGCTGGCCAACATGTGCGCCATCACGTTCACGCACAGCTTTCTCACCAACGGCTGCATTAACGTGGTGCTGCCCACGCTCGAGCGTCGCTTCCAGCTACGCAGCTTCGAGAGCGCCATGATAATCAGCGCGTACAACGTGGCCAACTGCATCGCCATCGCGCCCGTCGCCTTCATGGGCACCAGCCGCAACAAGCCGGTGTTCATCGGCGTCGGCGTCCTGACTGTGGGCGTGGGCGCCCTCCTCTTCAGCTCGGTCCACTTCATAGCGCCCGCGTACCAGTGGGGTTCCGAGCTGCAGGATCTCTGTCCGGCGGGTGAACTTCCGGATGACCTCTGCCTCAGCGGGGATGTGCGCAACTACCGGTTTCTGCTCATGCTGGCGAACGCTATGCATGGCATCGGCTCGACCCCCTTTTACACGCTGGGTGTCTCGTATCTGGACGAGAACGTGCCCACCCGCATGGTATCTACGTACCTCGGTAAGAGCTTAGTGTATGTAAGTGCTACAGGTTATGAAAAAAACAAAGTACAGGCTCGAAGCATCGAGTTTGTAGTTTATGATTAAGCTGACTACACCTTGCCTAAAGCCTGACTAAACTAAGTCTAACAAACTAAGATAAGAGAGTACACGCTGCTTCCCTACAAACAGGAAGTATTCACCCAGGAAGCCTTGCTGCGTAAGCTCGAAGTGCGCTGTTTGATGCCCATGTCATGCTTAAACGTACACGTAAGGGCAAAAGCAAATCAGTTCTTCGGAGGCGTGCAAAGGGAAGAAAGGTTTTTGAAAAGGAGAATTTTTTACAGATATCTACGTGAATTTTCAGCTAGCTTCACGCTACAAATGACTCAATGATGACAATTTTCATTTATTGCAATATTAGGAAGAGTATTGATTGGTACGTGGAGCATATCACATCATAACATCAAAAATTATGTCTTAACATGGTTGGCAAAATCAATAGTTATTCGGCCATGAGTAAAAGGTTGCAATTTCGTCTATATTGTTTTGCAATATTAAAATGCAACACATGTACAATTAATCCGTCGATATTTTGTTACTATCACGCCTTCTCTTACTTCTATTCCTTCCTGTCCGCAAAGTTCTGTTTGAACCCTGCTAATAAATGAGGTACCCGTTATTCTGCTTACTTGTGGAAATGACAAATTTTTGTACCATGTTGTAACGATTACAGAAACGTTCGTGCCTTTTAATGGTAGAAAACTTTAGCAAGGTGCATGGTTAGAAGAAAAAAGAGGAAGGGGAGCTTTTAAGTGATTGTATTGGTAATTTTCAATATTCATAGAGTCAGCCAGCGGACGTACGTGGCAAAACAAAATGTCGACTTTTCTGCGCAGCCTAGAGCTACACTACAGTGAGAGCCAACAATTATTTTTTTTTCAGGTTTGTTTTCATGTATGGGTGTCCTGGGTCCCGGCGTCGGGTTTATGGCGTCCGGCTTCTTCTTGAGACTCTATGTTGACATCACGAGAGACATCAAACAGTGAGTATGCGCTCCTATATCTCTCACCTATTTGAGAATCAGGATGTGCAAGTCCAGGTGATGCGGAATACAGAATAGCTGCATCGCAAACCTCTGAAGGAAGTGCTAGGAAGCGCAGTCCTAGAGTCATCTTACAGAACAGCCCACTCTCTAGAAATACGGGGCTGATTACTCCTCTATTTCGTGACTGAAAATCTCTCAAGGTATATAGTGGAAAATTTCACAACTGGTGAAAATTATCCAAGCTGTAGATTATACTTCAGCTTAGCTGACACTCCTTCGAACGGAAAAGTTTTTGTGAAAATGGCGATGCAGGACAGTGAGGCGCCCGTTGTTTTGATCGCGTACACCAAGAAATTGGTCCTAAGAATATATCCTAAGTGGTTGCTAATGTGATTACAACTATAGGCGTAGATTCTGGGGTTAAAATACATGTGTGCTGAAGTACCACAAGAAAAATGAGGATTCTTTGAATTCACCGAATAGATCGCGGTCACCGTGCTAGTTATGCCTGCATTTGCAAATAACCTGAAACATCTGACAGGATTGCGCTAACTACAGCAAGACACTCTACATGAATCTGTCTGTGATAAGCCATCAATTACCGTTTTTGGAAAATGAATAAATACTGCAGCACACACAGCGATTTCGAAATTGTTGAGATGTCCGTTCACTCGGATCAAATGTAAATGCTTCTTCTCAACATTAGCCAGGGGCTACCTAGTCTTATGCCCTGATTTGCGTCGAATGCTAGTACGATCTACCACCACGTCACAAACGACAATGTTCACCTCACGATGAACACCGCTGACAGCAACGATTTCAAAATAAACGCAAAAAAGTTGGGATGGCACACTCAGCGACCGGAACCAATTATAGTCAAATATTCTATTATATGGTATTATTTTAATAATTAAATACGCACTGTGACGTCACCCAGACCTCCAACCAGGTGGCCCGTCATAGCTTCTCGCGGGACGATTCAGCAGATCGCGCGAAGTATTGTGGTGTGTAGAACATCCGCAACGCCACATTAGAGTCACATTATGTGCGTTGCAATGGTATATTAGGGGCTTATTTGTCTTGCAAGTGTCAGTATTGATAAGATATGGCTGGGGGATTCGTTGTTGTGCAAAATGTGGTAAATTAATGTCGCTGGTTCTCTATGTTCTGCTGTATGTACTGCGTCTGACGTTGTTCGAGCATGAGAATGACTATAATTGAGCAAGACCTAATGCAGTATTGCGCTGCTGACACATGTGCAGCCTCGGCCTGACTTCAGGCAGCGCCATCTGGGTTGGAGCATGGTGGATCGGGTTCCTGGGGTCTGGACTGGTGCTGCTCACCATTTCCTTGCCGTCCATGCTTTTTCCCAAGCACATGCCGAGTGAGAACCAAGTGATTATAACGTCCGCTACATACTATTGATACCTGAGAGCAGATAAAAGCCTACGCAAGTCCGTTTTTATCAGTAGTTGGCATCTTACTATGTGTAATATCTTTATCGGTGTTATCATGTTCGTGAAATACTCGAAGTAGGTACTCTAAGTATGTGCTAAGCGGTTGCACATACTCAGAACTCAGTTGCACAATTAATGAGCTCTGTTTGATACCATTAGTTATAACTTATTAAATTAAAGTATAAAAAAGGATCTTTCTTGCTTATAGCGGAGCACGGGCTTGCTTAGGGAAAGCACATTCGACAAAAAGGACGCTCACTTGCAACTGAATTTATTCGAGAAAGCTTCACGCCAGGAAGGCGTATGTGCAGGCGCATTGGCAACACTGCCACAAAAATATTTTCTCGAATAAATTCAGTTGCACGTAAGCGTCGCTTCTGTCATGTGTTCTTTTGCTAAGCAAATCGGCGCTCTCTTAAGCAAACATGATGTCGAACCAACTAGCCCTACAGTTGCCCTTATAGAAGGAGTACTGTTCGATGGGCCCAATTTTTTTTTCAACAGAACCAGTGATATTAACATACAGCTGAGTCAACCAAAGCATTGGGGACCTTAACTGTGATTTTTCTTTAACTGTAGTTTTATGACTTCGACTTTTTCCAGGCTACTATGGCTTGTTTGAAGAGAAGAAGAAGGAGAGTCGTTTAGGAAAGCACGTCATGAAAGACGCGTCAATAAGAGAGCTGCCCGGAGCTATCTATGGAATCCTGAGCAACGTCACATTCTTATCTCTGGCGTTGGCCGGGACCGCGGATTGTGAGTACCAACCTTCAACAAACGACTCGCCCAGAGTTCGCTCACTGTTCATTCCACGCTGTATTATGCCCCCAACACGATGATGCCATTATGAGAGACGCAGCAGTGGAGAACTCTGAAAACTTAAACTCCACGATGTCATTCAACGTGGACATCAGTCTAAGCCCACGGGCCTTTTGCATCTTCGGTATCATACTTAACGCAGCGCTGACGAGGAACAACGGAGGATGAGAAAAGTGCACATATTTTTGTGAACGCTACGCAGTCCTGAGTACGCATTCGTATCAACTAGGTAAGCTTTTTTTTATGACTGAACTTTGCCTCTATCGGAATGTAGCTGCAGTGGCAGAAATTTCATTAAATGTCAGCATTCAAGCACAGCAACTATAAGACCACCACGGCTGGTGCATTGTTTCTTAAACGAGAAGGATCAATGGTGGTACGATTGCATGACCCCCGACGTTTTTGCGTGCTCATTTGACCACAAAACTACACATATATTTGAGGTTTGACGAGCAGCACAATGACAACAACCTCAAGTAGGGACAAATAAGCGTTTGGACTTCCGAAGCTCCGCCTCTAACCACTACGCCACGTATTGCCGGTCTTGTTGCTGCCGGAATACGGAGGTATTGCACAATTTCTAACGCTCACCTGGGTTTGCACTTCCTGTAAAACATATGGCAAACGAGTCTGCCGACACGGACATCGGAACCCGTACACCGCCATTAATCAGCGTCCACACGAGCCCAGAACGCAAAAATGGCTCCTTGTCCCTTCGTAGAACGCGCTCACGCTGAATGCGGAAACGTCAACACTTCCTTCGTGATCAGACCACCCTTGACCAAGTGGTGATGACGTGTGATCACTTCGTTAACTGACATCACTGGTGTGCTTTCGTAGTGACGGAATAGTGTCGTCACTAACTTTAGTGACCTGTTACGCCATAACGTAATACGGTGACATCATCATGGTTCGATAGTTTTTTGCATCATTCGTGTGGACGCCACGGCCGCGGACGACTGTCAACACCAACGGTCAGTTGAGGCCTAATGGGGCATTTAACGCTTTCGCCTTAAGACGAGAGGCCAGACGAGATGACAAATGAGTGAACAGCTGCGTCCAACATGCCGACAAGTGGGCTTGAATTCGTCAAGGCAGTGACGGCCCAGACAAAGACAAGCCCTCTTGTGCGGAAGTCATTGGCTCCAGCGTTTCTGCTACAAAGGTATCTCACCTCTTCTCGTTTCACACAGTATGAGTTCCATCTGTCTTAATAACAGCCTATTGTATTAGCTCAAAACCTTTTAATAAAGACTGACTTCGTTATTCATCGATATGGTGAAACTGCCTGACTGGTGGTACATAACTATTTCTCATTTCCTTAGCGTGTTATTGTTACTATCACGCGTCAACGGCATCTATAGCGATTCGTCTAGACGGGAGAAGCCGCATGGTTGATGCTGTTTTAAGCCAATCTTTTTCATTTCTTTTCAGACATGCTCACCAACGCAGTGACACAGATTTCGACGAAGTTCTTTGAGTCTCAATTCGCCATTAGTTCGTCAAAAGCTGCGGCTGTTTTGGGTGAGTGTTTTCCGTTACGTTCATTTAATAGCTCCCAATACTAAAATTCCTACTCTAATCACGGCTTTTATAAGAACTGTAAAGTAACAATAAACTATCATTTGTTTGTTAACCCTCATTACATCTGTAGCATTATCTGTAGCAACACTGTCTCGAATGGTCTCCACTGAAAACGCGAGTTCTCAACTGTCTACTTGGGGTCATGTAGTAGTCACCACATCCTGTGTAACTATTCTACCTAGTTATCGGGGGATAAAACCGTCGGCGTGAAAAGGGTCTATCGACTTTTCTTCAAGGTACCATCGCCATCGCCGGAGGATGTGGTGGCACGTTCCTGGGTGGGCACATGGTGACGCGCCTAAACATGTCCTGCGAAAGTATCATCAAGATGTGCCTCATAGTCAGCATTGTGCCCTGGATGTGCATTTTCATTTTCCGAAGCTACTGCCCAGACCCCCTCTTTGCCGTCAACATCCCAGAAATGCTGAAGTAAGCATGACGGAATACCACATAGTGGTACGCTGCGTTAGGTGCTATTACATTCTGCAGTCAGGTCAAGCGCTTAAACAAAAATACAAGTTTAATTAGAAGTCGTTAAAGTGAGGATTACTACGTCAACAAGGCCTGTCGCTATAGCGCCACTTTGTTAGAAAGTCAGCTATATTTTCGACGACTTGCATGTGTTCTAGTTATAATTACTAAAGAAACTTAACATGATAGAACGACATATTCCTAGCTGTTTTCTTCATTCTTATTGTGTTTTATTTTTCATTACTTGTGATGCCTTCCGGAAAATTCACAAAGGGAAGTGACTTTCACGTGAAAACAATGCCTCTTTGGTCGCTCAAAAACAAGAGAAAAAATTGGCCCCGTATCTGCATGTTAATGTGCAAATGTCGCCGAACGACGATAGTCCTGCGTGTGGAGAGAGTGAACAAAACATTTATTTGATGTTCTGCGCAAAACAATCGGCAAATTGTATTCTGGAGGCGCTGCGTTAGAGTTCCTCGAGCATGCAGTGGAGGCGAACAAGCGCTTCAAGTCACGTCACGCGTGAGACAAGAGCGCCATCTGGCAGTTTTACCGGTAAACGAAGTGCGCGGCCCTGCGACGGGCGTGCACGCCCGTCAAAGAGGTGATAAGGTGTAGAACGCAAGGCGACGGGTAGGTGCCAGCACCGCGTCGTCTCATCAAAGCGTTGGAAACACTCGCCTTTTCGTGCAAGCATTGCATGGTCAGCGCAGCGTTATAAACGCTACGGTCCTTAGAATTACTTATGTGTGCCTTTTCTATTAAAAGCCGCACATGTACAATATATACGTGTTGTTATGGTGCCTCAGATATGCGCAATAATTGCTCTTTAATTGACTATAGCACAAGTATAAACGCTGAATCTTGAGCAACATTGGTGGGCGCTGCCGATGGGGTCGGCCATTTGGGGTATCGGCTGGTGCCGTTTAGTGTACCCAGTACCGTTGAGGGTGGACACACAGACAAATGTACATACAGACAGACAGATCAAAATTTTTTTGCGTCGAAGGTCCCCAAGAAAGACTATCATCTTTAAAAGAAAGATGGTGCGCCACTTCCCTCACATTGAAGAAAGCAAGGACGGACGTGGCCTGATTTGTTGCGGTGTGGAGGTTAGGGTGCTCGGCCACTCACCTGAAATTCGCGGGGTTCATCTCTACCGCGGCGGTCGCATTTCAATGGAATGGTAATACAGAAGCCCCATGCGCTGTGCGATATGAGTGCACGTTAAAAGAACACCAGATAAAATTGTCACAGCTCTGCACTACGGCGTGTCTCATAATCATATGGGGGTTTAGTCAAGTAAATCATCTGATATTTTTACCAATGGAGGTGACCTGTATCACTATATCAAGCAACATTCGATTTCTCGTTAGTCTACTGTTAACAACTCTAGGCCAAGCGCCAAACACAGACGGAGTACAGGCCATAGATGCGACATACAGTTTGCTGCACATTCTCTCATATGTATCTGCGAAAGTTCATTTACGTGCTCTTCACGTGCGCAGTGGCTCGGACCCTTTCGTGTTTCCCTGCAACGAGCACTGCAGCTGCCACAACAGCGCTTACAACCCAATCTGTTCGGTAGACGGCACCGTGTTCTTCTCCCCCTGTCTGGCCGGTTGTGAAACACGCTTGGCAAAAGGAGGAGCGAGGGTAAGAATCAATCAGTCAAAGATCCTATATTTGTTCTCAATCAATAAATTTATACCTCACAGTATTATCTAAAGAGTGTAATAGCCAGCCCACACGGGTACAAGTTCTTTTTTTTTGTGCGTGACTGGTCAGTACGTCGACTATACTATATTCACCCGCTGTGTTTACGCCAAAGAGATACCAAAGACAACAAAGGAAAAAAGTAAAACATTTAGGGATTTAACGAATGCCCGAGTCCATGCGGGCTCATAAAAGAATCGATACACTAAAAAGGGATACACATAAGCGCTGAATTACTCCAATAAATGCGTTAAATTATTTCTTTAACATTCATACAAAAATAGAGTATTAACGCTTATAAGATATATATTTATAGTCGAATGAACAATTTTCTTCCATCAAAAGCACTAAGTATCCGAACCCCATTAGAAGTATTTATATGACCCATTTTTAGCCTATTCAAATATTAAAAATATCACTGCTTGTTCTAATGTTGCCTTGTTGATATTGGTGTAAATATTCGATGCGATCAATTTTTTCACCGCCGGTAGCTATTTTTCTTCGATTTGCAACTTTGGAAAGGTTGAAAATGTTCATTCAATTTACTTTCTATTCCTTGAGATATGATATATATAAAATATTTGCAAGCATCAAACACATTAAAAGTTCTCGTGCTTATAACAGCATCTGAATTACTATCATAGTAGCAATATCATCGCCGATTCATTTGTTCTATTTAAATGGCCCATGAAGGGCAATTTTTGTTTCGTAGTCGTTGCAAACGGCACAACATACAACACTCCGGGGTTGATTTTGAGGATGGATGCCTTCATATAGATTGTGAAAAAAATTGGGAAATGCCATAAAGCCTGCGCCTTAAACAGAAAAACTTGTTACGGAAAAAATTGATGGTTTTTGCAATAGCCCGAAAAAAAAAATAATAGGAAGGATAAGAGAATTGCATCTAGGAATCCTGGACATTGGTCCGTACGTGTTGCTTTGTGTATTTGTGAACTTTACCATTGTACACTACCGTAACTGAATAGGCAAAGCGGGAAGCTGATAATAATTGAAAAACAAATGTGTATATTCAAAACGACAGCCTAGAGGAATTCAATAAGAGTGAAAGTAAAGGGGTAGACTGAGAGACGAATCATTATCAACCCCTGACGTAACCAGCGGAGGCCCCTGGTGGGTCAGCTGTGCTTGTATATATATATATATATATATATATATATATATATATATATATATATATATATAAGGGAAAGAAGTGTATACCTAAGGGCTCGTTTTTCCGTGTTTTAACACAATATTAATGAGATATAACAGACAGTAATGCCAAGGAATGTACAGGGGAAGTTATTAAAACCAATGGAATGTAAATAAGAAGAAAAGTCGATGAAGAAATTACCAACTGTGAGCAAGAATCGAACCTACGACCTTCCAATTACGCGTTCGATGCTTTAACCACTGAGCTATCACAGCGGCCCTCCCTCATTTCACTTTTTTTTGGGGGGTTTATCTATGAATTTAGAAGTAGGAGTGACAGTCAGCGCCATCTATAAGCCAAACGACGAGTGTGAAAACACTCTTATGCGCATGTTTCGCGTTACGTAGCACGTGAACTTATTATGAGCTCAGTGGTTAGAGCATCGAACGCGTAACTCGAAGGTCGTAGGTTCGATTCCTGCTCACAGTTGGTAATTTTTTCATCCACTTTTCTTTCTTCTTAATTACATTTCATTGGTTTTAATAACTTCCCCTGTACATTCCTTGGCATTACTGTCTGTTATGTCTGATTAATATTGTGTTAAAACACGGAAAAACGAGCCCTTAGGTATACACTTCTTTCCCTTATTTCATTGAACGGGGGACTCGTACTGGCAGACTTAGTGTGTTTAGGTTGTATAAGAGGGACAATTATTCAGCTGCCCGCTCATAATAAGTTCACGTGCTACGTGACGCCAAACATGCGCATATAAGAGTGTTTTCACACTCGTCGTTTGGCTTATAGGTGGCGCTGATTGTCACTCCTACTTCTAAATTCACAGATAAACCAAAAAAAAAGTGGATGGAGGGAGGGCCGCTGTGATAGCTCAGTGGTTAGAGCATCGAACGCGTAATTCGAAGGTCGTAGGTTCGATTCCGGCTCACAGTTGGTAATTTTTTCATCCACTTTTCTTTCTTCTTATTTACATTCCATTGGTTTTAATAACTTCCCCTGTACATTCCTTGGCATTACTGTCTGTTATATCTCATTAATATTGTGTTAAAACACGGAAAAACGAGCCCTTAGGTATACACTTCTTTCCCTTATTTCATTGAACGAGGGTCTCGTACTGGCAGACTTGGTGTGTTTAGGTTGTATAAGAGGGACAATTATTCAGCTGCCCGCTCATAATAAGTTCACGTGCTACGTGACGCCAAACATGCGCATAAGAGTGTTTTCACACTCGTCGTTTTGCTTGTAGATGGCGCTGACTGTCACTCCTACTTCTAAATTCACAGATAAACCCAAAAAAAAGTGGATGAAGGGAGGGCCGCTGTGATAGCTCAGTGGTTAGAGCATCGAACGCGTAATTCGAAGGTCGTAGGTTCGATTCCTGCTCACAGTTGCTAATTTTTTCATCCACTTTTCTTTCTTCTTATTTACATTCCATTGGTTTTAATAACTTCCCCTGTACACTCCTTGGCATTACTGTCTGTTATATCTCACATATATATATATATATATATATATATATATATATATATATATATATATAGTCCAGTAGATCCTCCGTGAGCGGTCACAACGTGCTTTATTTCGACGTTTCGGCCTAGAGTCTGGCCTTCATCAGGATGTATATGCAACGCTACGGGCACTCAACCACCATGCCTGCCTATATATATATAAGAGCATCGAACGCGTAATTCTAAGGTCGTAGGTTCGATTCCTGCTCACAGTTGGTAATTTTTTCATCCACTTTTCTTTCTTCTTATTTACATTCTTATTGGTTTAGTAACTTCCCCTGTACATTCCTTGGCATTACTGTCTGTTAGATCTCATTAATATTGTGTTAAAACACGGAAAAACGAGCCCTTAGGTATACACTTCTTTCCCATATATATATATATATATATATATATATATATATATATATATATATATATATAATACAAACTCACGCACGAACATACGTCGTTGAACCCTCCCACAAATAAAAATTTGCCGGTTACGCCACCGTTATCAAATAGCTAACAACCTGTTTGATGATCAATGTGTCGTGGTCTTGATCTGTTTGACACATTCCTTGTGCTTTTACCCTATTCTTCTAGTGTTAGGTAACCAGCACAGTCGATCAAATACAGCATGTGTTTTACAAGTTCTGGGTGGGAAAATCGGGAAGTGATTCACTTCTAACGGTTATCCTTACGACACCTAGTCGCCACTTTCCTGTTGCGTGGCAGCTTGGGCTAGTTGGTATGGCATGACGACAGTTAGCGCTCGTGTCTTTCGTGTCCTTCTTGTCTCTGTGTCGTCGTTTTGTTCTCTCGCTATAACTATCGTTTTCCTGTTGCGTTATTTAAGCAATCCTGACACAGACAGTCCACCGTGCTTTTCGCTTTCCACACACAGGTGTACACCAACTGCAGCTGCATAACGCAACACGTACCGGAGGAGCTGCCCAACGGTGCTTTCTTCAACGTGCAAGGTCGCCGCCAGAAGTGCAATACGGGCTGCACGCTTCTTCCTTACTTCACGGCTGGGCTATTCCTGGCGCTCTTTTCAAACTTCCTCAATTTGGCGCCCCTTGCCAGCGCTTTGCTAAGGTATGGTATAGCAATAGCTTTATCATGTTTTCCTAGCTCTACGTCTCACCAAGAACAACCTTAGAAGTTAACATATTTGCTCAGTGCAAGGCTACGAGTAGTTGCGACGTAACTACGGAACTACTGTCTTATCAACTTTGAAATCGTTCGTTGTCGAAGCGTGATTAGTGATGCTGTTCGAGTAGCGGTATATCACTACACGGCCTATTAACAAAAACCTTATATAATTTATCAGTTCAGGAAATTCACCACTGGTGTCAACCGGAGTGGTCGGCACCACACAGCACCACATGATGGCGTTACCATATGACGTAGTCATGACGTCACATTATATGGCATCGTTTGTGGCCAAAGCTCAGCCGATCACTATGGTAGCGCAAAAGCAGGGGAACCTATGCAAGAAGCATACAATGTCTCCAATCCAATGTCAAATGGTCGAAGGTGGACGGGGGAGAATCAACACATTCACGGAGCCAGAAAAAAAGGCATCACCTTCGACTCGGCTAAGCTGAATGTCTAAAAAAAGCAATGAGTTCATTATCGATGTTTTCATTTTTTTTTTCAAAAATTTGACTTGGGTTTCGATTCTTATAAGTTTGTTAGCTTGTTTATTTTCTTACTGGCCTTACGACATTTAGGGTTCAGAAAACTTCACACCCACGCATGATATGGCAGGTGGTGTCATCCTCTTAGAATGTTTTTTCTCCCCCCCCAGGGTGGTCACTCCTAAGGAGCGCTCATTGGCTTTGGCCGTGAAGTGGATCATAGTGCGCATCTTCGGTAAGCATAAGCATTGAAAAAACTCAGTATAGGGGCGGACATTTGTAGCTGCTCTGGTGATGGTTGAAGCGCCCTGTGGATCAGGCAGTGTGTGTCCAGCTTCGTTGACGTCAACATACGGTGCACTTCTGAGTACACGGCTTGCTTGTGGTAATATAAGGCCCCTGGTGAAGTTGCGGATAGCCGTCCTGGTTTCGGATTTAAAAGCAGCGAAACAAGAAAAGGCTGTCCTGGAGTCATGATGGACGTAAAAGGCCATAGCCGTTGCGTAGAATAGAGTGGTGGAAGCTTCTTCGCCCTGTTCGGGTTATGCGCTGGTTGTGGAGCTGGTGACCGATGGTGATAGGCACGAGGTTTCTTGTTGTTCACGGACCTCTCAAGCGAAAGCTTTTACGAATCATTACATACGTATTTTGACGACAAAACCATCACAAGAGTACCTAGGTTGCCGGCTGGTGTACCTCATGTCATCGACATCGTTCTGAGTTAGAGAACCACAGATTTAGTTGCCTAAATGTGACCATTTCTAAGACATGCAGCCGCTTTCTGACCTTAGCTGCTTCGTGTGTCGTACTTCCCACTGTACCGGGCTGCCTTGGTGTCATGTTTGTGTACAGAACCTAACAGTCAGAATGTACAGAACCGGCCGGCCGGTCGGTCGGCCGGTCGGTCGGTCGGACTATCCTAGCCAAGAGGACTTGTAGTGTTAGCCTAGCCCTGTTCTCGAGCCATAGCTACTTCTTAAGACTATGGCTTGTCAGCTATATCTTCCGTTGCTGACCTTCCGTCGGTCGGTCGGTCGGTCGGTCGGTCGGTCGGTCAGTCGGTCGGTCGGTCGGTCTATCCTAGCCAAGAGGACTTGTAGTGTTAGCCTAGCCCTGTTCTCGAGCCATAGATACTTCTTAAGACTATGGCTTGTCACCTATATCTTCCGTTGCTGACCTTCCGTCGGTCGGTCGGTCGGTCGGTCGGTCGGTCGGTCGGTCGGTCGGTCGGTCGGTCGGTCGGTCGGTCTATCCTAGCCAAGAGGACTTGTAGTCTTAGCCTAGCCCTGTTCTCGAGCCATAGCTATTTCTTAAGACTATGGCTTGTCAGCTATATCTTCCGTTGCTGACCTTCCGTCGGTCGGTCGGTCGGTCCGTCGGTCGGTCGGTCGGTCGGTCGGTCGGTCGGTCGGTCGGTCTATCCTAGCCAAGAGGACTTGTAGTGTTAGCCTAGCCCTGTTCTCGAGCCATAGCTACTTCTTAAGACTATGGCTTGTCAGCTATATCTTCCGTTGCTGACCTTCCGTCGGTCGGTCGGTCGGTCGGTCTATCCTAGCCAAGAGGACTTGTAGTGTTAGCCTAGCCCTGTTTTCGAGCCATAGCTACTTCTTAAGACTATGGCTTGTCAGCTATATCTTCCGTTGCTGACCTTCCGTCGGTCGGTCGGTCGGTCCGTCCGTCCGTCAGTCGGTCGGTCGGTCGGTCGGTCGGTCGGTCGGTCGGTCTATCCTAGCCAAGAGGACTTGTAGTGTTAGCCTAGCCCTGTTCTCGAGCCATAGCTACTTCTTAAGACTATGGCTTGTCAGCTATATCTTCCGTTGCTGACCTTCCGTCGGTCGGTCGGTCGGTCCGTCGGTCGGTCGGTCGGTCGGTCGGTCGGTCTATCCTAGCCAAGAGGACTTGTAGTGTTAGCCTAGCCCTGTTCTCGAGCCATAGCTACTTCTTAAGACTATGGCTTGTCAGCTATATCTTCCGTTGCTGACCTTCCGTCGGTCGGTCGGTCGGTCGGTTGGTCGGTCGGTCGGTCTATCCTAGCCAAGAGGACTTGTAGTGTTAGCCTAGCCCTGTTCTCGAGCCATAGCTACTTCTTAAGACTATGGCTTGTCAGCTATATCTTCCGTTGCTGACCTTCCGTCGGTCGGTCGGTCGGTCGGTCGGTCTATCCTAGCCAAGAGGACTTGTAGTGTTAGCCTAGCCCTGTTTTCGAGCCATAGCTACTTCTTAAGACTATGGCTTGTCAGCTATATCTTCCGTTGCTGACCTTCCGTCGGTCGGTCGGTCGGTCCGTCCGTCCGTCAGTCGGTCGGTCGGGCGGTCGGTCGGTCGGTCGGTCGGTCTATCCTAGCCAAGAGGACTTGTAGTGTTAGCCTAGCCCTGTTCTCGAGCCATAGCTACTTCTTAAGACTATGGCTTGTCAGCTATATCTTCCGTTGCTGACCTTCCGTCGGTCGGTCGGTCGGTCGGTCGGTCGGTCGGTCGGTCGGTCGGTCGGTCGGTCGGTCGGTCGGTCGGTCGGTCTATCCTAGCCAAGAGGACTTGTAGTGTTAGCCTAGCCCTGTTCTCGAGCCATAGCTACTTCTTAAGACTATGGCTTGTCAGCTATATCTTCCGTTGCTGACCTGTTCATCTTTGGGTAAGCCTTCTGTTCTTGTTGCAGTTTTAGCCGATGGGGCGTCAGTGTTAATAGTAAAAAGCATTTGTGGGCTGTTTGCTTTAATGTTGCGGCATATGGCAGCAACACGGGATGAAACGGCGAACACGAAATCGAAAGGACAATACATCACTTTTATTGTCTCTTTGTTTTCGTGTTCCTCGTTTCACCCGGTGTGCTCTGCCATATACAGTATTTTGAGCGTTGGAGAGTTTAAAATCACCTGTTTTTGGCGAAGAAAATATTATGACAAAATTGCACGTGGGGCTGGTTCATGCGTAGCAGAGTGCCACGGGGCCGATTTCTCATCTGAAGTCGATACAATATGACTTCTCCTCTTACGGAAACATTACAAATCGCTGCTGAACTTCGCACGCTAAACAACGTGCCGATCAATCCTTCGCGCAGCGTCTATTCCGGGTCCGCTGCTGTTTGGGCACGTGATCGACCGCAGCTGTCTGGTTTGGCAATCGATGTGCGGCCGCAGCGGTTCCTGTCTCTACTACAACAACAAGCTGCTGGCGCACAACCTGTTCTACGTGCTCATTCTGCTTAAGACGCTCTCCATCTTCCTCTACGGACTCTCGTGGATCAAGTACCGTGAGAACTTCCGCTCCGGTCGAAGCGGATGGCGAGCCGCTTGATGGAGAGAACACATGGCGCTGTATTCCCGTGGCTGCGCCCTACTGAAACCGAGTCTAGGCACAGGTGAGTAAGGCGTACTTGTATTGGATGACGCGTGCCAAGAAAAGGGGCTGCAAAGGCTTACATTCGACATCAGGAGAAGACAGTGTTCTCATGAAGGTGGCGACTTGTTGCGGTCGACAAAGCATGAATAAGCTATGTCGTCGGGCCGAACCATTCGACTGTAGTGCGAGCAGGTTAGCTATACGTCAAAGAGTCGGCTCTAATGGACGCATCAGATGGCAGACACGGGGAAGTTGTAGGGGTGAACGGTGCGTTTGGCCTCTCCATACAGGTGGAGACCTTACCATTTTCAATGGACATTTTTCTAGATGTTACGGCGCATGCGTCCTTTCCCCATCGAAAAAGTCGCGGAGCACTTCTTCAGCTCAGAGGCCTTCGTCCCGTCAATACCGGCTTTCTCGATTCCCACAAAAACGTTGCAAAAGAGCGGAAGGCAGCAATAGAAAACTCAGAAGGCAGATTTCCGGCTATAATGACTCGACCCGTCTAGTATACCCATGGAGTAAACCTCGCGTAAATTAACTAAAATATCTGCACGACAATGATTTTCTTAAGATGCCCCATTCAACATTCCAAAATAGGTCTTCTTTGGCGAGACTGATGCTTACATGGCTTAGGTAATACACAAATTTATCGACTTCAATACACGACCCACAACCATATTTGCTTTAACTATTCACCCTCCCCCTCCCCTTCTCTCGGGTATGGGTGTCTGCACCCACCTTCCACCATCCTGGCCCAAGCAAAAATGACAAACTTGCAACTCGCGCTCCAACGGCATCGCTTGTTTGTCCAGAAGTACATTTACTGAAACATTGGCTGCAGTATAAAACTTTTTTCTGCCCGGCAACAGTTCATTGATTTCTCCTGAAATTACTGCACCTCACTGGTCCGAAGATTTTATGAGGTTTTCTTTTTCGCTATTATGTTTGATTAATCTCTATACAAAGAAATCTTCTCGTGTACCAACTGAAGTAGGAGTATATTTGCACCAGTAATTGATAAAAACAATGATTACGAAAGAACAAACGATCAGTAAACATGACCTTAGAAATCGCTCTTGAAAGGTAGTTTTAGAAACGCATACCCTATTGTCGATGCGATGCACGCCACCGGCTCAAGGGCTGCCAGGCTAAGCGCTATTCGTATGTCAAGTCGATCAAGTCGATATCCCTGTTGACAGCGTTCTTCCGTCTGTTTTTCTTTTCCCTTCACTCTCTCGGTTTCTGTTAATGTAGGTGCGCATTTGCCTAAACACGACATCAGACAGTCGATACAGACGTTTTACCGAGAAAAGCCCAGCCCGAAAACATCCGCCTGCATTACTTGCTGCTCACGGCACGATAAGCGCCAAGGTACACTGTTGTTCTTCGCTTACTGCGATGCACCGGTAGGACACTACAAATAAAACAAAATAAAAAGCACCTACTGAAAACAGTTACTGTGAATCGGACCCTAACGTGAAAAATAGGGACAGTCGGCAAAATCAAAACAGCAAAGAAAACCATCTTCAGAAAATGTTGCTAGATTTTTTTTTGGGGGGGGGGGAGGGGAGAGCTTTTTCGGGAGATTGGGGAGCTAATTCCCATGACCTCAATTCAACATACCAATAACACCTGATGTCTTTTCTGTTGTTACCGTGATACTGTGACATTTCATGAAAACGGCGTATCTCAACGAACAACATCGACTGAATACGTGTGTTCATTTTTTAGTGTGAAAGCTTCGATCATAGCAAGTCCACGTAGAGACATACGCACATAGAGTTTTAAGTATTAAGGTCAAGATTTATTGAATGCCAGTTCTTTGTTGTTGTTGTTTTATTTTGCTGAAAAAAGCGCCACCTAGAAAAGAAATTTCCTTACGATGCTGTTTTTTTTTTTCAGATGGGACGTGCCTCTTCCTGTGTGCTCCCTCTCCAGCAATGCGCTCTCATAAAGAATTTATAGGCATACTTTCTGTTTTCTGTTACAATAAGTATGAGCGTACTGTTCTTTCACATGGACGTTTTTGTGTGTGGCACAGAGCTTGCACGATGGCTTGAGTCAAGTTAGCTGAAGTACTGTGGACACGTGGCGTAGTAAGAGTACTCGACAGCTAGCTGTCATTCCTTAGTCTACTGAAGCATATGTGTATTAACAGCGGAGCTGTTTAAGCCGGCTTTATTCTATCAAACGTGAACAACTTTCCGTGGTACGATGAAGTCACCGCGCGTTGCCTAGCAACCAGTTGCATAGCAGCGGCAAGGTATATGTAAACTGCATGGTAGCAATACTTCCATAGAAGCCCCGGAATCCAGTTGTTGGCCACTCGTTGCCACAATTAACAGCTAACAAAAAATAAAAAATAATGTATGACGTCACAACCAGAAGCCGTTGCGATGTCATGCATTTCCTATACAAGGCGCGAAGTTGAATTTTTTCCTTCATTGCTGAACGTTTACGTTACGTTATAAATAGGCAAACTTATTGCATCTTATGGCTCACTTATTGCGTGCGCGAGAGAAAAGAAGCATAAACATGAAAGACTGAGGAAGCAAAGTTGTTTTATTTGCAAAAAGAGTGTACTTGCAATATGCACCAGAAACATCGCAGTTGAAATTGTGACACAACTGTTCACGAGCACAATAGCGTTCCGCCCTGGCGGTTGGTTAAGGTACTCGGCTGCTGACCCGCGGGTCATGGGATTGAATCCCGGCTGCAGCGGCTGATTTTTCGGTGGAAGCGAAAATGCAGTATGCCCGTGTGCTCCGATTTGGGCGCACGTTAGAGAACCACAGGTGGTCGAAATTTGCGTAGCTCTCCACTACGGCGTTTCTCATATTCATATGGTGGTTATAGACCTTAAACCCCACATATCAACCAATCAATCAACGAGCACAATAGCATAGTAATTGTGTATTAATAGCGTAATAATTGTGCAACTCACGTTGCACAGTTGTGGTAAACCACTGCAGCGAGACAGCAGCCTTGATAATATCTCTTTTGCAACCGTAATTAATTTATATGTGGGATTCAACGTCCCATAACTATCATATGTATATGAGAGACTCTGTAGTAGAGGGCTCCGGAAATTTTGACCACCTGGGGTTCTTAAACGTCCACCCATATCTGAGCACTCTTTGGCAACCGTAGAGTACAGCGTGTCGTTGCTTAGCGTGTCGCATTCACTGTCACCAACGTCGAAGGCATGCCGGCCGCGCGCACCAGCGATGACAGTCCACAGTCACTTGTAGGAGCGGCTATCCATACACACCATAAAAACTGTGTCGAGGTGTTTTGTTTCAGTGATAGCCGTTATTGCGCACTCTAAAATTAATTTAGATTTGAAAGTGTTTTTCAGAGACAAAACACGCGTGCTCTTTGTCTCCGTTGGTGAAAACTAAATAATATCGTATTGCATGGATTGTTGCATTACGTTCGGCAAACTGCGCAGTGTCTGCCGCAAAGAACAGTAGCCGGTAATTTTGCTCGCCATGCCAGTCAGAACGATAGTCACAGTCCATTCGCAGCCCATGTGAATCAAAGCTAGTATTAGCGGTTGTTGCGAATGGAGGGAATGGAGCATTTTTTTCACTGAATTAGTGGCATGTGAAACAGCCTTACGGCTGTTGCCTTAAAAAAACGAAAATTGACATAGCACTGAGTTGTGTGCCTACAGTACTGACTATGTCTTTAGTGAACCAAACAAGTCTTGATTGATTGATATGTGGGGTTTAACGTCCCAAACCCACCATATGATTATGAGAGACGCCGTAGTGGAGGGTTCCGGAAATTTCGACCACCTTAGGTTCTTTAACCAAACAAGTCTTCCCTCTTTAGTTGATACATGTATGCTGCATGTATACGCATTCTGTACAGAGGTAGCGGTGGGTCGTTTAAAGAAGGACAAACGTATATGAATACATAGATTGTATATTGTTTCACATGTATATTGATCTGTATGCCTAAAAACGCAGTTTGGCCGTCGTGCGAGCTGAATAAGCTCCACCGTCAGTGCAAGATATAATTACGAATGCGTTACTTATACACAGGGTGGCCGTCTTAAAGAACAGCGCTTCCACAAACATGTACACATTAACGATACTATATGTACACAAGATGACCGTCTCGAAAGACAGCGCCTCTACAAACATGTACACAGTTCATCATTACATGCTACGCTATCTGCGACGTATGCATGGCATCGTTTATTAGAAAAACTATTAGAAAATATATATATATATATATATATATATATATATATATATATATATTATATATATATATATATATATATATATTATGGAGTCTTGGTTTGGAAGACCTTTATTAGGCCCGAAGAACCGGCAGCCAACAGCTGAGATGATCGGACCAAGATGATGATGCTACGCGACAACGATGGGGATGCATGAGCCACACATGATAATGATGATAATGTACTGGTGAAGAGGATGCGTATACTAAATGCCCACATCAATTCCCCCCACGTGAAAGCGGCCAGCCTGGCCGCGGCAAGTCAAGGGGACAAAGAACGTCGCATGAAGGGCTTCATACGGGAGACATGGACGACCTCTGTAGTTCGATAACGGCGATCTGCTGGGGCTACAAGTGGCGTCACGCGATAATTCACTGGTGAGGGTCTCTTCAAGAACTGTGTACGGTCCAATAAACCGAGGCTGAAATTTGTCGCACAAACCAGGTGTGCGAACAGGCGTCAAAAGGAGCACTTCGTCTCCAGGTTGGAAGAATACATCACGATGCGATTCATCATAAACTAGCTTTCTGTTTTCCTGGCGGGCTTCAGTGTTTATACGAGCTCGTTGGCGGCACTGTGCGAGTCGTGAAACGTATTCCTCTGAAGAGGATGAGATGAATTCACTTGGCAGGTAAAGAAGGAGACGTCCAGGAAAGTAGTAGGGGAGCGTCCATAAACTAGGTAAAATGGTGAGTAGCCGGTTGTTCGCTGAATGGCCGTATTGTAGGCGAAAGTGACGAATGGGAGAACAACGTCCCAGTTTTTGTGGTCTGGTTGAATATAGGTGGCGATCATGTCAGCAAGAGTGCGGTGGAATCGCTCAGTGAGGCCGTTAGTCTGGGGATGATAACTAGAGGCAGTCTTGTGAGTTGTGCGGAGGCCTGAAGAAGTTCGTTCACTAGTTGTGAAAGGAAGGCCCTTCCACGGTCACTGAGCAACACACGTGGAGCACCATGACGCAGTATAATGGCTCGGAGGATGAAATCGGCAATCTCAGAAGCTGAACCTGTAGTAAACGGATGCCGTCTCGGCGTAGCGCGTCAAATGGTCAATGGCTGTTACTATCCACCGGTTTCCAGCAGCACTGACTGGAAGGGGGCCATAAAGATCGACGCCTACAACTTCGAATGGTGTGGCTGGGCACGGAAGAGGCTGTAGTTTACCGGCGGGAGCAGATGTTGGTAGTTTTCTACATTGGCAGGTAGTGCAGGACCCGACGTACCGAGCTACGCTAGTGGTAATGCCTGGCCAATAAAACCGACTTTCGAAGGCGATCGTAGGTTTTATGGTAACCAAGGTGACCAGCAGTCGGATGGTCATGAAGTGCCCTGAGGACTTCGGACCGAAGCGATCGGGGTAGAACGGGAACCAGCGCTGACCGTCAGGATGGTAAATTTTGCGGTACAGCACCGAGTTGTCCAGCTTAAATTGCGAGAGCTGGCGACGGAGCCTTGCATTAGGTGGACGGGAACTGCCAGTGAGGTAGTCTATAATACGTCGACAGTATTGGGTCAGCCAACTGTCGAGAAGGAAATCGTGCGGGTCGTCCGAAGGCAGCTGGTCCATAGAGGCGAGAGAGGAAACCGCCGTAGACGTGGACTCCGAGGGCGTGTTGTGCAAATTGACGGCTGAAAACCCCGAGTGGAGTCGCTGGTAGTGGCAGCGAGAAAAAGCATCGGCGTCACTATGCTTCCTGCCACACTTGTACACGATCTCAAAATCATATTCTTGGAGGCGTAGAATCCAGCGTCCGAGGCGTCCCGACAAGTTCTTGAGTGTCGAAAGCCAACATAAAGCATGGTGGTCGGTCACAATGGTGAAATGGCGGCCATGCAGGTATGGACGAAATTTCTGTACTGACCAAAACGATGGCGAGGCACTCCTGCTCGGTGATAGTGTAGTTCATCTCGGCTGCGGAGAGGACGCGGCTGGCGTATGCAACGACTCGCTCTCGCGAAGAGTTGTCGCGTTGCAGGAGCACGGCTCCTAAACCGCGGCCGGCTAGCGTCTGTGGGCAGGAAGGTCGGGTGCATCATCGTGAAAATGAGCAAGTACAGGGTCGGTCGTGAGGGCACTCTTCAACCTGTCGAAAGCTGATTCACATTCCTGAGACCACTGAAAGGGCATACCGGAAGCAAGTAGCTTATGAAGTGGTGCGGCTATGGAGGCAAAGTTTGTATGAATCGCCGAAAGTAAGAGGCGAGACCAAGGAAACTTCGCAAATCTTTGGTTTGTCAGGGCGAGGAAGCGAAGCACTGCAGCAGTTTTATCAGGGGTCTGGGCGAATTCCGTCCTTGCTCACAATATGACCGAGTACCTTGATAGATCTGCTGGCGAAATGGCACTTTTTAGTGTTAATTTGAAGACCAGCGCCCGCAAGACAAGTCAGGACCTCGTCCAAGCGTTGCAGATGTTGAGAAAACGTCGATGAAAAGACAACAATGTCATCGAGGTAACATAGGCAAGTCTTCCATTTCAGGCCACGCAGCACGGTGTCAATCATGCGCTCAAAAGTTGCGGGCGCATTGCATAGACCGAACGGCATAACATTGAATTCGTATAGGCCGTCCGGCGTTGCAAACGCAGTTTTTTCCTTTATCATCTTCGTGCATGGGGATTTGCCAATAGCCTGAACGCAAGTCGAGGCTCGAAAAGTATTCAGCACCCTGTAAGGAATCTAGGGCGTCGTCGATGCGTGGCATGGGGTATACGTCCTTTCTAGTGATCTTATTGAGTGCTCGGTAATCGACGCAAAATCGTACGGAACCGTCTTTTTTACGCACCAAAACCACTGGAGACGACCAAGGACTGGTTGAGGGTCGGATTATCTCCCGTTGCAGCATATCGTCTACGTTTTCCTCAATGATTTTTCGTTCGGCTAGGGAGGACGCGGTACGGACGACGATGCACAATGGATGTTTCCGTCGGTCTGAATACGATGTGCTGTAGCAGTTGTCTGACCCAGGCTGGATGAATGAACGTCAAAAGAGTTTGCATGCTTTTGCAACAAATCAAGCAGCTGCGCTTCTGCAAGTCTGTCAAGTCCTTGTTGATGGCTGCTGTAAAGGCCGAGGAAGCAGCAATGATCTCCAGGATGGCCTTTAGAGAGGCAGGGGTAAGAGGCCACGACGCACACAGCTCCAGATCGGCAACGCAGGCGACAGTAGTGCCCCGCGGCAGTAAAATTTTATCTGGTGTGGTGTTCGTAGCAGCAAGGACAGCTGATCCAGCGTTGAAGCGAGCCACACCTGATGCCAGAGCTATGCCTTTATTAAGGCAATACGGTGACGGAGTGACCAAAATGTCACCAGAGTCGACGGTCGTTGGACAAAACTGTCACTAATTGATGTTCGTTGGTGGTAACTCGATGTCTACTGCAGCGATGAGTCGAAGTGGCCTGTAGGTTTCGTCGTTGAGCAAGTGGGTCCGTGTCAGTAAGATGGACTACACGTTGTGCACAGCAAATAGCCGCAGAAGCAGAGGAAAGAAAGTCCAGCCTAAAATGAGTTCATGGGAGCACGGGGATAGCACAGCAAATTCTATATGATGAAGAATTTCGTCGATTAGTACACGGGCAGTACAGAGAGCGGAAGGGCGAATCATTGTTTCCCTGGGCTGTAACCAGTGTCGGTCCATCATAAGGCGTTCGTGACTTTTTGAAGACGGGCACCAAATCAGCACGAATAACAGAAAAACGCAGCCCCAGTGTCCACCAAAGCATCAACGTCCACTCCCTCAACTGTGACCGCAATCATATTGTAGGGGCGCGCTGGAGGAATTGGGAGTCTTATGTTGGAATGCAGTTGTCCTCCAAAAACTGCATCGCTTAGTTTTCCGGGACGCCGATCAGAAGTAAGGGAAGCGGGCTGAAGAGGAGAAGAAGAGCGACGGTAAGGCGACGGTGAACGGCGTCGGGTTGATCGGTGACTACTGCGCAGTTCACCCGATGCTGGCGGAGATGGAGACCGACGCCGCGGTGGACGAATAACGGCGACCCTGGTACAAGGCTCCTGTGGTATAGTCCCGTTCGCGTATGTCATACCCCTCGGCGCTCGTCTTGCTGGCGCTTGCGGCAAAAGCGTGCAATGTGACCACGATAGCCGCAATAATAGCACGTAGGCCGAGTCGATCGATGAGGAGGGTAGTAGCTTGCGCTAACTGCACCAGGAGAGAGAGAAGTCAGAGGGACAGGTGACGGCTCACGCGGTGGTGATGAAAAGCTCGTGGGAAAGCTTGTGGGAGGTGCGGCAGCAACCGACGCGTACGTTCGTGGCGGGGACGTCGAGCTGACGGTGCCTGGTGGTGCGGCGGCGGTGTGCGGGAACGATGGTAGAGTACGAGAGACAATGGGCTGCAGGTTGGCCATGTGGGTCATGGACGTGAGCTCTTCCCTGATGACATCCCGCAATGACGTTGAAGAAGGCTGAATGGTAGATACTGAGGTAGTGTGAATCCCATTGATTCTAATTCTTCGCGTATTATCACCCTTATCGTTTCTCGTAGGTTTGGATCAGTCGTAATACGGGCCGCGTCACTGTCCGGTTGTAGGCGCATCGACTCAAGTTCTTCGAGGCGCTGACAGGTTGTCGCAACGTCAGCAACGGTAGCCGGATTCTGGATTGCAAGGGCATTGAATGCGACGGGTCCAATGCCCTTAAGAAGCTGGCGTACCTTGTCTGACTCTGTCATTGGGGTGTCAACCCGGCGGCAAAGTGAAAGGACATCCTCGATGTAGGATGTATACGACTCCCCGATGTGCTGTTTCCGAGTCGCAAGAGCTTTCCTTGCGAGAGCTGAACGGACAGCCGGTGTGCCAAAGACATGGCGAAGCTGATCTTTGAAGGCTGACCAGTCGGGGATGTCCATGAAGTGGTTGAGGAACCACGTCTTCGCGACACCCGTGAGGTAGAATGACACGTAAGCGAGTTTGTAGGTGTTATCCCACCGGTTAGCAGCGCCGACCCGTTCGAAATCGTCCAGCCATTCCTCCACATCTTCCCCGCGCATACCAGCGAAGGGATGGGGCTCACGCTGGAGGCTGTTAATGACGTGAAAAGGCGCGGCACGCGGTGGCGGAGTGGGAACGGCTGCAGCACCGACCTCTTCTTGGTGCGACATATTTCCGGACACCTGGCCCAAGCGGCGACCTGAACGTAGCTCCAGGGGGTAGAGTGGTCGAGAGGATGGCGGGATCCAACAGCACGCTCCACCACGTATGGAGTCTTGGTTTGGAAGACCTTTATTAGGCCCGAAGAACCGGCAGCCGACAGCTGAGATGATCGGACCAAGATGATGATGCTACGCGACAACGATGGGGATGCATGAGCCACACATGATAATGATGATAATGTACCGGTGAAGAGGATGCGTATACTAAATGCCCACAATATATATATATATATATATTATATATATATATATATATATATATATATATATA